>CM040458.1:1394261-1405800 GCA_022758105.1 Pangasianodon gigas
TTGTAAATGAGAACTGGTTCTCAATTGACTTACCTGGTTAAATAAAGGTTATTATTATAACCCACTCAAAATGAAAAAATGCTAAAAATTCAGATAGCAAATAAGCAATTCACTAATCCACTCAAAATGAAAAAAGCCAGAAATTCTGATAGCAAATATACAATGAAATAACCCACTCAAAATGGAAAATGCCAAGAATAAAGCTAGCAAATAAACAATACATTAACCCACTCAAAATGAAAAATGCCAGAATTCTGGTAGCAAATGAGCAATGCATTAATCCACTCAAAATGAAAACAGGCAAAAATTCTGATAGCAAATATACAATGCATTAACCTACTCAAAATGAAAAAATAAACACTGCATTAACCCACTCAAAATGATAAATGCTAAAAAAAAAAAATCTGTGCTGATTATACAAATTTAATTAGTACACTAAAAATGATAATCTAATTGCACACTAAAAATGAAGAATGACAGTTCTGTTTGTAAGGATCAAATGACTCTTAATCGACTGGCTACAAGACGCATTAAATTTTTTAAAGACAGCTGAGCCAGCATCTCTCTCTCTCTCTCTCTCTCTCTCTCTCTCTCTCACACACACACACACACACACACACACACACACACACACACACACACACACACACAGGTAGGGCCCGTCATTCAAATCTCATACATTCTTACACATTATCACTCGCTCATGCTTTCATGCAACATCCGAACCATCAGACATTTAGTCACTTCAAAAATAACAACACAACAAGCACAACACAATGACAAACACAAGGCCCTTACACAGAAAATATGAACTCTACCCATTGAGCAAAACCTGTACAAAACCTTTACTGAAGTAGAAACTGTTGAACTGCACATGGGTTTTCTTCACAAACAAAACAACAAACACGAACACAAGGCCTTTAGACAGATAATATGAACTCTACCCACTGAGTGAAACCCGTATAAAGCCTTTACTGGAGTAGACTTTAGTCACTTCAAAAAAAAAAACAAAACAAGACAACACAACAAACACAATACAGTGACAAACTCCAAAACAAGACAACACAACAAGCACAACACAATGACAAACTCAAAAACAAGACAACAAAACGACAAACACAAGGCCTTTACAATATGAACAATATGAACTCTACCCACTGAACGAAACCTGTACAAAACCTTTACTGGAGTAGTGCAAACTACTGAACTGCACACGGATTCTCTGACATCAGGAATTTTAACCACCTGCATCAACTTAGGCAGTGAGGCTATTTATCACTCGTCTCAATCCTCTCCTCTGCTTACATTTGTATAATTGTCAGGTTGTTAAGAGATTATAATTGACAGAGGACTGCTTAAGATGAGGAGAAGTAAACGACTTGATAGATTAACAGGCAGAATTTGCCAAATCTCTCGTGGAGAATTCTTTCCCATCTCACATGTAGGTTAGTGGTTAAGCAAGGAAAGCAAAACTTCTCAAAATCAACAAGAAAATTTATTACAAAGGAAAACCCAAGCAATAAAGGAGTTCAGTCTTGAGAGTGAACACTGAAGAGCTGACCATAGTGCGTGGTCTTAAAAGTCCCACGGGCAGGACATATTTGCCTCCTCTAATTGGCTAATTTTATTTTGTTTTACTCACACTAACTCTCTTTACCATCACTAAATATCTCCCCATCCCTTTAGATCACCCATTTGCCTTTTATGTTATCTAAAGGAAACAAGGCCAATGAGACTGCACCAGATCAGGCTGACCTAGGAGATGTCTCAACTTCCCTTCTTATTGATATTTGATGCACATATCTCCTGCATGTGCACTGCGAGTTCTGCCTGTTAATCTATCAAGTCTTTTACTTCTCCTCCTCTTAAGCAGTCCTCTGCATAGCCTGGTACAAACTAAATTTATCAGACAAACTTACTGGCGTCTGCCTAGGCGATGGAATGTGTTTGTTCACCTCTTCTTCTGATAGTGATTTAAGGCCATTTCATAACAATGAAATTGTTTTTCTCATGTCAAGTTGCCCTTCACACATAGGCTTAAGTTCAGTGTTTCTTTTCAAGTTTAATTAAGACAGACATTATAAAATGTATTATATGCAGCATAAAATAGGTACTATGACAGACATGATGAACCAAAAATCAAAACTTAAACAACCTGTCAATTATACAAACTAAAGTCTTGAATTACATAAAGTCTTAGCAGGGAAAATTCAACTCCATAAAAAATATATTTCAAATATCAAAAAACAAACAAACAAACAAAAGCAAAACAAAACAAGGATGTAATCCATGCAAAACCAACTACATTAACTGAACCTGAGTGCAATGAGTTATTCAAACATCCTACCCAACATCCATCCTACCCAACCAAAAATGTGCCCAGTTTGTGCCTCCACCAAATTGAGCACTTCAGCACAGTAGACAAACATAATGGAGCAGAAGTCACAACTGTCAACTGAACAACCTGTCAGTTATCTAAATTAAGCAGATATAACTTCCAATTGTGACATTCAAGACTTTTGAGGGCAAATACAGCTCCATAAAAATCCTATTTCAAATATCAACATGAACATAGGGAAAATCCTATTTATATGAACACAAAGCATTTGAAAATATCCCCAAGTCTGAGATTTCTTTATATTCCTGTCAATGTTTCTTGTAGTTCTTGTAGCTACAATTTGAACTACAACCTTTTTACCGTATGTTTTTTTTTTTTTTGGGGGTGGGGTGTCTTTAAGCATAAGTGTCTTTAACCTTAAGTCTTTTGTCTGTTGATTTTTTGGGTCAGACTTATGTTCCATTTGTCTCAAATTCTCTATTTGCCCTGCCAAGATGAAATTCAGCATCATAAGAACATTTTGGAACCACAAACCCCCTTGGCCAGGAGGACAACAGTGAGCACAGAATTTCTGGGGCTGAGTGCAGAGTAGATGTGCACAGTGTATCATCGCTGCTGGATGAGGCCATTGACGAATTAGGGCATTGTGTCTCTAGGCAAGTTGTAACTGAGGTCTCACTACATGGAACAGTATACAAGGTGATGCAGGGCTCAGAGCTCTGGGGCTCCACAGTTGAAAAGCTAAGTATCAGGAAGAAGTCTGTGTTCGCGCTGCTGCCGCAACCTCATATCGGCTAGGGAATAGAGTGCCAAAGAAACACACAAAGTCAGTGTTTGAGTAGCAAAGCTCTTCAAAATTTACTGAGGCAGACAGGGAGTATTTATACAAAAAAAGATTCTATTCTATAAGATTCAGTATTCTGAGTTATCTATATGCAATATCTGCCAAAAAAAAAAAGACGTCAGACAAAAAGCATCAGCAGAGAACAGAAGTGGTGGTTGACGTGTTTAACAAAGTGAGATTATGTCATAGAGTGTCCGAGCTCAGATATCACAATGTCCGAATAGAACGTGCTGACATATATTCATAATATATTAATGCCCTCTTAGGTCCCAATGGGACCTGTGCATGCTAAGGAGCATCAAAGACAGTCTCACTGCTCACCGGACCGTCCCACAGCCCCAACCTCAAACGACAGTCACCTTCTAAGGCCGCGTATGCTAGAGGTCAGAGGGCAGTCATGCCCAAGAAGAAGCAAGACAAATTGCGAGCGATTTCTAAAGAAAAGGCGCAGGCCAAATTTCCACCACACTGCTGCTGAGGCGTAAGACTACATACACAGGAGCATAAGGCTCCTACTAAGAGTATAATAAACATGTTTGCTGAATTACTTATTTTCTTAAGCAAAGGCTGGGTTAGTTTATCAGGATTACAATGTGAGCAAGTTCTAGAATGACCAAAGAATCTACAAAACCAGTGTCTAGGAACGTTAGCAGTTCTGGTTCCTGTCAGATTATCAGACATTTGTCAAAGCTAATACATAAGTTTGCTATATGTGTATGTGAAAAGGTGAAATGAGATGAGATGGGGCCCCCTAAGGGCTGCTTGATTGCGGATGTTCTCCTGTCTTAGACGTCATTGGAACAGGGCACTGTTTCAACCTGCTGGCGTGGATCCACTGGGGTTGCAAGTCAGTGAGGATGGCGGTGCGTGTTACAGATACCACTCTAGTAGGAGGGCCAAAGGCTGCTTCCCCCACTTTCCTGGGATTAAGATTTTTTAACAATACAGCATCACCTGGGAGAAAAGTGTGAGTCGGCTTATCTGTTGGTAGAGGGAGAGAGGCAGAGACATTACCATGCACACTGTTCAATTCTCAGTCAGTGCTTGAGTGTAATCGCCGACAATCACCTCCAGGACGCCTGAAAAAGAAACACCAGGATTACCTTTAGTCCAAGGGGTTGGAAATGGGCAGCCCATAATTATCTCAAAGAGGGATAGTTGTGATTTTGGATGGGGTGCCATGCGAATCTCACAAAGAACTGAGGGCAGGAGATCCACCCAGTTTCGGCTGTTCGTTTGTAATAACGCTTTGGTGAGTAGTTTCTCAGTCATTATTGATGTGAAAGGCATACCGTTATCGCTGTCAATTGTTGGTGGGATACCATACCTAGGTATGATTTCCTTTGCCAAGATTTTAAAAACTCGTGTTCTCTTTTGCACAGGGGACGGCTTCAACCCATTCTGAGAACTTATCGACAATAACCAGTAGATATTTTAGATTTCTTACAGGTTGCATGTGTGTGAAGTCAAACTGTAGAGCTTGAAAAGGAGCTTGTGGAGGAGGTAACGCATCATGTTTGGTGGTTTTACCCTGAAAGTTAGCCCTAGCACAAATTAAACATGCATCGAGTAGTAATTTAGCAGTTTTAGCAACACTGAGAATGCAAAATTGTTTGTTGATATTATTAATCACCCCCCTTCGTGCGACATGTGAAATACCACGAAAATGGCACACGAGAAATGGCAAGACAGAGCAGGGGAGTGCCTTGAGGGCAACGAATGAGTCTGTCCTCATCTGAAGTCGAGCAGTTCTCAGATGACCAAAATGAAAGATCCTGTTTGGTAGCCTGTGTTTGTAAAAAAGATATGTCAATATCTGATGGAGTCAAAATGTGGGTAGACAGAGAAAACACTGTGACTGTATTGTGCACAAAAGGCGAGGGCGTACCCTCATTGGCTGCCCATTTAGCTACTTGATCAGCTAGGAAGTTACCGCGAGCCGTTTCAGAATCTCCTGGGTCGTGACCCTTGACCTTAACGATAGCTAGACTTTTATGTAGCATTGAGGCCTCTAAAAAGTCAGAAACCAGCGTGGCATGTGAAATGGGCTTACCATCAGCAGCCTTAAAGCCACGTGCATGCCAGATCTTACCAAAATCGTGAGCTACACCAAAAGTATATTGCAAATCAGTATAAATATTTACCACTTGATCTTTAAACAGACAACATGCCCTTGTCAGAGCGCTTCGTGTACAACATTAGGCAAAGAGCAGACTGCATAACCACATAAAGTGGTATTGTCATTGGGTTTAGAACATGAGCCATCTACAAATATGTGGACACCGCCCTCCAATGGGTGTTGTCAAAGATCTGCATGCAGAGGTGATGATTCTGAAATCTCAGTAAGGCAGTCATGCTCCAACCAGCCGTCGGTGGCCTGTTCCTCCGAACAGGAGTGCACGAGGTGGTGGAGCAGAACAGCAGGGCTATTTTGGGCTGTTACTTGTTTAATAGTGAGATTTTGTGTGGCACAGAGGATGGCTTCATAACCTGAGTGACTCTGTGTGGTCATATGTTGTGTCTGAATGTTATTAAGAATGCTGACTACCTGATGCGGGGCATGCAATGTGAGTGGGTGCGAATGGACCACTCTTTAGGCATCTGAGACCAGTACAGCAGAGGCAGCAACTGAATGCAAACATGCGGGCATACCTTGGACCACAGGGTCGAGAGATTTAGAAAGGTAGGCTACTGGACGATAACCACTGGGGTGCTCTTGGGCCAAGACTCCCGCGGCCGTGCCCCCGTCCTCAGTGACATAGAGATGAAATGGAGCATTGTAGTCAGGTAGACCTAGGGCTGGAGCAGAGCTCAGAGATTGTTTGAGATAACAGAAAGAGTTCATCATTTCCTTAGTCCATTCAGTATCATTGGGCATGTCTGAGGCAGCACTGGCGCAACACCTTGTCGTGATGTGTCGTGAACAGTCAGGTATGTACTAGCATCAGTAATTAATCAGTCCCAGAAAACTGAGCATACCTTTCTTTGTTTTGGGAGGATGGACCTCCAGTATGACTCTCAGATGATCAGATGAGAGTTTGCACTGACCTTGAGAGATGAGAATCCCCAGATACTGCACCAGAGGCTGACAATTGGAGTTTAGAGAGCGAGGCCTTGAAACTACACTGGGCCAGGTGTGTGAGGAGGACAAGGGCGCCTCTTCTACAGCAATCGGTGTCTTTCCCAGAAAGCAGAATGTCCTCTGCGTATTGCAGGAGAGAACAGCAGGATGAGTAACGACAACGAGGAATGCACCACAGACGAGAGCACAGCCGGTGACTCGATGAACCCTTGAGGGAGGCATGTCCAGGTATACTGACGTTGCTTGAACGTAAAGGCAAAGATTGGCTGCGATAGGGATACTGAAAAAGGCACTGCAGAGGTCAACAACAGTAAAATGGTCATGATCATGTGGAATGGCCGATAATCACTAGATCATTAATGCGGTGCAAATCTTGCGTAAAGCGCCAGCCCTTATCATTAGGTTTCTTTACTGGGTTGACAGGGGTGTTGTAGGGCGAGAAAATGGGTTTAATAACACCCTGTTCAAGCAGCGAGTCAATCACAGTCTGAATACCCTCCTCCTTCTCCACAGAAAGAGGATATTGTTTACAATACACAGGGGTTGACGAACGGAGGTTAGCAACATACAATGGTACCTGTACATGGCCTACTTCGTTGGATTGCGCGGCCCACAGTTTGGATAGAACCTCGGAAAGCTTGGTGGGTATGACAAGGTCACTGCAGGCCTCAGACACACACACGACGGAAGAAAAACAGAGATTAGGTGGAGTACTGAGAACAAGATGTTCTCTGTCAAAAGATAAACAAAAGTTCAACTTAGACAAAACATCACGATGCAACAGATTGAACTGAGGAAGGAATGACAACGAGTCTGAGATAAAAGAGAATTTGTGGATTGTCTGGAGTAGTAGTTTTGAGTGAGAATGTTTTAGGGCAGGTGACAGGAACCCCATCTATTCCCACAGAATTAATACATGAATTAATGTAAATGAATTAATGTAATGTTAATACCATAACCGTGATTATACATGCAATCATTGGGAGTTTGCTTAGACTGGCCACTTCCACCCACTGTTACAATAAACAAAGACACAAAGACAATAAGGTCAGAGGAGCTTGGGCAGCGCAAACTGTAGACTGTGTATGTGCGCACAACCTCCCGGCGAAGCGGGGATAACCCTCTCACTACAGCTTAGCGAGGAACACAACCTCCTGGCAGAGCGGGGATCACAGTTATTTCAGTTATTCCTTACACGATTCATGTGCCAATAATTCTAAACAGAATTACCCTGACAGATACACCGCAGGTTAAAATTATGAAATGCGTGTAATCCTAACTGAGATGAGATAACCACATGGAGGTAGGTATAAGTAACAAAGAAAATTCTAACCACCTGGTTAAAATTCATCTCCACCTGGTTATCCGGACGAGCCCCCAGAGAGCTGATAGATTTTCCTGGGTTCACTTAGAATCAGTAAGAAGTCTGTGTTCACTCTGCTGCCGCAACCTCTGTACCAGCCAGGGAATAGAGTGCCAAAGAAACACACAAAGTCAGTGTTTGAGTCGCAAAGCTCTTCAAAGTTTACTGAGGCAGACAGGGAGTATTTATACCAAAAATGGTGCAGTATTCTGTGTTATCTATATGCAATATCTGCAGAAACAAAGACATCAGACAAAAAGCGTCAGAAGAGAACAGAAGTGGCGGTTGATGTGTTTAACAAAGTGAAATTATGCCACGGAGTGTCCGAGCTCAGAAAATGTTTATCAGAACAGAACATGTTTATTAGAAGAAGAACAAAAGATATCACGAGGTCAGCACAGAGGGTGCTGACATATATTTATAATATATCAGTGTATTACTTTCAGTGTGTCTTTGTGTTCAGTCTCAGAAGTCAAGCTCATAAATTCTTTAGTCAGCGTCCATGTATTGCAGGTGGAACTGCACTTTCAACTGAAAGAATGTCTTTATCAAAATATGAAGTTCTTCCACAGATGCTGGAATTCCACACTCTAGGGGAAGTTTTCTGGAATCAGTCTTGTCACCAAAGATGATCCCAAGAACAGCAGCAGGACATATATTTGATATATTTGAGATTAAAATAACATTAGCTTCAGACTATGTGTCTTTAATGGCGAAATAAATCTCACCTTTAATGATGATGAATCTTTACAAAGTCACCATACACAACCCCCCAACCACGTATTCCACAAGGGGATATGGATCCATCAAGTAACCAAGCTCAATAAGGGCAACCTCTCTAGTGGGTGAGTCAAATAACCCCTGTAATGCTCCCTATACCAAGCACATACAGTTCTCACAAGAAAATACAACTTCTCCTCAACAATATATAATTGGATGGTTTCACCAAATTCAGGCAGTCCAGCTACAGAGCCACGTACAACAAGCATTCCCTCACTGTAAGGTATACCATTGCAAGACACATTTTTACCCACATGAACCTCCATCACGTCTGGGTATCTCTGCCATACATGGAAGTTAAGGACATCAGCAGGCATGACCAAGACGTCTGTGACCTCCAAGTATGACTTCTTGAGACTGGATGTTGTTTATGCTCCGCTCTCCTAAGATCCCACCACAGCATCTCAATGGGGATGAGGTCTGGATTTTTTCTTCTTTAGCCATTTAGATGTCAATTTACTGGTGTGCTTGGGATCCTTGTCCTGTTGCATGACCCAATTTCAGCCCAACTTAAACCTCTTGACAGATGGCCTCACACTTGTCTCAAAAATATCCTGGTATAAAGTGGAGTTCATCATTGTCTCAATGACTGCAAGCTTCCCAGGTCCTGGGGCTGCAAGACAAGCCCAAATCATCACCCATCTGCCACCATGCTTGACAGTTGGTATGAGTTTTTTTTGGTCAGTCCAAAGGATATTGCTCCAGAAAATTTGTGGTTTGTTCAGACGCAATTTTTCAAACCTAAGTCATGCTCCATATTCTTTTTGGAGAGAAGGGGCTTTTCTCTAACCACCCTTTCATGAAAGCCATGCTTATTCAATCTTTTTCTGATTGTGCTGTCATGAACATAAACATTTAATGTGCTTAGAGAGGCCTGCAGATCACATAATGTATTTGTTTGTGTTAAATGTACCGTAAATATTAGTTTGAAATGTGCATCTTAGAAACAAACACAGAACTGTTTCATCATGTCTGAGATGTCCATTAATATGTTAAAAAAAATATTCTCTTTCTGTTGTAAAAAAAGAGCACACGTTACACTGAAACATGGTTACTTTGACTGGCCTTGGAGTTTCCTGTTTAGCATGAGTTTTGTATGTGTGATTTAGTGGCTTATTACATGTATTAAATGTGCATGGGCAATCTGTGAATGGACATGAGTAGCGATAATTGCTCCTGTAATGCCCATGAGTCTGCTTAAAATGTTGCAGCAACAAATACATGCAAACAAATATTACTACCACTAAAATTAACACTAAAACTGTTACATACTGCTGCTATTTTGATACAATCGTTGATAATTCACCAATGTGTGCCAAATGGTACGGTGCCCCAGAAGAGCAAGGAACCTAAAACAAAAAGGGGTGCTCTCTCTCTCTCTGGGAAAAGAGAGCTCTCTCCCCCTCTCTCTCTCTGGGAAAAGAGAGCTCTCTCTCTCTCTCTCTCTCTCTCTCTCTCTCTCTGGGAAAAGTTGCAATCTAAATGTAAAGCTACCTCGCAAGGCACTATGTGTGTGCGGCTGAGAAACAGCAAATGCCAACAACAAATATGGCCGCCATTAGCCACAGAACTACCATGGGATCTACAGGGAATTATAATGTGAATACCCCTTGGAGGAGTATTTAAAAATTCAGAGCCTGCAATTTTCAAAAAATCCACATTAATTCCAGTCAGACAGAGCTAATGATTGTCATTCTGAAAGTTGTCCAGCTTGATGAGAACAATATATGTACCGAGTTCGGTGACTGTAGGTAAAACTGACCCCACCACTTTAGTCAAAAGGGGGTGCTACAGATCCCATGTCTTAGCTTTTGCATACGCCTAACGGCTGACAACTCTGACGTCTGTGCTGACTTTCATGAAATTTTAAGCATGCTAAGAGCCTCAAAAACACCTGAAAAGAGTATTAAAGTTTGATGCGTTACCATGGCAACACTATTTAAGATATTAAGAATCCTTTCGCAATTTTACATCAGCTGTGTCTTGACATTATTCTGACCAAGTTTGAGGCGATTTGGCTAAATATAAGAGGATTGTTGCAAAGGCTGTTGTAAGTCACACACTTCCTGCTGCCAGTTGGTGGCGCTATGACCATGACTCAAAATAGTTACATCCATGTGCTCAGCCCCCAGTAGAAAACATACAGCTCAAGATATCAAAACTGTTTAAGGTATCAAAAGTCCTTTCACAATTTTAGATCAGCCATGTCTTGATATTATTCTGACCAAGTTTGAGGCGATTCGGGTAAATATAAGTATTTAAACGCCTGTTTTAAGTGACACACTTCCTGCTGCCAGTTGGTGGCACTATGACTCACAATAGTCACATCCATGTACTCAGCCCCTGTCACCAAACATACAGCCCAAGTTTCATCTAAATCACTCAATGCATGCAGAAGATATGAGACACTTCCTGTTTCCCTTTTTTCGGCATAAATTTATTGCCTTGCCATGGCGAAACCGCTAGAGATATCAAAAATCCCTTCGCAATTTAGCATCTTCAGTGTCTTGGCATAATGTTGACCAAGTTTGGTGACAGTTGCATGAATTCCCTAGGAGGAGTATTTAAAAGCTCAGAGCATGCAATTTAAAAAAAATCCACATTAAATCCAAAATGACCTACTTCCTGTCGGGCAGAGCTAATGACTGTCATTTTGAAAGTTGTCCGGCTTTATGAAAACAATATATGTACCAAGTTTGGTGACTGTAGGTGAAACTAACCCCACCACTTTAGTCAAAAGGGGGCGCTACAGAGCCCCCCTCCATGCTCATGTCTTAGATTTTGCCTATGCCTAACAGTCAACAACTCTGACGTATGTGCAGGCTTTCATGAAATTTTAAGCATGCTAAGAGCCTCAAAGACACCCGAAAAGTGTATTAATGTTTGATGCATTACCATGGCAACACTATGTAAGATATCATATCCATTCAAAATTCTGTGTCGACATCTGCATGCCCCTGGAAACTATCCATTGCTTCCCTAACAATAAACCCTGGGTCACCAAGGACATTAAAGCTGCTCTCAATGATAAAAAGAGGGCTTTTAGGACTGGTGATAGGGAGGAAGCTAAGAGGGCTCAAAGACTGCTGTCTGTCAAGATAAGGGAGGGAAAGGAGAAGTACAGGAGGAAAT
>CM040458.1:1430185-1446230 GCA_022758105.1 Pangasianodon gigas
GTCTTAGATGTCACCGGAACAGGGCACCGTTTCAACCTGCTGACATGGAGCCACTGGGGTTGCAAGTCGGTGAGGACGGCAGTGCGTGTGACAGCTACCACTCTAGTGGGAGGGCCAAAGGCTGCTTCCCCCACTTTCCTGGGATTGAGATTTTTTACCAATACAGCATCACCTGGGAGAAAAGTGTGAGTCAGCTTATCTGTTGGTAGGGGGAGAGGCAGAGACATTACCATGCACACTGTTCCATTTCTCAATCAGTGCTTGAGTGTAATCGCCGACAATCACCTCCAGGTTGCCTGAAAAGGAAACACCAGGATTACATTTAGTCCAAGGGGTTGGAAATGGCCGGCCCATAATTATCTCAAAGGGAGATAGTTGTGATTTTGGATGCAGTGTCATGCGACTCTCTCAAAAAACTGAGGGCAGGAGATCCACCCAGTTCCGGCTGTTCGTTTGTAATAATGCTTTGGTGAGTCTGTCGTTAATGGTTGTATTCTTTCTTTCTGCTATCTCTGAACTCTGGGGATAGTAGGGAATGTGAAAGTTCCAGTCAATGTTGAGATTTTTACAGAGTTTCTTTGTCACTCTGGATGTGAAAGGCATACCGCAGTGCGGCCTTGAGGGCAACGAATGAGTCCATCCTCATCTGAAGGCGAGCAGTTCTCAGATGACCAAAACGAAAGATCCTGTTTGGTAGCCTGTGTTTTTAAAAAAGATATGTCAATATATAATGGGGTCAAAATGTGGGTAAACGGAGAAAACACTGTGGCTGTATTGTGCACAAAAGGCGAGGGCGTGCCCTCTTTGGCTGCCCATTTAGCTACTTCATCAGCTAGGGAGTTACTGCGAGCCGTTTCAGAATCTCCTGGGTCGTGACCCTTGACCTTAACAATAGCTAGATATTTAGGTAACATTGAGGCCTCTAAAAGTTCAGCATAGCATGTGAAATGGGCTTACCATCTGCATGCCAAATCTTACCAAAATCGTGAGCTACACCAAAAGCATTTCACAAATCAGTATAAATAGTTACCACTTGATCTTTAAAAAGACAGCATGCCCTTGTCAGAGCTACAAGTTCAGCAGGTTGAGCTGAAAGGAAAGGGATCGAGTGAGCTTCGTGTACAACATTAGGCAAAGAGCAGACTGCATAACCACATAAAGTGGTATTGTCATTGGGTTTAGAACATGAGCCATCTACAAATATGTGGACACCGCCCTACAACAGGTGTTGTGAAAGATCTGAGTGCAGAGATGATGGTTCTGAAATCTCAGTAAGGCAGTCGTGCTCCAACCAGCCATCTGTGGCCTGTTCCTCCTAATGGGAGTGTACGCGGTGGTGGAGCAGAATAGCAGGGCTATTTTGGGCTGTTACTGATTTAATAGTGAGATTCTGTGTGGCACAGACGATGGCCTGAGCAACGCTGTGCAGTCATATGTTGTGTCTGAATGTTATTAAGAATGGTGACTACCTGATGTGGTGCATGCAGTGTGAGTGGGTGTGAAAGGACAACTCTTTCAGCATCTGAGACCAGTAGAGCAGAGGCAGCAACTGAACTCAAACATGCAGGCATACCTTGGACCACAGGGTTGAGAGATTTAGAAAGGTAGGCTACTGGACGATAACCACCACCGTGCTTTTGGGCAAACTACCGTGGTCATACCCTCTTCCTCTGTGACATAGAGATGAAACAGAGCATTGATAACAGAAAGAGTCCATCCTTTCCTTAATCCATTCACTATCATCAGGCATGTCTTTGAGGCAGCACAACACCTTGTCATGATGAAGAAGAAGCAGCCTTTATTTGTCACATATACATTACAGCACAGTGAAATTATTTTCCTTGTTAGGGGGCTGGGGTCAGAATGCAGGGTCAGCCATGGTACAGCACCCCTAGAGCAGAGGGCCCAACAGTGGCAGCTTTGCAGTGCTGGGGCTTGAACCCCTGACCTTCTGGTTAGTAACCCAGAGCCTTAACCACTTAGCCACCACTGGCCTGCTGACATGAACAGTCAGGTATGTACTGGCGGCAGTAATTAATCGATCCCAGAAAACTGAGCATACCTTTCGTTGTTTTGGGCGGATGGACCTCCAGTATGACTCTGAGACGAACAGATGAGAGTTTGCGCTTTTGTTGACCTTGAGAGATGAGTAACCCCAGAAACCCCCATACTGCACCCAAGGCTGACAGAACTGGAGTTTAGAGAGCGAGGACTTGAAACCACACTGGTCCAGGTATGTGAGGAGGACAAGGGAGCCTCTTCTACAGTAGTCTGCGTCTTTCCCCAGAAGCAGAATGTCGTCTGTGTATTGCAGGAGAGAACAGCCCTCTGGCAGGACAAGTAATGACAGTGAGGAATGCACCACGGACAAGAACACAGCCGGTGTGTCGATGAACCCTTGAGGGAGGCGTGTCCAGGTATACTGACGTTGCTTGAACGTAAAGGCAAAGATTGGCTGCGTCTGCTCACTGACAGGGATACTGAAAAAGGCATTGCAGAGGTCAACAACAGTAAAATGGTCATGATCATGTGGAAAGGCTGATAATATAGATGAGACATGCAGCACAATTGGGCTAATAGGTATCACTAGATCATTAATGCGGCGCAAATCTTGCGTAAAGCACCAGCCCTTACAATTAGATTTTTTTACTGGGTTGACAGGGGTGTTGTAGGGCGAGCAAGTGGGTTTAATAACACCCTGCTCGAGCAGCGAGTCAATGACAGTATGAATACCCTCCTCCTTCTCCACAGAAAGAGGATATTGTTTACTATTTATGAATGGAGGTTAGCAACATACAGTGTTACCTGTACATGGCCTACTTCATCGACGTGCGTGGCCCACAGTTTGGATGGAACCTCAGAAAGCTCGGTGGATATGACGAGGTCCCTGCAGGCCTCAGATGCACACACGATGGAAGAAAAACAGAGATTAGGTGGAGTACTGAGAACAAGACGTCCTCCTTCAAAAGATAAACAACAGTTCAACTTGGCCAAAACATCACGACCCAACAGATTGAATGGCGAGGAAGGAATGACAACGAATCTGTGAATTTGTGGGTCGTCCTGCCAAATTATCGACGAAAGGTTGAACGAAAATACCATAAGCATGATTATACATCCAATCATTGGGAGTTTGCATAGACTGGCAGCTTCCACTCATTGTTACAATACACAAAGACACAAAGACAATAAGGTCAGAGGAGCTTGGGCAGCGCGAACTGTAGACTGTGTATGTGTGCACAACCACCAGGCGAAGGAACACAATCTCCTGGCAGAGCAGGGATCACAATCAGCTCCTTTCAGTTATTCCTTACACGATTCATGTGCCAATAATTCTAAACAGAATGACCCTGGGAGAAACACTGCAGGTTAAAATTATGAAATGCGTGTAATCCTAACTGAGATAAAAAGAGCTTGTGCTTTGTCCTCTGTCACGCCCTGACCAGTCTAGGGTTGGTAAGGCCGGTGACAAGAATAAAATTAAAGAATAATTTCACTCCTCCTCGCCTGTCCCAGCTCACAATGACCACAATAGCGGCTTGTTCACAAGCTGAAAAGTTTGTTTATTATTTCTTAAATCATTGATTAGAAGTGCATAACTTCGGAAGGGTATCCAGGCCAAAATAACAAACCCAAGTTAAACTAACTAGGGGTTTAGAAAAGTTTTAATTACCTAACAAAGAAAATTTCCCAAAAGAAATACAGAAGTCTTCCCTAACTCCCTAGCTGGCCAAAAACCAGGAGAAAACGGAGTTCGCAAAACAAAAGGCAATCCCCAACCTACTGCTTCAGAAATGACGAATAATTGTTTACAAATAACGAATAATTATTGACAAAGAAAACTCTTGAGTGCTGGGTTACAGAGGAATCAAATAGCTTAATCTTTGCTGTTTAATCTTTGCCTCTCATTAAATTGATCCTCTGCACTGGATTGGAGAAGGCTAATGCCGTCTGGTCCTTGTAGCATTCAACAATTTATTAATTAATATCTTTCTTACAAAATGGACACGAGGGACCTTTCGGTAACACTCTACTTTACGGCCAAGTGCAGTATTGAAGGATGCAAACCGCCATGTAATTTTGGCTCTGTGTAACTTGCAACGAGCAGATTTGTACCACCTTTGCCACTGATTGCCCATCATCTGACACGTATAATGACACAAAGGACTCATATAAACAGTAAATGTGTGAAGTTCATAAAAAGAAAGCTGAACCTTGGTCCTATCACATAGGCTGTCCAGTCTCTAAGTTGAGCTTCAGGTACAAGTTGTCCACGCTTCGCACTCAGACCCTGAGGTGAGAACTGCCATTTGCTCTTGAAATTCTCCCTTATTGTCTTGGAAAGTGGAATCCAGAGCTTGTGCCTTGTCCTCTGAAAAAGCTCTAGCCCAGATGTCAGAACCTAGTCGCAACTGTCACAACCCCCCACTTGTCTCTGAGTTTCAATGCGTCTTTATCACCTCAACGAGGAACTAGAATGCGCTGCCAACTCTGTGGTATGATGCTTTTAGGACCCTTGCTTGGGACCTTGTGGCGCAACGGTAGCGCGCCTGACTCCAGGTCAGAAGGTTGTATGTTCAAGTCACATTGGGGTCATGATGCTTGCTCTCTTACGTACATGCTGGTGTTGGAGGCTTTTGTGCAGAGACTTCCATATGGACTCGAATCTCTATGATGACCCTCCATGTCTTTGTTGGCCTCATGCTAAAAGGTAACATTGTTCAGGTAATAACACTTTCAACTAATTACCAGTAGTAACTTAGCAACCTACTGTAATATGCTTTCAAAGTTTGTCCATCGTGCTTGCTGAAAAAAATTGCCTGAAAATACTGCTTAAGACGTTTTCAGAATACAAGTTTCAGTGGACCTGTCAAACAATGTCCTGGGTTAAGAATGTCTGAATCATAGAATTGTCTGTTTAAGTAGTGTGTTTGCATTTTTTCAGACAAGACTTTTGACCATCCCATCACTCAGTAAACTTAACCAGCATATCTTAGCCATCATCCTTGCAACAGGCACTCTGAATGCTAGATTGGCACAGTATGATTTGGAAAACATCAGCAATTCCAAAGTTTGTCCTCCAGGTCAGGGAAGGCTAATCCTCACAGCCTTTGGAAGCTGTCAGCAATTTCAACCAAGATTTGGCTTTTCCACCCAAGAAGTCAAACACAGCAAGCATAACAGCCAAACAGGGACTTGAACCCTGGACCCTCAGATTAGAAGTATGATGCTCTACCGACTGAGCTCAAGCTGGGGAATAATGGGCTCTTTCAGAGGGGGAAGAAGGGTGAAAGAAGGGGAAGAAGGGGAAGAAGGAAAAATGAGAGAAAAAAAAGAGGAAAATAAAGAAAAAAGAAAAGAAAGGAGAGATGAAGAGAAATAAGTGATTGGTAGGCATCTGTTTTGCAATTTTATACATATAACTCTGTAAAGAAATAAAAGCTATTTTTTCTTAATGTGTTCCAGCCACTGCTCTTTTGTTAGAGTCTCAGTATTCGGACAGTAAATAGTGCCCTTATACTGGCTATGTTCAGTCTCCGCTGTCCTGTGGTGACCACATTTTTTGCAAGTATTCGCCTCCACTCTTCTTGTATATGCACGTGATCGACGTAACATTCGTGGTTGGACGGCCGAAGCTGGAGGAATACTGCTAGCTTGGGGTGGCTGGAGCACTACAGAAGGTGGAGTGCTGCTGGGCTTAGGAGTGGTGGTGGCTGAGGGTCCAGGGACCACAAACACAGTGTACGTGGGGCTAGGGTGGGGAGCAAGTGTGACAAAAGCGCCTGGAGGTCGAGGAAGCAACTGTCTTTGGGGTGCCAGCTTTGGTCTGGCCGTCTCACGCGGGTCTAGGGGGGACGTGGAGGTGATGCACCTCTTCTGTCTGGCTTGCCCTACTGTGTTGTGCGGCAAGCTGTACACGTGCTCTTGCCCTTGCCCTTACGATGGTGGTGCAGCCGGGCAAGCGCTGGCAGATTGCAGAGGCTCAGCAGCAACAGGAAGAGGATCGGGCAGATCCATTCCTTGCAACAAGAGAGTCATGTATTGCCTTCTCACTCTCTCATTGTGCCATTGAACCAGAGTCGTCTGATTCACCTCCACCAGCTGCAGCTTGGTGCTCTGTATGATGGCCCCATTGTTCAAGATCAGCTGCCGGATCCTGCGGTAGTCGCGCAGGATTAGAGACCATCTTGTCAGGGAGCCCTTGCCCTTCCTCCTCGGATTTTTGGGAATCCTGCGGAGTCTGATGAAAATGGCCTCCACGAGCCGGCAACAGTCTGGCCATTGGGCGGGTGAAGCTGTCGATGCCAACGCACACCGTTTCAGACTATCTACCCCAGGAGTGAAAACGGCCTTCTTTTTAGGAGACCGGAACCTCCCTGTGGTCAACCTTTCCTGGTGTCTGGTAGCAAAGACCACCCGCTGCTTGTCAAAATCCAGCAGGTTCTGCCAGAGGGCCACAATTTCACTGACCTGAAAAAGACAAAAGACAAACCATGCACACACGGATGAGTTACATGCAATATTGGTTTTAAACACAAGAGATTTATTCTTCTCCTTTTCATTCTTTTTTAAAAATGCCACTCACCTGCTGACTGCTGAGGGTTAGACTAGTTTGATGCCTCAGCTCCACCAGATAATCTGCCAGGCTGTCCACCCGGTCCATCCCTGGCACATTTCGATCATCCACAGCCTAAGACAGTGTATTGAATAAAATATATGTTAACTGTCTGCATGTATGACAGTAGGTATTTTAGGAATGGCTCAAATGTTTAAAGATAAGTCAAAGGTTTAAATGGTAACCTGTTATACAATGAGTTTTCTAATACTGTGATATTTACCAAAGTCTCCTCAGGCACTTGAGTGGGAGACTCTGGAGCACTGATACCAGGTGGAGTTGTAGACATATCAGTGCTTGTAGCAGCTGGCAGGGCAGAGGAGGACGCGGCGGATGGCTGGGAGGAGGAGGACGCGGCGGCTGGTGGGGCGGAGGAAGAAGCAGGGTGAATTCATGCTGCAGTTGTTGTGAGATCTTCCAGCAATGAGGTCAAGGCGGGATCATCACTTAGGTCCTCCTCAAATCCTTCATCCTCCTGCTCATCGACATTAACTTCCTCCAGCAGCTGGTCTGTTGCCTCAGCATCTGGGTCCACCCTCTGAAGCGGCTGTCCAGTCTGAACGAGTAGGTAGTCCACTCCGATAAGCTCCCCTAAAGAAAACAGAATTCAGATAACTAAACTAATTATGGTGGAGCTGAGGTCATTAAATGTTTTACTCTTACCAGTGTACTTCGAAGGGGGCCAGAAGCTGGGAATGTATTTCCTCCCAAACACCTTCAGACTGTTATGTGTTTATACAGTGCACCACCTCCCCTGCATAGGTGAGGAGAGAGGATAGCTTGGTGGCCAAGGAAGCTGCTGCCCGGTCCTGGTTCCACCTGTTCAGGCCTTCCAGGAGATAGACCTGAAAATTCAGGGTGTTTGTGCTGGTTCCTCTTAGGAAATAAGGCCATAAAATGGAGATTGTAAGCAGGAATATTATTATGTATTGTATTGTAATGTATTTGATATACAGAACAGTGAAATGCCAAAAATCCACAAACCTGGAATGAACCTTTGCATGTGGCAGTGGAAAGAATCGAGTGATGTTGAGCCCCTAGCACACCTGTACCTGGCGAGCACCCTCCCTTGGTGGTGGTGGTGCCTGTCTCGGTGTAGAGAGACACACCTGGCACGTCCTGGATGCACTTGACGTGCCTCTTCTGAACACGCCATATGTGCTCTATCCTCACTGTGTCCAGCAGAGGGACACCCATAAGGTCTCTCCCCTTTTCCTCTTTCAGCTCCTGCAGTAGGTGGTCAATCAGGCGGACTGTGGCCTCCACTCCACGAGTCCTCCGACGGCAGTAGAGGGCCAGCTCCTTCTTTGAAATGCGCCTGTTCACCAGGTCATCGGTGATGAGAGGCAGCCTTTCGTCCTCCAGCTGCTCTCTCTTCACCCGATGCAAAAGAGCAATGTCATGCGTATCCCACTCAAACACGCACGCCGACAGACGTGCCATGAAGGTTGGGTAGAGGGATGAGCATCTGTAGTGCACCCTGCCACCAATCGCCACATAAAGTGCCAGATTTCCAGCCTGATGTTCAGGTTAGGCCATCCTCCAAACTGGGTCTGCAGCTTGCTCTGCCCCTTGTCTACACAGCAGCCAGAATCCACATATAGCAGCACCAGAGGAGCCACCCTTGCCTGCTGGTACCTGCTGACCAGACCTGACACCATGGAGTCCAGACCAGGGCCTTCCTGGGCAGTCAGGACACTGATGAGTATCTGTCCTCTCTTGTTGCCAACAGAGGACATCCACTGCACAGTGCCCCGGGCATGGCCGGCCAGCTTCTTCATGCTCTAAAATCACAAACAATATTCACACCAAGCATTAATAACAATACATTCCATAGTGCACACACACAACTGCTATGCTAAACAAAAAGCAATGTGTGCAGTCAAAAAGTGTGAAGCAACTAACTTCTACCTTTTTTGTTGAATCCATTTTTAAAATGGTCCCAAATGTTGAGGTGATGCTGGCCTTAATATGATCCAGACGGCTTATGATGTCCTTCCCATAAACAGTCAACAGCCACTTGCTGGTAGGCACTTCAAAGGGTTCTGGAGGCTCCTGAAAGGCAACAGGGAGGAAGCTGGGGTGGTCAGCAAAGACAGCGCACTCCTCCATGTAGTGGGCCAAGTGGTGAAGCCACTCCCCATGGATCTCCTTTAGCTGTCTGGCCAGTCTGGTGGGGCTATTTCCAAGTGTCCTCTCCCTCAGCACGCGTATGACACGAATGTCACATGCATACCTTTTAAGCAAAAATACCATAAATATATGCATTTTACATGCAAGATAAACAAACTGTTGTTGTCAAACGATTAAACGGTCAATATAATGAACACTTATTATTATTTATTGAACTAAGATTCTGTAACACGTGTGTAGATTGTGTCTTACTTGTATGTCAAGATCACGCGAAACAGTGTCCGGTGGGGCAAGTCGAGCTGGTTCAGGACGGTCTGGCTGTTGGAAATGTAATTCAGACGACAAACGGTACACCTGAGTGTCTCTGTCACCATCAGGTAATACCTGTCGATATCCAGCACCCTGCGAGCCCTTTTATGGATGCTATAGCCGGTCAGCTGCTTCCCACAGACAGGACAAAACAGCCTGACCTTCCACAGGTGGTAGGGCATCCACACCAGGAGCCTGTGTGTGAAGAACCGGTCTGGTAATGGAGCCTGGTGGTAGATGAGGGAGGGGACTGGAGGCTCGTACCAGAGCTTCAAGCCTGACCAAAGTCTGCCACCATGATAGAGTCTAGATGCAATCCACCGCTGATCTTGTAAGGGGATCGTCTTCCTCATTTCAGGTGGCAGAGAAGAAACAGACCCAGATCCATCATCAGGAGCTGGAGGAGCAGAAGCCGGCACACCACTGGGAGCAGCAGAGGTGATCGGATCTCGCTAAAGGAGACAAAAACAATTCAGATGGAATATTAATAATGCAAGTTTGTTTCTGTTTGCATAGATAACATTCCAAATGCAAACATACATATGCTGTCTATGCCAAGAAGGTGATGTGGTGGAGAGATGAGAACTCACAGACTCTGAAGGAGAAGGCCTGGCTCTCACAGACTCTGAAGGAGAAGGGCTGGCTCTCACAGTGGAGGGAGGAAAAGAGCTTGCTTTCAAGGTGGAGGAAGGATGAGTGCTGGCTGTCACAGAGTCTGAAGGAGAAGGGCTGGCACTCTCAGACAGTGGGGAGGAGGCCGATGAGGGCTGTAACGAAACACATTGCACACTTTAGCATAGTGAACATAACCACACAATAAACACGCTGTTCTTTTAAAAGTCTTTTAAATTATCTTTCTACAACCTGATGCCCCAGCTTCCTCCTTGGTATGTTTATGTTAGGCTTGGCTGCAGCACTGTGGGTCCCTCCAAACCGTGGCTTTGTAAACTAACGGTTGGGTTTACAGAAAAACATACGTTTAAAACCATACAGGACAAATGTTTTATTCAGGTGACAACTGACCCCCATAATCGCACATCTGCCTCAATCGCTCACACCTCTCTGCTAAGGTCAACGAGCAGAGCAAGTGTAGAGACAATGGAGGTTTGTGTGAGGGGTGGGGTGGGGAGGGATGGGTAGTCTATACAACAATCAGACTAATCTGTTACCATTGATATGTTAAGTGGAGGTCGTCTGGTCGTCTGGGCAGAGGTCGGGGTAGGGACGGCACCGGACGTGGAGGCAGGCTGATCACTGGTTCCCTAATAAGTGCAATAAAAAGGAAACAGGGTCAAAACCCATCCAAAGGCAGGTCGTTATTGAAAAACAAAACAAAGGTCTGAATTACATACCCTGGGAAGATGGAATCCACAAAGACAGCTCTGTACTCCGCCAAAAAGGGACGTCTGTCCATGGGCCTGCGCTGGACATTTATCTGTCTGTAACATTAAAAACAGCATGTCAGTTGACAAGCAGCCAATAGATTACATTGTGTGTCTTTCTGTCTGTCTTCCTACGAACATTTGCCTGTACATATCCTCTGAAACAGGTCATACCACTTCTTCTGACGAGGAGCAGGTCTGTTGCCAGCTTCGGAGGGCCACACGCCTGTGCTGGCAAACCGCCGCAGGCGGGACATCCACTCCTTGTCTCCCATGGCCTTGTGAGATTTTTGAGGCTTGGACATTTTCAGCACTTCAAAAAAGACTCAGAAAAACTGTTAAAAATAAACACTGACCACATCACACTGCACTGACTACTGCAAATGCTACAGTTATCATTTTAAAACAGACCTGGTTTCTTTCAACTTCCATTTTTACCATTTTAGTGTTTTTGTTTGGTCGTTTTTGCCCAACCGCCGCAGGCGGGACATCCACTCCTCGTCCCCCATGGCCTTGTGAGATTTTTGAGGCTTGCTTGGATATTTTTAGCACTTCAAAAAAGACTCATAGAAAAACTGTTAAACATTTACACTGATTCTTTCAATTTTTTACCATCCTAGTTTTTTTTTTTTGTTTGGTCATGTAGGTTCTGACCAGTGTCTATGAAGCTTTGAAACAACAGGCAGTGTGGACGCTAAATTCAGTATGTCAAATTGTATAATAATTAAATCATAATATAAAATAATCAAATAAATTAAAACGGACAATAAAATGCAAAGAATGAACTTATAATTGTCGAACAATAGGAAACACCGAAATAATAACATGATAAACATTCCAAAGCTAATCAATGCACCTAATTGAAGACACTCGACATAACATTCCAAAACTTACTAGCATAAGGTATGACCAAAGCACACTTAAAAAAAAAGCAAATTTAAAAAAAAAAAAGAAACATCTCTTACCTGGCTATTTGAAATCCGTTACCTATCGTGCACTGAAACGCCGCATTTATAAGCGTCACTTCGAAATGACAAGGGACTGAACAAGCACCCGAGTGGCCTGTGAGGAAAGAAATGGACGAATTCTTCTGATGTTATAAAGGAGAAATCGACATGAGCGTGTTAGATTAGCAATGTGAGAGGAGAAGGACAGTTGATCGTCCATGGTTACCCCAAGGTTGCGTGCGGTAACCGAAGGCGAGATCAGAGAATTGTCTAGGGAAATTGCAAGATCCTGAGATGGGGATGAATCACCTGGGATGAACAGCAGTTCAGTTTTGGTGGGATTAAGTTTCAGCTGATGAGTTGTCATCCATGATGAGATGTCAGTCAGACAAGCTGAACAGCTCTAAACAGGTCGGGCCTGTGGCCACACACATTCAACAGTTCCAATAAAACTTGTCCTCTGCACTGGATCAGAGAGGGCTAATCCCATCTGGATCTTGTGGCTTTCTACAATTTATTGATACAGCTTTCTTATGAAATGGACACCAGGGTGTTTGTCACTCTAAAGTCTAATCTTGGAAGACTTCAAGGAATGCCTTGCTTGTCATGGTATGGGAATCATTTGAAAAGCATCAGCATTTTCAACCAAGCTTGTGGGCACAAATTTTCAACCGTTTCCTCTGATTAAATTGATCCTCTGCTCTGGATCGGAGAAGGCTAGTCCCATCTGCTCCTTGTTGCGTAATGTTGACTTCCACCCCAGCTAGTTCAACTACCTGGTCTGTTTCTACTTTTTTTGCAATTGTCTGTATTCCAAGTGCTGTAACTCGAGACAGGATAACAGCCTGTCTTGTGTGATTCCCTATAGGAACATTGATGAATGGGCTTTGGGCTCTCCAAACTTCTAATAGACCATCACCCAGATCAAGCTGATCAAGCTCCGGGTTTTCTTGGTTGGATTCATACAGTTTAACTCGGTCTGACAGGTCAAATCCTACAGGCACTTTGCATTTGACATGTGCGACCTGTCCTGACTTTGACAGTGGTCCCAGGGACATTAGGTGGGCTTTGTGTCTATATGAAGTTCACAATTACACTTGCTTGGTCATCTTCTATTTCCATTGCTCCACTAAGCAGTGCAGTGATAGTAGACAGGTTCTTTATTCCTTGTCTGTCCCCTAATCAGTTGTTCAATGACACTGAACCCAAGCAGAGTTCCTTCAAGGGCTATGCTTCCCACCAGAAAGGGGACTTGAACCACTAGGGACACCTGTACAGTCTTCTTCTTCTTGTATGGGTTGATCTGCTTGAAGCATGTGAAGGTTATCCAGCATTTGAAAGAGAGAGACATGAATGTTCAGTTGTGTGGTGTGTGGTGTGACCTAGTCTGCGTTGACGTTTACTCTCCTCGTTGAGATTCTGGTCACCTGTTTCAGAGTGAAGATGTTTCAATTCACTTTGGATGTCACTATATTTTGGCAGAAGGCCTTTATGAATTCTGTGCAGAAACACACTCGGAACTGTGCGGGGCTCATATTCACTTTTCATGCTGCTATGTTTTGAAGCAAAAATTACCTTTTATTTGAGTCTTATGACTCGATACAGAAACTGCTGCAGGGTTTCATGCTCATGCTGCCTGGTGCTCATCAGCTCTTGGAAAAGCTCATTACTGCTCCTTTCACTCAGTTGAGACTGTAGAAAACTTCTCAGTTCCATCTCAATTAGATCATCTTTGTTACTGAGCATATCCTTAAATTGTCATGGTTTGATTATGCACAGAACAGCTGGAATAATCTCAGTCTCTGTGTGATTTGCTTTGAGGATTATGTTGATCTGCTCACACAAACTGTTGTATCCAGTGACTGAATTGCTGTCACCTATAGTAAGAGTGGCTATGTGACATCTGCAATAAATATAACCTACATGACAAAATGGAGGTTATCAATAAAATTCATTAAATTATTTGATTATATCAAACTTTAAAAAGAAAATGATTTCATTGTGGCAAAAATCATTAGTATGCTAGATATGCGGAATGTATTAGCATTTTAGTTGTTATTGTACTGTAACTGAATAAATATGCGAGCTCTTTCGAGATACTACTTGATTTTTTTCCACTTTGTGTACAGTCAGAACTGTATATTATTATTATTATTATCATTTATATGGGTTTTATTATTAACAAGGTGCGTATGCACCCTATTGTTATTCTAACTTTTCTTCTTCTTCTTCCTGGGGTTTTGCTGAACTGGTCGTGTCGTCATCCATGATATTAAGCAGTTTGTAAAAACAGGGCTTGAATTCACAAGCCATACTGTCTTTCCAACGGTCGGTAGATTTTAAGTTGAAAAATAAGCAGGGTTTCTGCATTCAATCTTGGAAGAGTAACGTTTGATAACCTCAGAAGAGATTACTTAGCTTTACTTTATTTTTAATTTCTTCTGTCTTTGTTTTTCTCTAAATTTCAGAATAATTCTTCTGAAAGTAAGATTGTAGATCATGCCAGTTGGTTTGTTCATACCTCACTTCACAATTATCTTTATTATCAGATGCATAGTCTCCTGTAATAGACGTGGAACAATGCAGTGAACTCTTGGAGAAATTTTTTGAGCTGATGGAACATGTGTGATGCTGAGTTGTACTTCTTTTCCATTTATGCCTGGAGGGGTCAGGCGAAAATGTAATAATGTAGTCAAAAGTCCTAAAAAAACACCATTTAAGGAACTTTCCCCAGTCACATTGGTGAAATGTTATGGTCTTATTAGTGCTGCCCCAGCGGATAGGCCCCGGTACAGACACAGTGAAAAGCACAATAGCTCCTACAAAATACATTTGTGCAACCATTTGCCAGTCACCAATATTGAATTGTATCATGCTCTGAAATTTTCCTCCAAGCTTTGTAAAGAAGACTTAGGCCTTTTTGGTGTGTCTGGACAAGCAGTCATCATTGAGTGCTCAAAGAATCAATAGGCATCTAAAGAGGCAAAGTATTTGAAGGGGAAAATGTTTGGGGAATGTATCACTATATGTCTGTGTATGTCCATGGGGTTTGATGATTGACCTGTGGTTTGTATAAAAACATAATTAATTACAAGAAAAATGTGCTCTAACAAAGTATTAGTTAAGGTGTGTGCACACTTAAGCAACCAGGTTATTGTCAGTTTTTTCTTCCTATTTTTCCCCGAAAACTTTTCTATTTGTTTTTCACTTACATTTTGTTGGTTGCTGTATCACATTAAAGGTGGTAAAAGATCTGACATTATTTATATCGGTTTCATTTCTTTTACATGACAAAACCTGCAATTTTTACAGGGGTGTGTAAATTTTTTATTTCCACTGTACATATATATATAGTATATTTAGGAACAAAACTTCGTCAATCATTAAGTGTGGAAAATATGCTAAAAGAGCTATAATATAGCTGTGTAATAATTATAGAAGAAAATATTATGATATAATTTTATAACTTTGTTTAATATTGAAGAAAATTTATTTTTATTAAATTATTAAATTACTTAATTTGTTTATAATTATATTGTCTATATATAAAATTATATGATTAGAATGTATTATAATTGATTTCAGCAAAAACAACAACAAAAGCAAGAATGAAAGCTGCATTGCCAGAGACTTCCACTCTTGTCAGACTGGGATTCAATCCCCTGCATATAATGACATCTAAAACCCTTTTAAATGAAAATGTCCATTGTTTGACAGTTGTGCTGGTCACTGGTGTTTGTCCACTGGTGTTTAAATTATATTATGAGAGCATTTTCAGTCTTTTAAATTTTATACGGTATTCCTGAAATGTATGAAAGTAAAGCACACTGGATCTGTTTTACAGTTTTTGCACTGTGTTGATTTTTATAAGGGGTTTGCTATGATTTTGTCTTTAAAAAAAAGTGATCAAGGCCTAAAAATGTAATAAATGAAAATCCATAATTGTTCCTTATTGTAATATGTGTGCTAAACTGAGCCATGAACTTGTGTAATGAATATTTTAAATAGTTTGTTTAATGTAATGTAATCTTAATATTTTATGTATTAAGGAATGTAACAAACCCAAAAACTTTAAATGATTATTAAATTGTTATTGTTGACAACTGCAAATAATAGTTTCTTTATTTCTTTATAGTTTCTATTCTTTGAAACATTCGTTGGCTCTTGGTGAAGCTAAGATTTACTCCAGTGGCATGCAGACCTAGGTGACATATTAAGGCATCTACTCAACCAGCCATGCAATGCATATTCTGTGGTGTCAGATTCAGAAAAAGATAGCCTAGACACAGGCATCCTACACAAATGCTGATATGGCAGAGGCATATATGCTGTTTGTGTCTGAATGCTGCTCCTACCACTGATTTGAGGCTTGCTAGGATCCTCAACATATGATAAACCACAAACATAAGTCAAGAGATATATATCTACAAACAGCAGACAAGCAATAGCAGATAAAAGATACTATGTGATCTCTGGCCATAGTCTTAACAATCACCAAAATTCTGTTGATAGCAATTGAAATCAACATGCAACACATGTCTGAACACCTGACCTGACCCTACAAACAACTTTTGACAGCAATTGCTCTGGTGGGACTTAAGGAGCATCAAAGACAGTCTCACTGCTCACTGGGCCATCCCACAGCCCCAACCTCAAAC
>CM040458.1:1485422-1509880 GCA_022758105.1 Pangasianodon gigas
CAGGTAATGTACGGGGCAAAACAAAAAGTGTTTGATGTGACGGCGGGCCGTCAGCCCGCGCACAAAGGACACACAGCGCTCCTCACACGACTACCGCCATGGTGCTGAATGGACCGGTTCAGCACATTGTTTTGGACAGCATTAGAGCACGTGGCTGCAAGGCAGGGTTGAGAAACTCGACTCGGCTGGCGGCCAATGATTGCAGCAGCAGCCCCCTACCCACCTGAAGAAACCAGGAAAGTATAAAAGGGGCCAGTGGCTGCTCTCAGGTTAGAAAAAGGTATGGTAAAGCAAGACACTAACAACTCTCTCCATCTCTCTGCTAGAAGCCGATGTCAGCGAGGACAAAGAGCCTGGACCCCTGCACGCCAACCCTCGCCTACCCTGAGAGTGACTGCTGTGCCTCCTGGGTCCCACCGCAACGCTTCAGCCCCATGTTTGCTGCGCCCAGTTCTGGGACAACCGCGACCTCACCCTTCTGCACCAGCCACCCTCACCTTCACACCAGCCTTTTCCATACACCAGCACTTAAAATAAAGAGCACTTTTCCCCCACTTCTGCCTCCCGTTGTCTGTGTTCAGTACCCTTGCAAACTCACGGTGCTACATTGGTGGAGGATGCCGGCATGAATACAGACACAGGCCACCATGGTCACCATGCTGCAGCATCTCCTTCAAACCACCTGGGAGCTGGCCCAAAGCCTCCAGATCACCACCCAAGAGCTTCTGGAGCTGAAGAAAGGGCCCCCCCACTGCTGCCGTCCCTCTCCTCGAACCCTGCCGAGAGGCCCAGCGCCTCCTCACCAAACTCACCGGCGACGACGACATAGAAGCATACCTCCTCACCTTTGAGAGGATCGCCCAGCACAAAGGCTGGCCCGAGGAGTACTGGGCCAGCGTTCTCGCCCCCTTCCTCTCAGGGGAGGCCCAGTTGGCCTATTATGCACTCCCTCCTGATGCTCCAGCCACTTTCCAATGCCTAATGGACATCGTCCTTGCGGCCGCCTACCTGGACGATGTTGTAATTCACTCCTCCACCTGGTCAGACCACCTCTACCACCTCGGGGAGGTCCTGGGAGAGCTCCGGAAGGCTGGGTTGACCGCCAATCCCAGGAAGTGTCATCTCGGGCTGACCGAGGCACAACACCTGGGCTACCGGATCGGCCGGGGGCTTCTAAAGCCACAGGAGAAAAAGGTGGAAGTGGTTAAGGAATATCCCCGGCCCACAACGAAGAAACACGTACGTGCCTTTTTGGGGTTGGGGGTATACTACAGGAGGTTTGTGCCTAACTTCTCCTCTATAGCCTCTCCCCTCTCAGACCTCACTAACAAGGAACAACCGGACCGGGTGCGCTGGAGTCATGAAGCTGAGCTCGCCTTCCAGACCCTCAAGCAAGCTCTCACCAGCTCCCCCATCCTACATAATCCCAACTTCAGCCTCCCCTTCACCGTGTATACGGACACCTCAGAAACCGGCCTGGGAGAGGTTCTCTCATAGACTTTTGATGGGGAGGAGCACCCCGGTCCTCTACAAGCCAAAAGCTGACCCCCGCAGAGAGGAAGTATGTGGCTGTGGAGAGAGAGTCCCTGGCCATCAAGTGGGCTGTAGAGGAGCTGCACTACTACCTGGCGGGCCGACGTTTCACCCTGGTGACTGACCATGCTCCTCTGCAGTGGATGACCAGGGCAAACGATACCAATGCCCATGTCACCAGGTGGTTCCTCTCCCTCCAGGATTTCTTTTTTCCTGCCATAACATTGAGCGGGGCTCAGCATGGCAATGCGGATGGGCTCTCGCAACCGTTCTCCCTCTGGGCCCATCACATGCCGGCAGTAGGCTCGGAGCTGGGGGGGGGGTGCCTTCTGATGGTGGGCCATCAGCCCGTGCACAAAAGACACACAGCACTCCTCGCATGACTGCCAAGCGCGTGGCATTAGAGCGCGTGGCTGCAAGGTGGGGCAGAGAAACTTGACTCGGGTGGTGGCCAATGATTGCAGCTGCAGCTCCCTACCCTCCTGCAGAAACCAGGAGAGTATAAAAGGGGCCAGCAGCTGCTCTAAGGTTAGAAAAGGTATGGTGAAGCAGAGCACTAAAGTCTCTCTCTCTCTCTGCTAGAAGCCGAGATCAGCGAGGACGAAGAGCTTGGAACCCTGCACGCTGACCCTCGCCCACCCTGAGAATGACCGCTGTGGAGGTTAGCACTTTTCCCCCACTTCTGCCTTCTGTTGTCTGTGTTCAGCCGCCTTGCAACCTCGCGGTGCTACAATGTGTCATTATTACCATCTATGGAACACCCAGGATACCCTCACCACACTCCAGACAGAGACATCCCAGGTTTATGACAGATCCAACAACACTTTCCTTAAACTTTTCACCTATGAAAAACACAGCCAGTTCCCATCCATTAGTATGGCTCCAAGTAAAAGAAGCATTGGGTTATGGGACAGGACAGGATGGCTCCAGCTTAAAAAAAAGGTAATATGTGTGCACATGTTTATTTGTTTCTAACCATTTGGACAAAATAAAACATGTTTGTGTCATTAGCCAAGTTTCCATCCATGCGCTTTTCTGTTATCGACAAAGTGAAAGTGCGTAAAAAAAGATTTGTGAAATCTGCTGTCTCCCGCCTGTTTCCATCCAATTGGCCTTTTACCGATAAAATGGTGTGGTGATGACGTCATTCTAAAAAAAAAAATGAATTGTTGCCTAAGTTTGGTGCAACCTGCGCTGAGTAGTGGCAAACACAGAGTAGTAGGGGAAACTTTGGGGTTGGCAAAACGATTGTCCATCGATGTGTATATGCGGTGTGCACAGTTATTAAAGAAAAATTAATGCAGTGTTATATCAGGCTGCCAAATGTAGCGGAGATCAATGAAATTGCATATTGTTATTATTGCATCTTGTGCCACAAGTTCACAGCGCGCTGGATGGCACGCATATCCCTATTCTTCCCCTGATCACATTTTTTTTGCATGAATGCCATTGTTCTCAACAAAAACCATTTCCAAACTATTTTTTCACATCGTTTGAAGTATCGACATAGAATTTATGTGCTAAAGTTAAACAAAAAAAGATTATGTCGACACTTGTGAAATTTTATCGATACTTTGCGTTTCCATTAGCTATATCGGTAACCATTTCAATGTGCTTAACCTAAATGAATGAAATGAATGAAAGCCTTTATTGTCATTGTATATCTCTGTATACAAAGAAATTAGGAGAGATTTTTTTTCAAAAAAAAAATCCTTGGATGGAAACGTAGCTATTATCGCCATCTATGGAACACCCAGGATTCCCCCCACCCCATCCCACCCCAGAGAGAGACATCCCACTTTTATGACAGATACTTAAACGACACTTTCCTTAAATTTTTTTAATTTTGGAAAACACATTTACTTCCCATCCACAAACAGGATAGTGTGAGTTCAAGTAAAGAGAGCAACGGTTTATGGGACGGGACAGAATGGCTCCAGCTAAAGCAGGCAATGTGTGTGCACGTGTTTATTTGTTTCTCACCATTTGGACAAAAGAAAACGTGTTGGTGTGTCTAAATGTGTTGAAACAGCCCTTCTTGGACATAGAAAGTTTTGGGAGAACATTCTTTTACTCATTTAACATTGTGTGTGTGTAAAATTAGCTATAGAAAGGCTCTTAATGCTGCTAGCTGAGCATATCTCTCCACCCTAATAGAAAAATAATATTTATGTGCTACAAGAAAGAATATAATATTTGCTACAGGAAATATGCAGGAAAACTAGTTCATGTTTTGTCACCTCTAGGTTGGATTATTATATTTACCTTGCTTTACGGATGTTCCAGTTGGTGTGTAAACAAGCTCCAGTTAGTCCAGAATGCAGAATGTTCTTACTAGAATTAGAATATTTGACCACATCACCCCTATCTTATCTACACTGCATTGGCTCCCAGTAAAATTTCGCTCTGATTATAAAATACTACTAATTACCTATAAAGCACTGAATGGTCTAACACCACAATACCCGAGTGAAATTTTGGTCTTTTATAATCCGCCACATCTCCTTCGATCAAAAGATGCAGCCTCTTTTTGGTACCTAGAATAACTATGAAAACAGCAGGGGGCAGAGCTTTTTCTTACACAGCCCCAGAGTTATGCAACAGCCTTCTAATTGGTGTTTGGGACTCAGACACAGTCTCGATTTTTAAGTCTAGGCTGAAAAATTATTTGTTTAGTCAAGCCTTTTGTTAATAGGTTTTCTTATAGTTAAAGGCACAGATCTGGAGGGTTCATGGGCATAGAGTGTTTTGGTTAACTCGGATGTGTGGAAGCTGTAACCCCCCCACTCTCATGTATTTGTTTGGTTTGTTAAGGGCCGAGTGACTGGCTGCTTAATGTCCAAGAGTGCCCTCATGCCTGTGTTATCTTCTGGCTCAGTTTTTAGTTACACTGTTATAGCTTGTCTTGCCAGCATCCCTGCTCGCACTCTGCGCACAATGTACATCCACTTAAACCACTACAGGATAAGAGCATACCTAATATTCTGTGTTCTCTTCCTCTGTCGAGTTACACGTTGCTCCTGCTGTACATGTAACACCCCCTCCCACCCCCACCCTTCTGATGTGAACATCAACTGAAGCTATTGACTTGCATGATTTTATGCACTGCGCTGCTGCCACATGATGGCAGATTGGATAATTACATGAATGAACAAGTGTTCAGGTGTCTGTAATAAAGCAGCTGGTGAGCATACATAGTGTATGATCACAAGATTAACATTATCCTAAATGGAAAGCAGTTAGGTTCCCTGTGGCTTTATGAAGCCAAAGTCTCCCAGTATTAAGTTTCACACTGTCACCATTCCGAAAACAAAGAATAAAGGAACTATTTTTAAAGGCAAAATCAACACATTTTTAGTTATTTTTGCAGACTTTACAAATAACCTCTGAACAATAAAAAAAAAACAATAAAAACATTACAAATTCAAAAAATTGCTTGCCTGAATGGTTCTAAATAATTAAATACACAAATACAGCTTTGGTTAAGTAAATAACAGAGAACTGTGCTTCTCCCTGCTAAAACAGCTGAAGTCGGTAAAGGTGACCAATGTAACAAACAAGACTGACAAATAAGATGACTGAATCTTACATGTACAGTGCCTAAATACTGCATAAGTATTCATCACCACCCCTTCTAATAAAAAAAAAAAAAATTATTAAAAATCTTCCAAACTTTGATCATTCTGCAGAGCTGCATTAAATCCATTATGTAAAACATGGACATAATATGACAACTGCGACTCTGCCTAGAGGAGGCCGTCCAACAAAAGTCAGTGACGGTAAAGAAAGCATTAGACAGAGAAGCAACCAAGAGATCAAGGGTAACTCTGAAGCAACTTGAGATCCATAGCTCAGATGGGAGAAGCTGTTCACAGGATAACCATAGCATTGATAGTCCATAAAAATGGATTTTATGACAGCAGAGACGGGTCATATGAAAACCCATTTGGTGTTTGCCAAAAAGCATGTTTGGAGACTCACCCATGTGGAAAAAAGGTTCTTTGGTCTGATGACACCAAAGTTGAAAATTTGGCCTTGGCACAAAGCGTTATGTTTGTTAGAAACCCAACACTGCTCAGTACCCCGAGAACACCATTCACACAGTGAAACATGTTGGTGGTAGCATCGTGTTAAGTGTTACTCTTGGCTTCTTGGTTGCTTTTCTGACTATTTCACTCTTTAGCTGGTCACTGACTTTTGGTGGATGGCCTCCTCTAGGTAGATTCACAGTTGTGCCATGTTCTTTCCAAGTTTTAATAACTTGTTAATGTTCAAAGCTTGAGATATTTAAAAAATAAATAAATAAATAAATAAGTAAATAAATAAAAAGCTCTTTGGTCTTCCTGATCCTGTTTGATTAGGTATGTTGTCTAACAAATTCTGGGACCTTCCCTAACCTTCCAATTAGGTCAATTTCAGTTCCAGGTGGTAACACCACTACTATAAATGTGGAAAAGTTTAAGGGAGGGGAATACTCTGCGAGGCACTGTAGCTAAATAAAATGGACTTTATTAAATGTGCAAAGTCAGGAAACCTTATTAGTTCATCAGCTATGACTGAGCAAAATCCTGAGCTGCTCTCCTCTTATACTCCTGTCCAGTCTTTGTGTTTCACACTCCAAAACCGAAGGGGCAAGCTGCTTGGACACCAGTGTGAGAGAGTCATTCAGGTCCTGCCTCAGTGTCTGCAGTGATTCACTATTCCTCAAGGATTGGTCAATAAATTCTGCCCGTTCCTGATGATCTGAAGCCAGCAGCAGACGTAACTGGTGGACCTGTGGATTTGCAGACAAGGCAAGCTGACAAACACTATATGTTAAATGTATAACTCTTCATTAATCAAGACTTGAAGATGCAGACTGGTTGAAAAGTCCACTGTTCTTAACTCTTCTGAGTCACCGCTTCATAAATGATTTAATCTTCATAAAACCTACAAAAACAAGCTCCTATGAGCACAAAGCTCCTAAATTAATTATTCTCAGATTCTAAATAAGGTATTCTTGAAAAATCTCCTCTAACCTGTGCAGTCAGTTCACTTGCCCGTGCTCTCAGACACCTCAGCTCATCAGCTCCAGAAGGATTGCTGCAATCCTTAAAGGGATACAGAAAAACTCAGTTTTCACACTTTTTAGTACAGTTCACATTTTCTTGTATATTATTAAGTATGTATAACAGGCATATTAAATACATTATGTATAATTTGTCATTTATTGATGAGTCAGAATGACAACTAATTTTTGTAGTTTTGACACGTACTAAGTGGGTAGTTAATGTGCTATTTCTTGATTGTTTCATGCTTCAATGGTGCTTTAAATCATTCTTTGTCCCATATCATACACAGAAGTTTTTCGGTAAACGGTCAAATCCACATACTATCTATGTTCAACTTAATTCAACTTTTATTGTCATCATCAAGCATATACAGGGGTGTACATTATAACGAAACAGTTTAGCTAGCCTCAGGTGTAAATATATGACAAGTTTTAGTGCAAAGGACATAGAATGAGGACATTAGGTGAGTAGCAGCATTAGAGAGGACCCTGAGGGGGGTGTTTTTCGCAGTTTGTATGGCGTGAGCAGTTTGGAAGTGAGCAGGAAGAAGCTATTCTTTAGTCTTGTGGACCTGGTTCTTTTGCTCCAAAATCACTTTCCAGATGGTAGTGGGTCAAATAGGCTGTAGCTGGGGCAAGTAGGGTCCTTATAAGATGGGAGGTGTGGATTGACCAAGTGAGGTCTTCTGGGATACGAACGCCTAGGATTTTAAAACTGTTCTGCATTAAAACTGCATATTCTTGCCAGTAGCTGACGGAACTAAACCAAGACAAAATTGGTTTGAACAGAAATCTTTATATGCATCTCACTCCTGCTGTAAGTTGTTTTATCCATACCTGTATTTCAGCATCTGACTGTGACAGTTGACATCTCAATTTCTCCCTCTCCAGCTCAACCTGTTGGAAAAGAAAAATAATCATGGCTGAGTTAATCTAGTTTTTTCTAGACCCCTATCAACTGTACAGAATTTTAGCATAAACAGATCTGAGCTGTGTCTCCTATTTATAGAAATATTTGATGGAATAGTGAAATTTGTTTGGGTGTCTGTATCTTTTTTACACAGTTGTGGTTAATAAGTTCTAGGGGTTGGTTGAGACAGACACGTTTGATGGTCTAATGTTAACTTGCATCATTGCAGCCGTATACTCTCTCACACAATGTAATAAGTTCAGATATCAGTTTATATATTTGCACTACCAGCTTAAGAATAACTTCCTAAATTTCTCAGATACCTGAAAAGATTTTGATATCTGCAGAAGTGTTTTCTAAAAATTTTCTCCGAGAAGGCATTTATTGTGCTCACTGATAAGTTTCACTGATCTTCTTTTATCATCATAAGTTACCATAACAGTCAAATAGTAAAAAGTTAACAGTTTTTAAATAGTGTAAGATATTAGAAAATCTGAATAATATAATTTTAGAAGCTTGTATCTGTCTTTCTAAATGTGATATTGTCTGATTTATCATCTAATAACTCTTTGCCTTTATACATATAAACACTTTTTGAATCATCTCAGTAATATTCACCCTTTTATTCTTCATCTTTGCACCATTTTTCCTGATATATCTCTGAAATCAGCCTTTTTCAAATCAGGTCTTGAGACTAGGGTGGTTATGACAAAACATTTGCTCATTTAAAAATTGGGTGGTCTGCCACCAAAGGTGCCATGTTCTAAGTTGTTTAACACATCTAGATGTAAATATCAGGAAATGAAATTCTGATCTATTGGCTCATATTCTTGTGATCTCAAACCCAAATGTCTTCAGTAAAAACCAAAGGATTGGCCTTGCCATTCCAATACTTTCAGAGGGGACTGGACATTGTATAACAGTAGTATAATTTCCTTTCTTCACTAAGAAACCATGGTATGCATATTTGAGATATGCCATTCCTGCTATCCTGGTATCCATACTATCCTTGATTTTGCTGGAAGTTTTCTATAATCCACAGTATGACTACCCAATTTTTAAATTAGCTGGAGCGCAGCAGGTAGGCACAACCATAGTGTCAGACTTGAGATTTTTCAGAATATAAATATGAAGAGTTGTAGGCAAATCCATATAACTATTGTTATTTAAGTTTATGGATGGATTGGTCTAGGTGAATGGTGAACCAGCCACCTACTATATATATGTCCCGGGAGGCAGTCAGTCAGCAATAATGTATCATTTAGTCTGGCCTACCGGCAGTCCAGCAATAAGTCCAAAAAACCCAAATAATGCGTAGAAGAGCATAATAACTCAGTGAATATCAACACAATTAATACTGTGTGATGTAGTGTACAGAGGTTATCATACATAAAAATACACGATATTACAATGATTTAAAAAATAAAGCAAATAGGGTATTCAGATAGAATTTCAATTCATAAAAATTTGTCTCAGTTTTCAAAAGAAGTATTGAGGTTTTGTTAGTGGACCTGACTCTACCTGTTTTAAAGTGTCACGTAGGTTCATTTTCTCCAATCTCAGCTTCTCAATACGATGTTCCAGCCGTTCATTTCTCTGTTGTAATTTCATTAGCTTCAGTTCCAGCTCAGCCACAGCTCTTTGCAGGGCACACACACGCTCTTGTGATTCTTCTTCACAGCTGCTCACCACCTTACAAAATAATAAACACAGTAAATAACACACAGCGAATATATAGTTACACATTTGGGACAGAACATTTGCTGACTGAGGAAGCAGCCTGTGGGCAGTGGCGCCTCAACGGTTAAGGCTCTGGGATACTGCTCAGAAGGTCGGGGGTTCAAGCCCCAACACTGCAAAGCTGCCACTGTTGGGCCCTTGAGCAAAGTCCTTAAACTTCTCTGCTCCAGGGCTGACCCTGTGCTCAACTTCCTAACAAGCTGGAATATGCGAAAAAAAGAATTTCGCTGTGCTGTAATGTATATGTGACAAATAAATTCTTCTCCTATGTGAAGAATAGCCAGTAAAGGAGGAAAATGTATAGTATATAGTGAGGCTCTACTAGGCAGAATCACAGTCGAATCAATGTCTTGACTCAGCATCAGGGAATAGATCCACCTGCACTTTGCCATACCCTTCCTAGATCTGGGTTACCACATCTTGGTGCAGATGCCACTTGTATGACCAGTAAGGCCACCTGAGGAGATTCCATGCAATGCATAGAGATGATCAACATTATGCTACCCTACACTGGTAAGAGGAACTTGAAGGCCAGCTGGACTGCTTTCAATTCCAGCTGGTTAATAACCTTCTGAGCTTACACCAGGGATCCAGATACCCTCTGTGCATCTGTAGCACCATGGCCAGTTAGCTAAGGAGCCTTCTCCAATTGTGTACTGCTCCCAAGTGGACCCCACCTGTGACACCAGCAAGCAGACAACAAAGATGCATCTATGTTTATATCGCTTGTAGTTCAAGCAAGCCTAAGGGAATTACCACTGTGGCTGCCCTCAACAATACTAGCAATCTCAAGAGGAGCCAAGACTGGACGTAGCGACCTGGGTCAAATTGTTTGGCAAGCATAAAGGGTGGCTACAACTGTCAGTGAATCTTGTGGCCTGATTTGGTGTTAAGAAACTCTGAGTTCACTGTTAGACCACAGCATTGTGTGCAAGGAGAGAGGATGTGCCAGTTATCCACCTGATGACTTGACCATCAGGGGGAGACAAGGCCACTTGCCTACATCTCAAAAACATCTATGGTGCCATGAGGTCAAAGGGTAGGGAACATGAAAATAGGCATCACTAAGGTTCACTGTGACCCAGTCCTGTGGTTTCACAGCATAGATTTAATCTAACAGCCACTGTTTAATATTTCAACCAGTTAAATCCCCCTCAAATCTAGGATTCAACAAAAATCACCATCCTACATCTGACCAAGGAAGTATTTTGAATAGATCCATTCGTTTTAAACTGTGGGGTTTATAGCTTCTATCATACCTCTATCCAAGATAGAACAAACCTTGGGTCAGAGCCCTGAGCCCAGAGAAGGGTGGGGACAGACAGTGGAACCAGAGTGTGTATCCCTGCAACATTGCCATCAGGACCCAATGATCTAATGCAGTTCGCCTGGAAAGTGTCCTATCACCAGCCCCTGCCCTTCACTTGTAGAATGTAGTGATTATTTCAATGCTAGCAATAAAATGGTGCATGCTACGTACACTGCAATGTCACGCTTTTATGTGAGCTGTGTTGTGAATTCTATAGAACTAAAATATGAACGATATTTCCAAGTTATTTCTAGGAAACACTGAAGTATTACAGACAAATTACATTGGCAGGTCATTGGCAGGCAACATTTAATGTTAGCCATACCTTTTATAAATAAACTTTTATACTTTACATGCAATATTTCTTGGCAATTAACCAGTTAACAGAAATGAAGATGACCACTTATTATGCACTGTATATGTTAGTAAATTTGTGCCATAGTGTCCAGGTAATAGGTGCTGATGCTTGGCTCCACTAGGACCTGATGTATGTATATATACACTATATACCCAAAACATCTGACCATCATATGCATATGTGTGAATTCCCCAAACGGTTGCCACAAAGTTGAGCGCACATAATTGTCTAGAATGTCTTCGTATGCTGTAGCTGTCCCTCCAAACATATTCCAGCAAGACAATGCCCCTGTGCAAAAGGTCCATGAAAACATGGTTTGCCAAGGTTGGAGTGGAAGAACTCAAGAACCTCAACCCCAGTGGGATGAACCTCAACACCTTTGGGATGAATTGGAACACTGCCATGCCCCAGGCCTTCTCACCTGACATCAGCGCCTGACCTCACTAATGCTCTTGTGGCTGAATAATGGGCAAATCTCCACAGCCACGCTCCAAAATCTATTGGAAAGGCTTCCCATAAGAGTGGAGGTTATTATAAGAGCAAAGCGGGACTGAATCTGGAATGGGATGTTCAACAAGCACATATGAGTGATTGGTCAGGTGTCCACATACATTTGGTCATGTAGTATATATTTTAAAAGTATTTTTGCTTTGTAATACTTCTGTGCTTTGAGATCATTGTATCATTAAATTTCAAGTTCTCACCTGCACCTTTTTTTCCAGCTGATGTGCTTTTTCTTGATAATGAATTAGCATTGCCTCATTTTTTTCCAGGGCTGTTCTTAAGCGATCTCTGTCTTTCCTGAGCTCGTCTGCTTCCTTCTTTAAATCATACACCTCTGCTTGTAATTCTATATTCTCTGTCATTCGAGTCTGACTTTGTGATTCCTTCATTCGAAAGTCCTTTTTTGTCTGTGCATTTACTATTGTAAAGTTCTTTTGAAACTGGCTGTGTATCTTCTCCACAAGTATATTTTCCCCCAGATTTGTCATTACATTTTGTTTTTTTTCTCTTTCCATTTGCCTTTTCATAATGTCTGTCTCCATTTGTGCATCCACGAGTTGCTCCCCTAACAGATGCCTTGCATTTTCTTCTTTAAATTCTGGAATTATTTTCAACTCTGTTTCTTTTTCAGGAAGAATTTCTGTAGCATACGTGATTTTTTTAACACTTTGTTTTTCAACGTGTTTTATCTTCTCATTTGCCTCTGTTTCCTTCTTCATAGTGTCAGTTTCCCTCTTCTCTCCCAGATCGTCTTTGACAAGTTCAAAGCTTGTTTTTTTCTTTTCCATTTTACTTTCCAAGGTGTTCTTCATTCTGTTGATCTCACTCTCCTCTGCTATCAGTTTCTCGCTAATGAGTTCCAAACTATTATCCTTCAGCTGACTTTGTCGTTTATTTTCCTCATATTCCTCCAGTGTCATTTTCAGGGTCTCCTGCACCTCGAGCTCCATTTTCTTTATGTCTTTAACTTCACAGTTCATCTTAATGTCATTTTCCTCCCTGATCCTCAACTGTGCCTGAAGTTCTCGATTCTCCTTCTGGAGCATCTGAACTCTGAGTTTTAGATATTCCGTTTCTTCTCGTGCTGCTCTGACCTCCTCCTTTCTTCCCTTTATCATCTCATTCTTTTTCTCCTCTAAGATCTTCCTGAGTTTTTCTCCTTCACAATGGCTTTCCTCTAGCAGCTCCTTCAGAGTGACCATCTCTTCCAATCCATCTTTTATCTTTTTATTCTCTATATCCCGTTCCTTCACCATTGTTTCTGCCTTCTCTTTGCTCACAGAAAGCACAGCTACTTCTTTTCTTAGCTTTGTCACCTCTGTTGACATTGCATCTTTATTTTTCTTTGCGTCTTTTAGCTCCTCTTCTTTTTGCTTTAGAATGAAATCTGTTTTCTCCTTCAAAGCATCAATAACTCCATCTTTCCTCCTTGAGTCTTCTCCCAGATCTCGAATTTGTTGCTCTAGCTCTAACCTCAACTTTTCTTCCTCTTCTTTTCTTTCTTTCAGTTCAATCTTCAGCCTCTCCATCTCTCCCTTCGTTTCCTTAAGAGAGCTCTTCAGTTGCTCATTTTCCTCTTCCCCACTCTCCACTCTCAATTTTAATCTCTTAACATTTTCTTCATTTTCTTGCAGAAGCCTTGACTTGGTCTCCAATTCTCTCAACTGCTCTCCAAGTTTTTTTCTCGCCATGTCTGCCTCTTGTGTCAAACCTTTGTTCTTTACTTCCAGTTCTTTCACTTTTCCTTCCACTTGATCTATTTTATCTCTTGCCAGCTGGAGTTTTGAATAATATTCCTTTTGTATATCTCTTTCTTTTACCTGAACCAATTCAGTTTCCTTCAGTTTTTCTTTTAATGTCATCAGCTCCTCATTTTCCTGCTGTTCTTTTTCGTCTAAAGTCTCTCTCATTCTGTATATATCTATCTCTCTTTCTTTCAGAAGAACAGCCTGGATTTGGAGTTGATCTTTTTGCTCTAGGACTTTCCTTTCAACTTCTCTGTTCTCTCTATCCAGCTCACCAATCTTCACTCTAAGCAAATTAATCTCTTCCTTCGTCTTCTGTTCTCCTTCCTCCAGTTGATTCCTCTTTTCTTCCAGACTCATCTTTTCTTTTTTCAATTCCTCTAGCTGCCTTTTCCATTTCTCTTGCTCGTTTTTTTCTTTTGTCATCTCTACTATTGTACTTTTATATTCTTCTACCTCTCTATCTCTCCGCTTCAGCTGTGTCTCTTGTTCTCTGTGCTCCTCCTTCATCCTCTCATGGTCACTCAGCATTTCTTGTTCATTTCGCTTTAGTTTTTTGATCTCTTCGTCTCTTTCTCTCAGTCGGTCTGCTAATTCATCCCTCTCTCGTTCAACAGAAATGTGGTTTTCCACTCTCTCTATTAGTACTTCTTTTTCTCTCGCCACATCCCCAGCCTTTTTCTTCCACCACTCAACCTCATCTTGCGTTTCTCTACCTGTCTGTTCCAGATCTATCACTTTGTTCTTAAGCTTTTCTAGGTAAGTATCTTTTTCCTGCAGAAGATGAGACATGTGTTGCTTCTCCATCTTCAATTCTTCCACATTGTCTTTGAGTCTTTCTAATTCACTTTCTTTCTTTTTTAGCTCTCCTTTCAGCTTCAGTTCTTTTTCTCTCTCCTCTGCCTCCCTTTCTTTTTGTTTTATTTCCTCTTTGTGTATTTTAGCAGCTATTCCAATCTCTTTTTCTTTAAGCTCTCTTTTTAGTTTTTCTATTAAGCTGTCCTGCAGTCTTATGTTCTCAATTAATTCTTCTATGCTTTGACCTTTCTTTTCTATCTCACCGTCCCTCAGCTTTAAAATGTCAGCCATCTTGGCATTCTCCTTTTCAATTATTTTCAGATCTTCGCTGTCTTGCGTCACTCTTTCCAAAAGTCCCTCCTTCTCTCTCTCAATGTCTATCACTCTCTCCCGCCATTGTTCCACCTCAGCTTTCACTTCTTGCATCTGCAACTCCAGACTTCTGAGTTCTGATAACAATCTCTCCACATCTCTGTCTTTTTCACCAATCAGGACTGCAAGCTTTTCATTTTCTTTCACCAATCCGTCCATCCTGTTTTTTAGAGCCCCTATCTCTCCATCTTTCAGTCCCAGCTCAGAGTTCAGAGCCTCTCTTTCTCTTTGCCACTTTTCTCTGTCTTCCTCGTGTATTCTTCGGTTGTTCAATGATGTTTGGGCTTCAGCATTCAACCTCCTGATCTCCAACTGACAGTTTTCAATCTCTTTTTCACTCCGCATCTGTTCTTCACTTGCTCCTCTTCTCTCTTCCTCCCTCAGGAATGAGTTTCTCTCCACCTCAGACTGAAGACACTTTATCTCTCCTAAAATAATAATAATAATGATAATAAAAATATTTACACTCCCACTTGTCATCAGGAGCAACCCAAAGCATGGGGAGATACTGTTTATCCTGTTCATTAATGAGATGATTAGGAATTTTAAATATCAGAATTTCATTTAAATAAAAAGTGGGGTAAACAGGAAATCTCACCATGTAGAACATCTTTGGCCTGCTGGAGTGTGTGAACCTGCATTTGCAGTTGTGTTTGCTGAACCTCCAGTACAGAAATCTGTTCCTTTGCCACACATAGCTGCTGCTGGAGGTTGCCACTCAAGTTCCTAAAAATCATCACATAATGTTACGCACACAGTACAGTAGTGCTCATTTATTGGTTTATTTATAGAGGGAATCTGCCTATCTAGCTGTCTGTTTGACTGTCCATCCATCTTTGTTTGTCTAGCCATCTTCTGTGTCTTTCAAAATAGCTCGTGAAAGTTCAATTCCATGTAAATACTACAACATGTTTCGATTTTATAACATTTGACATTGATCTATGCTGAATTCAGATTAGGCCAATACTAATCTGATGATGTATTTTGTCTAGGGGCACAAATCGCACCATGGATCCAGCAAAAAGTACACAAAAAACCAACCAGAACATGGCAGATATTTCGTGGTGGAACCATTTTCAGCACAGCAGTAGCATTAACATGGCCACTTAAGGAGACAGTTAGAGACTATAGATCATCTTTTGCATACACAGTGTGTTTTAATGGTCCTTTAGCCATTCATTAAATGTCTGATGATAACACATACAGTAAAGCCGGATATTTTTGGTTGGTGGACTGTTTTTCAGCCCAGTAGAGGGACCCTGAGCACCCAGCAATGCAGCCGTGCTTATTCTCTGGAGGTTTGAACTAATTCTCTGAGGTGACGACTAATGAAAATATGGTGAAACACTCTCTGAAATTTGCACACTGATTTTCTTTGACACAAAAAAAAGCATATAGCATATAGCTCTCAGTCAGTCTGTCTTTTAAGAAACATGTAACTGAAGTAAATGGGAAAATATACTTTACTGTTAACAACCAGTTGGTATCAACTCAAAAAAAAAAACTGAGTCTTTTTCAAAAATTAATAACCACCTTAAATTCAGTAATATATGCATTTGCTATGCATTGTGTATATATTAATTACTAAAATAAGCCATCTTACTTTTAATATGGCTGAGGTTTTACCTGAGATCCTCTCGGTCCTGTTTTATTTCCTCCTTCTCTTGCGCTATACTGTGCACTTGTTCCTCCAGTCTCTGTTTTTCTCTCTGCAGCTCTTCTCTCTCTCTCTGAGCTCTCTTCTCTTGGTCAATCTCTTTATCCAGCTTCATCTTCACAGTACGCAACTCCTCACACACACTTCTGTACTGTTCAAACAACTGACACACGCACATAGACACGAGGTTATGCAAAGGTAGGGTCGATTCAAAGAAAAGTACAAAGGCGTTTTTTTTTTGTTTTTTTTTTTTAAACAGTCCTAAAAAAGTCAAGAATAAATTCATAATATTCAGCTTATCAATCTGGCAACCTGCACTGCCATAGGCCCTAAACTACTATTATAGGAAAATATTCAGGTTTCTACAATTGCCAAAGTTGGACACTGAATTAAGAGGAAAACACCGGTGACATAATAAATACACATGACCCCAGTGATGGGTTTTGCTAGTTATATGACAAGCCAGGCCCTATAAGTTGTAACTGCCTTAACTAAAAATATGCTTACACTACTGTATAATTATCTAATAGGTTTTTAATTACGTTAAACAATAGATCACTCTCTCTTTCTCACACACACACATACACACTTCTCTTTTCCCATCTCACCTGCTCATTTTTCCTTTTCTCATCAGCGCGAGCATTTGATTCTCTCTCTCTTTCCTCTCTCAGTATCTGCAGTTCTCCCTCCATTTCTCTTTCCCTCCCTCTAAGCAGATGAAGGGAGTCCAGCTCTGCATTTCGACAAGCCCTAAAATATAGTTTATATATGCACGCAAGCATCCTTTAAAATATTTAGTGTGTTTTACATGCCGTTAATAAGTAATGCAAAATGAACTCTATTAGGAAATTAATGGGATGTCACAACAGAAAACTTTCTGGGATGTCACAACAGAAAACTTTGAATATTTTAATACCAAACCCGGAAATCATTTTGAAATGGTGCGCAATGAGAACAACAAATGTGTGATGCTGTTATACTGATACTTTGTTTATTTCACAACTGTCGCAATGTCTGACCTTAACTCGGTGTTTTCCTCCGAAACAGCGTTCAGCTCCTTCTGCAGAGATGCTACATCTGATCTGAAACGCTGAAGCTGCAGCTGAGATTCAGTCACCTCCTCCTCCAGCTGGGGGGCACAAACCAAAAACCCACACATACATTGTTTTTTTTTTTTTTTCATGTTTGTAAGATTCACCCATTTACTTATTATTGTCGCTAAGTAATGCTATGCCTACAACTACCTCCAACACACACACACAGCAGCAAAGGACATCAACACAAACAGCTACATAATGACAAGCGCATAAAAGTGTGTAAATAAATAAATAAATAAATAAATAAATACGTGGTATGGTATAAAAAGCATTCTGAACATTATGAACTGTGTACATATGCAGAAGGCATTGACTGACTGAGACCATGAAATCTGAATCGATGGAATAAACACCTGAAGATTTCGGGCACTGAGCTCTCTTTTATCTCGTGTCAGTGACTCGTTCAAGGTCGCCATTTTCTCCAAAGAGTCACAGGTGTCAGCAGCTTCTCTCTGCAGCAAAGTGTGTGTAGAGGAGAGAGAGAGCAGAGACTCGCGTGTCTAAGAAACAGAGAGACAGAGATGACCAGGCAAACGTCGGTGAGCGTGAACAGTGAGCTGAGTGTGTTCATGCGTGAATCGAGCGTCCTTACGGAGCACCTCTGAGTCACGCCTGCTTACAGAGCGTTTTGAACCGACTGTGCTACCTGACGGCTCTTAACTGCGAGCACTTAATAAGCGTCTCTGAACTGAGAGTGTAAACTCGCAATAAACCACCCTCTACATAATGTTTGTTTTTAAAACACAAGTCACATAAATATTCTTGGGTTAACGCTCATGGGCAACTTTATCCAAGACCCTAGAAGACCGATTACAATCAAGCCCATGAGTACGTCATAGAGCTGTGGCTGAACAGTGACGTGCGTGATTCCCACACACTCTTTGATGGAAATGCAATTATAGATGCCCAAAAAAGGTTGAAGAGTGTTAGCGCGTGATGTTGAAACTTTACCTTGGCTAAAGCGTCCCTGGTGTCTGCTAACTCTTTCTCTGCACTCGCCTTTTCCAGTCTCTCTTGCTCCAGCGCCACCTGCAGGGTATGTAGCTCTATACGAGTACGACTCTGTTGCTCGCACAAATGGGCATTTTCCACAAGCTCTGCCTCCATTCTGAAACACAAACAGCATCATTGGGAACCTGAAACCTCTTTTCTATCTTTCATTCCATCCTTCTTTATACACAGACACATGCCTATGTATCTATATGTCTATCCATCTATGTATCTATCTGTTTAACTATCTACATAATCTGCTTTCCAGCCACCTGTCTATCCATCTATCTGTCCATATGCCCATCCACCCATCCATCCATCTATCCATCCCTCCATCAATGTAGTAATAATTAAGCCTAGTACACAAATTTTCCAGAAAAACAGGATGTTTCAGACAAAAGTCCTTCATCAGCTGCAGGCAAAGTGCTTCTGAGGCTGTAGGAGGTGAAACCATTATACTCAATGCTTCATTCCAGTGTCTTATTTATGCATTTAGCTGGTTGTGGGGTGGAGAAGCCCATCAGATATTGATCAGGTAGACACTCAATGATCACCTTGTAGAAATGGATCATTAGGTCCTGCTATACACTGAAGATATTTGTGTTCGAGATCAAAAGATGAATATGAGATGATAGCTCAGGATTTCAGCTTTTATTTCCTGAGATTTACATCTACATAAACACACCCCTAAACTAATATATTGTTGAAGCACCTTCCGTCTACTTCCCTACCCCATATCCCAGACATGTGAAGAATATGAGAGATTGTTGTCACATACAGAGAGTAATCAGTACTTATGAGATATTCCTTGTCAGATATTCCTGCAGCTCCTTTAATGTTGCCGTAGGTCTTTTGGCAGCCTCCCTGGTAAGTTTTTGTCTTGTCCTTTTAGAAATTTGTTTCTGATTGTTTTGAGGGTGGAAAAAGTTCTGACATGATTTATCTTGGTCTTATTTTTTTTCTTCTTTTTTTTACATCACGAAACCTTAACAGGGACGTGTAGACTTTTTAATATCTGCCCTAAGTATTATGTGTAATTTTGTCATTTTTGTAATTATGGTATTTAAAATGCAGAGGAAATTAGAACTGCAGCAATTCAAGCTCGCAAAGACAAAATCTGTCGAAGAAGAGTGTTTACCGTCTCTGTCGCTCTCTCTCTATCCCACTCCTCTCCTCATCCTCCCTCTCTCTCTGCTGTATCAACCGTACATTTTCTTTCTTCAGATCTTCACTGCGGCGCTCAGATTCATCCAGCTGCCTCTTCAAACTCAATGTTGTTTCTTTTTCACTGCAAAAAAAAAAACAACAGACATATATGGAGGTTCAACAGAGGTTTACTGAAAGACTGGGGAAAATGTTATTCATGTTACTGAAAGACTGGGGAAAAAAAATTACAAGTAGAACCAAAAGTCTAAACGGTGGAGACAACTCAGTTTGTTTCAGGCTGGATAAGTGTGCTGCTAAGTGTGCTGTTCCATGTTGTAGAGCATCTTGTGGGCTAGGGTTAGGGGTTAGTCTTACAGGAGCGCTTGGATTAGGTCCAGCATCAACCCCTGGACTATCAAGGACTATCTCCAAAAACACCACAAAGCAAAAAAAAATCTCATTAAATAGTAGCTGCACTATAAAAATTAAACCAATAATTCTGATTTTTGTTTTTCGCACCATTCTCTGTAAACTCTAGAGAGTGTTGTGTGTGAAAATCGCAGGAGATCAGCAGTTTATGAAATACTCAAACCAGCCCATCTGGCACCAACAATCACGCCACGTTCTGATGTTTGATGTGAACATTGTCTGAAGCTCTTGACCTGTATCTGCATGACTTTATGCATTGTGCCGCTGCGATATTGCGTAAATGCGCAGGTGTACAGGTGTTCCTATTAAAGTGGACAGTGAGGAGATAGACAGATAGATAGATCCAAAATCATATTGAGAGGTAACAGCAAAAGACTCCAAATTCCACACATGAAAACAAATCTAGACCTTTTATCTGCTTATACGTCATTGAAATTATGAGGGAATAACACACACCTGGCCATGGAAAAGCTGAATTGTCCAATTACTTCTGGTCTCATAAAAAACCAATAACATTTATCAATGTCCAAATATTTATGGACCTGACTACTAATCTGTCTAAACTATTAATTTGTTGTTGCTCTTGCCCACCTGTTCAGTAGGCTCTGTGTCTGCTTTAACTCTAGAGCTTCCAAACTGGCTTGTTTCTGAAGATCCGCCTTCTCGTTTTTAAGCTCTGCGATTTCCTGCTGCAGCGATTCGGTCTCCACTCTCAACCTGCGCCACTTCGCTTCAGCTTCCTGAAAAACCAAGATACTCCACAGTAACACATCAGAAGTACATTACACACAACCAACACAACCAATGCGTACATACACCGATCAGCCATAACATTAAAACCACTGACAGGTGTAGTAACATTACATATAAATACTATATATATTTATTAAAGATAATCAATAACATTGATTATCCCATTTCATTGGCACCTGTCATGGAGTGGGATATATTAGGCAGCAAGTGAACAGTCAGTTCTCGAAGTTGATGTGTTGGAAGCAGGAAAAATGGGCAAGCGTAAGGATCTGAGCGGCTTTGATAAGGGAGTGGGATATATTAGGCAGCAAGTGAACAGTCAGTTCTCGAAGTTGATGTGTTGGAAGCAGGAAAAATGGGCAAGCGTAAGGATCTGAGCGGCTTTGATAAGGGCCAAATTGTGATGGCTAGACGACTGGGTCAGAGCATCTCCAAAACGGCAGGTCTTGTGGGGTGTTCCCGGTATGTAGTGGTTAGTACCTACCTAAAGTGGTCCAAGGAAGGACAACCGGTGAACCAGGGACAGGGTCATGGACGCCCAAGGCTCACTGATGCATGTGTACCATACAACATGGCAACCATATTAGGCACTTCGTATGTGTATATTTACTGACCTCAGGAGAGCTGCCCTGACCTTTACTGTAAAAGACCCAGAGAATGGAGAAGATTCCACTCCATTCCAGTGTGCCAAATTTTACAGACAGTTCTGCTAGAAAGTATGTGAACCCTTTACAATTTTCTGTATTTCTGCACAAATTCGACCTGAAATGTTGTCACATCTTCATCTAAGTCCTAAAACTAGATAAAGAGAATCCAATTAAACAAATGACGCAAAAACGTTAGAGTTTTTACATTTATTTCTTCTTCTTTCGGCTGCTCGAGTTAGGGGTCACGAACAGCGGATCACCCGTGTCCATTGCGAGGACCACACAATTGTTATTTAGGCCCTGATAAATAAAAAACAGAATTGAAGGAGGGTGTACTTTCTTTTTCCCACGGCTTTATGTACATCTACCATATTGATCAGCACTATGTATGGAGGAAAAAGGACTAGGCTTTTAATTCGAAGAACACCATAAATAAAAGCTGAAATAAATCTGTCTCTTAGCTATTATTCTAAAATGACCTCTTATGGAAATAAAGTAGATACAGTAATTGACTTAACACAGGAACTGTACGGTAACATGAAATGTGTGGAGTTGTGAAAAATGGAGTTTGAATGTCTTTCATCATTAAATTAAAATGGTTTAGCCACAGTTCTATGGAGTATAACACGCCATATAGTCTCTGATTTAGCCCAGGGGTGACAAACTCAGGCCTGGAGGTCCACAAAACCCTACAGAGATTTGTGTTTATCCTCTTCTAACATACCAGATTCAGCCCATGAAGGTCTTGGGAATAAACTGATGAGTGGAACTCTACTGAAATCTACAGTCTTCCATTACTGGAGTTTAGGCTGTTAGCTGCTAATGATAATGTTAGCATAGACTAACTAGCTAGAACTTTACTTCAATAGTTACATTTACATGTATTGTCTATTATAGATACATAGGCATATACTTCAGTTTAAAGATTAAAAAAAAAAAAGATAAAATGTTAATTTATTAAATATACCTCAGAAAAAATGTGAATTTTTAACATACTTCAAATTCCAATATACAAAATTCATATTCAGATGCTTTTGCCAGCCTCTAAGCTCAATATCTTCAACGCTCTTACTACATCACTTTGTCTCTTTAGTAAGAAACAATCAGCAGGGGATTTTTTTTTTTTTAAATTAAACACTGACTGTATGAAAAGCGAATGTAAATCCTGTTACGTGTCACTTTCATCAGTGTAAGGATATGATTTCATCATGATACACTGAAATACAGTCACTGTCCAATCACAGCTCTAAGCCACACTTGGGCCGTGGTTTTAATCATACGTAGCGTATGTGAATAGGTATTTTTGTGTTTCAGGGGTAGTACGAGTATGTGAAAAAAAGAAACATCATATAGAACTCCTGGATAGATTAATATAAAACCTATTCACCAGTGTGGCATTATTATCCCCTATAAACTGGAAAAAGAATATAGAGGTGTATCTTATAAATACAGAAATAAATCAGTCTGTAACCAAATGAAACAGAGTGCCGTAAACATGTAAATGTTACTCTAGTTATAAATGTGTCACAAACATTAAGGGCATTTCCAAAAAGTCGTCAAAGGATGGATGTGTCTTTTTAATTTAACTATGTGACAACAGCCTGATGGAGAGCAATAAGATGAGGTCTTTAGTAAAGCACCAGTTACAACAGTCATAAGAGACTGAACCACACACTCATAGCATTTCTATCTACATATAGCCTATATCTGAAATTCAGAATTTATGCAGAAACACTAACTATACAAATTCACATTTGGTAAATCAGGTCTGATTACTAACCTGCAGTTCTTGCTGTCCCCACTGGAAGGCGCTCTCAGCCTCAGAGATAACCCACAGGACAGAGTGGAGATCATCGCTGAACCCCCCAGGATCAGGAAAAGCTCTTTTGTGTCCATCTGCCCTCAGAGAACCCAGAAACCTGTGCTGTATATTAGTGAAAATGTTGTGTTTAATTACTATTGTTGATTATTGTTTCAGTTCTAAAAAAAAAAAAAAAAAAAAAAAAAAAAAAGTAAATGCTGTTAAAAAGTGTTTACATTTCAAAAAACGAAAAGTTGTGTTTCAATAACATTACATTTTAAAAATGTCTGAGAAGCATTTTGTTTCAAAATCATTAACATATTAGTGAGCAATTGAAAGACATTTTCATTAAAGCTACAGTGTGTAATTTTTTTGCAAAAATGAAAAAAAAAAAAATTACGGAGTCATCTACAATGTGATGTCCTTGAAAATGCTCTAATTGCGCCAGATCAGATACATCAAACATCATCACACCCAAACTTTAGGCACGAAAGACAGACAGACTAGATGGTGGCTGGAAGGAGCCAGCAGCCAATCAGGAGAGAGAGAGAGAGTAAAAGAGCCTGATATTACGAGGATTGTTTTGTTTTTTGTTTTTTTAAATTTCAAACTCACTTTTGATAAGCTGGAGAACAAATTACTGCATAAAATAAGTGCATTTATTTTATAAACGAAAGTGTATAAAATTATAAAATCAAAAGATTTAAACTAGGTTCTCAGGCCAGATACAACGTTAATTTTCACACTGTTTTTAGTCAGTTTTTGTCTTCTGATGAAAATATCCTATAATTTTAGTCAATATTTTAATTATGTCATATTTATTAATATTAGTCAATTTTACTCTGACTAAAATGGCATCGAATATTAGTCAATGGCATTTTAGTTGATGAGAACATGCAAAAATGAAACCAAATATTCACGGATTTTATGTACAACCCCTGGCAAAAATTATGGAATCACCACACTTAGAGGATATTCATTCAGCTTTTTTACTTTAAAGCAAACAAATAAATCACAGATATGACACAAAAAAGGTTTTGTTCAATAGCTTAACATTCTGGCTTTGTGAAACATACATCAAAAAAATTCACTGACATTTTTTTTTATTAATGGCATGTCTTTTTCCAAATCAGGTAGAGGAAAAAAGTATGGAATCACTCAATGTTGAGGAAAAAATTATGGAATCATTAACAAAAAAACACAATTAGTACTTTGTTGCTCCTCCTCTGGCTTTTATTCTTTGAGGCATAGACTTCACTAACGAAAAACAATATTCTCCATCAATCTGGTTCCAACTTTCTCGAATAGCAGTTGACAGATCAGCTTTGCAGGATGGAGCCTTATCATAGACCGGTTTTTTTAATATCCACCATAAATTTTCAATTGGATTGAGATCCGGACTGTTTGCTGGCCATGTCATTGAGTTGATATGCCTTTCCTGAAGAAAAGCTTTAACACTCTTTGCTCTGTGGCAAGATGCATTGTCATCCTGAAAAATTACTTAATCACCACCAAACTTATTTTCTTTGGATGGAATGAGAAAAGTGTCCAAAATTTCAATGTACACCTGTGCATTGACTGCTGAGGTAATGATTGCCATCTCCCCTGGTCCTTTACTT
>CM040458.1:1522112-1533257 GCA_022758105.1 Pangasianodon gigas
TCAGTTAACGCAGAGGTATATTTTAAGAAATCCAAGTACAGTGAAAATGCAACCCACTAATTCTTGTCTTTCACCAACACAGAGATGGATGAAGATGATGAGTTGGAGAGCGCAATGCTGAACATCTCCCCCTCCAAGCTACGGGTGCAGTGTAAGTATTTCTGTCTGTACTGACTGCATGTAATGAATTGATTGTGTTCCAAATCGTTTTCTGTCATATGTTTTATAAATGTGTTATATATTTTAATGTTTTGTGTGTTACAGCTAGCTCCACCACCATCATCATCATCGTCATCATCCTCAGCTGCTGAACTGAGACAGTCTACGGAAAAGGTTTTTACACATTAAGCACAGCACTGGAGCACAGTTCTCTTGAATTGTGAGATGAAATGTTCTCCAGGTCTGAACAAAAATCCTTTCTTTTGTCAGTGGTTTGGCCATGTTCTGGCCATGTTTCACTAACTAATGTGTGTGCCTTTGGCAATATATTAGTTGTGAGAACGGTTTCAACTACAGGTGTGTAGTTGCTTGGTATAATGTGTCTCTGTTTGCAGGTTTCATTATTTACTCTGTTATATTGCACACATTTAACTGGTATGTTAACTTAAGACTCCCATCGCTCAATAAACCATATGCATTCAACAGTGGAATTCATTATATTAGAGTAAAACCTTATTTAAATTTCTCATTCACATTGCAGATACAACATAATAGTTGTATACTATTATTACTTTAGTAAAAATAAAAATGTTTTATTTCACTTATTGACATTTTGTAAAAATTAAGAAGTAATAACAGTATAAAACTCTTGTGATATTTGTAATGGGTCAATGTTGACGTAGTGGTCAGAGATTTATTCTGTGTTGCACATTTGATGAATAAATATTTGAACTCTATATGCATGTCAACATTAATCATTTAATAACAATACATTGGCCATCAAACACAGAAAACATTTTAAACCACACTGCAATACTAATGCATTGTTATTATTTCAGAATTGTGTGGTACATATCTGTCTTTGTGATTATAATGCAAAAACTTATGTGAAACAATATTTCAGAGTCGCACTGAGTGGGATTCGAACCCCGGTCCAGACAAATATTAAAATATAATGTGAAAAAATCTGATTGGCTATGACATCATTTCAGCACCTGGTACAGCAGCAGAAAAGCTTCAATTTGATTGACTGGCCCCCACGAGAAGGTCGGGGGTTCAAGCCCCAACTTTGCCAAGCTGTTCTCTTTTCTAAATAAATTTTAAAAAAATAAAAAAGGTAAGGTGCAATAAGTTACCAGTGTACAGGCAAACAATATGATGCAAATGGCAATTAAGTTAAATGGAATAAAATAAGAATTATGGTGCAGTTATTTGAGATAAACAGTATACAGGTAGAGGTAAGCAGCATGATGCATGCAATATAATACAGTGGATAAAAATACAGATGTGCAAACAGCAGTAATGTGCAAATAACAGTCTGAATATAAGTAATAATAATAATGACAGATACAGCGCAGTAAAGTGCAAGTACTTGTAGAGAACATTAGTGTCTAATGCTAAGGTTTAGTTATTAGGTGGAGCCTGAGTTCAGCATCAGTACAGCTGAAGGGAAAAAGCTGTTCATGAGTCTTTTTGTGCAACAACGCAGACTTCTGTAGCATTTTCCTGATGGGAGACAAGGCCTCAAGACAGGGGACACCCTGGACAGGGTTCCAGTCCATCACAGGGCACAATCACACACACTCACTCCAGACAATTTGGAAATGCCAATCAGCCTACAAAGCAATGTCTTTGGGCTAGGTGAGGAAACCCCCAAAGCACAGGGAGAACATGCAAACTCTGCACAGAAGGTAGAAGTGGGAATTGAACCCCAACACCAGAAGTGCAAGGCAGCAATGCTAACCACTAAGCCACCACCATGTCCCTACCTTAATAGACTTGACTCAGGAAATGTATAGTAACCTGAAATGTGACATTGTGCAAAATTGAGTTTGAATATCTTTACCCAGGTGTATGTAGACGTTTGGCCTCGACGGTTTTTGCGACAGATGGTGCTATGGTAGTCGTTGGTAGATGGCGTAATTGATGGCAGAGAAAATTCAAATGAATAAAACTCTAAACAAACACACACGACTCTATGGCAACTCACATCAACACCAAAATGGCGTTCTACCACAAAGTGTCATTCAATTGATATTCGATTAAAGATGGAGACTAAAGTTTCCATGTATTTAATTTGGATGTTGTTTTAATGAAACAAATAACTCCTCAGTTTTGATATTCAAAATCATTTAGCTGCGGCCCCCAAAGATCGCTAATTGCAGCTGTGTTTAATTATTATTATTATTATTATTATTATTGTGTTTATGATTTAAGGTTACTTCAAAATTCAGAACTTAAAGAAGCAGACTTGGGGAAAGTAAAACTATTTTGGTGAAATCACAGTGTTAACTGTAAGTAGTCAATAATAATAATGTGTGTGTGTGTTGTGTGTGTGTGTTGTGTGTGTGATGCAATACTGCAAAATGTCACATGGGATGAGACTTTAGTTACAGAACAAACTAATCTAGTGTAAGCTGATTATCAGTGTGTGTCAAGCTTTGGATATGGAACATAGTGTGTGTGTGTGTGTGTGTGGGCTCATGCATCAAGAGACTTGGTGGGCGTTTGAAGATTTATAAACAAAGTCTATTGGATTATTTGGTCTTTTTGTCACATTTTATCAGTGATCAGGCTGCACAGACTGGCAGCATTTAATGGAAATCATTTCCAATGATTTTCCAAGAAAGACATAAGAAGCTGATGAATTGACACCGTGATTAAAAGAAGATTTTTTTTTTCTTTTTTTTTCTTTCGGGATGCTGCTCCTCTGCTCCTGTTTTCTGTTCCTCACGTATCTGTCGCTCTACCTGTCATTTAACTTCCTCAGGAGTCTGTTCTCATTAGACAGCGAGAAGCAGGAAGTGACGGCACGAATCCGGAGAAAGAGATGGAGGAGAGGACGGATGAAACTGTCTACCAGGATGACATTCCAGCGAAAGAGCACACACTAATACACACGTATTGAAAACAAGCACTCACGCACCTTCATTAACACATTGCCATTAACACACACACACACACACACAAATCAGACACAATAAAAACACACACTAAATAACATATATGCACATATTATGCTTTAATGGAGTTTTTGAATGAATGTGTAACTGATACATCAATTAATGAACTGACAGCAATGTATGTGGTATCAATATATACATTTATACAACAGTTAGTTCCAGTCGACTAATTTGATTGGACGAGAGGCATTTCCCAGAGTGCTTATGTGTAGTATAATTCCGCTTGTCTGTGTTTGCCACGAAAAAATTCCAATTCTAGCAATTTCTAGCCAATTTCAGTAGCTGCACCTTTAACAGGAATGTACAAATCATTGTGAGTCAGTGTGTGTGGCTTCTTCGAGATCTGTAAAACTGTTGTATAAAAGTGATATTGCACTCACAGTTGTACTGCGCTTTAATATCAAGTATAATCAGTATAATAATTCAGAATATTCTTGCTTGTGCAATCTTGCTTAATTATAAAGCATGCATTCTTATTACTAATACATAAATGTTAATAAAACGTGAATATTGTAATTTTCATTTTATTTGAAAAGGACATAAATAATAAAGATAATCATGACTTGATGGATTGAGGTCCGATGGAATTTATTTACACACTTAACCACATGAAATAACTGACAGCTTGTTAAATAGCCTTAAAAAATGAATTATAATAAATAGGCAGTTAATTGCAGTAACCTGGTAGCTGTGTAATATGCGTGCAGTATTTTCCAGACAATAAGTCACCCTGGAGTATACGTCACATCCTTCTAAATTTTGACTGACTGGAGAAAAACAATTTATACATCAATTAGGAAAGCAGCATTTCTGTATAAGGCATTATTATTTTATATTAATGCACTGATATGATAGTGACAGATTGCATTTCACCTTTGCATTTCACAATTTGCATGCTCACCTTCCCGTCTTTTTATTGTTAAAGCAATGTGTAGCAATACGGTAGAATTTATTATATAAGATATACAATCTGATATTGATATGATTTTGGAATAATGTTTGTATGATTAAGAGTTTAGCAATAGTGTATGAGCTGTAGTATGTAGCTAACTGCATTTAGGTTTAAGTATCATGTTCACTACACAGAGCCATTTTTTTTTAATTATTTAAAAAGTAACTTAACATCCTTACTTCCCATAAGTTGAGAATATACAGTTGTATGTAAATGGGCACTCCTGGCCAAAATACATATTTTATTGATCTTTCAAGTGAAAAGAAGTAAACATAACTGCTGCAGCAATTTATTAAAAATAACATTGAACATGTTCCTGCCTGCAAATGATAATGCATAGTTACTTTATATTTGATGAGCTTAAAAAAAATACAAAAAAGTAAAGCACTTGTGGCATAATTAACTCATTTGGCCTTGGTTAACTCATTAGGACTCATTACTCAAGTCAAGAATTGTAATTAGGAATAAAAACTCCAGAACATAATCAATTGTCTGATTCTTCAAATCTTGTGCTAACATTCAACAACCATTGGCTCCTTTAAGCAGGTGACTGAGGGTCAGAAAATGAAGCTAACTGATGCCTACAAAGCAGAGAAAGGCTATAAAAAGTTATCAAAGTGCTTCCAGGTTGCAATTTCCAGTCTGTAAAACATCACTAATAAACGGCAGTTAAGGGGAAATGTGAAAGTCAAGGCAAGATCTGGAAGATCAAGAAAACTCCCAGACAGAGCTGCCTGTATGCTGGCGAGAAAGGCAACGCAAAATCCCCAATCGACAGCAAGGACTGCCAGAAGGTTTAGCTGACACAGGAGTGGTGGTGCACTGTTCTACTGTGCAGCAATGCTTGTACAAACATGATATGCATGGAAGAGTCATCAGAAGGAAAGCTGACCTGCGACCTCAGCACAAAATTCAATGTCCAGTGTATGCAAAACAACGTTTGGAGAAAATAAGAGCCGTAATTAATGAAAAGAGCACTTCGCCAGCTGTTAAGCATGGGGTAGATCTATTATTCACTGGGGTTAGGTGGCAGCAAGTGGCACAGAAACATTGCACGGGTAAATATCAGCAAATTCTGGAAGTAAGTGTGATATCATCAAGCTAAAAAGAGATTGGCAACAAGGATAATGATCCAAAAACATACCTCAAAATCCACCCCCATGAACTACTTCAAGACTACTTCAAGACACATAAGCTGAAGCTTATGGTTCATCAAATGTAAAGTAACTATGCGTTGATATGGTAGAAATATTTATTTATTAAAAATATTTTGCTGCAGAAGTTTTAACAAATGTGATAATAAGTCATGAATTGGTTGGAGGTGTTGTATTTTTTATAACAGCAGAATGCAAAAAATTTAAAAAAACTTTGCATTCTAAGTTGCAATATCTGCTACAGTGCAAAATAAAAAGTGACTTATAGCCTGGAAAATACAATAATAGTGACTGAGCTGCTACTTTAATAAAGTGACTTCAAGTTTTATCCCAGAGCTTCTGTTCAGACGAGGCCACCTGTTGGATTGTAGGAAAAATATACATTAATTATGATTTGTAATTAATTGTAATGCTAAGTATTTGATGTGAAGATTTTTACGCACCACAGTTGTACAGCAGATTTATTTTGTGAATATCTAGTTGGCTCGGTCCATCACGCTGGCCAATAGGAATGTTCGGATCTGGTTTAGGGATGATAGTTGGTAATCCATCTTCTGAGAAAGCATATCTATATTGAAATTAAAAATATGAAAATAAAACATTTGATGAATTGTGAATTAAATATTTACAATTATTAGTTATTATTGCTATAATTATGACAATGGGCCCCATTTCATCACTCTCTTAGAACAATTTGTGTGTAAATGTTTTGTTGGCCAAACCGAATTAAAAATTCTCACCAAATTTACAAAAATCTAAGTAACAGTGACTTTCTTCATAGTCACGTACAGTCATGGGAAAAAGAAAGCCTCCTTCAATTCTACATTTTTATTTAACAGGGCCTACATAACAATTGTATGGCTCTCACCAATTTCTATCAACAAACAAATAACCTCATTTGACAACAAAAATATGGAAAAGATTTCAATATGTGGTTGTTTTTTCCCAAAAAGTAAACCAACATTCAGAAATCAGGTGGGAAAAATAAGTACACCCTTCCTACTACCACAATCATTAAGAGAGTAATTAGCAACCAAGTGTTACTAATGAAATGCACAAGATTAGTCAATCATCAAGAAGTGTGAATATGTCTACAAAAGCAGCAATTTTGGCAGTTTGGTGTTCTGGAGCACTCGGTGTGTCTACATCATGCCAATAAAGAAAAGACACCATCCAGGAGCAATTGTTGCTGCTCATCTATCTGGGAAGGGTTATAAGGCCATCTCCAATCAAAGTGAAATTCACCATTGTACAGTGAAAAGGATTGACTGCAAATGGAGAGCCTTCAAGACAGTTGCTAATCTTCTCAGGAGTGGGAGTCCCAGCAAGAACATTAATTGTTTATGTTCATGACAGCACAATCATTCTCTCCAAAAAAGAATATGCATGACGTAGGTTTGCAAAATTGCATCTGAACAAACAAAAAAGTTCTGGAACAATATCCTTCGGACTGAGGAGACCAATGTGGAGATGTTTGATCATCATCCGCAGTGCCGTGTTTAGCAAAACCCATACACAGCATATCACCACAAACACCTCATACCAACTGTCAAGCATGGAGGTGGAGGGGTGATAATTTGGGCTTGTTCTGCAGACACAGGACCTGGGAAATGTGCAGTCATTGAGACAATAATGAACTCCACTTTATACCAGAATATTCTTGAGACAAATGTGAGGCCGTCTGTCCAGCAGCTTAAGCTGGGCCAAAATTGGGTCATGAAACAGGACAATGATCCCAAGCACACCAGCAAATCAACACCTGAATGGCTAAAGAAGAAAAAATCAAGGTGTTGGAATGGGCAAGTCAAATTCTACAGCACATTGGCTACAACTAACACACACTAACTCTTCCTCCTAAGCAATTTAAACTTGACAGTGTAATTGCTGCATAAAATTGCAGTAACTCCATTTGAAGCCGAACAGTCACGAATATCATGAAGCCGATTTTCATGAATATCACATTTCTTAAGTAAATTCTCATGTGAACAATTCACTAACAAATTTGTAAGTTCATATACAGCTTGAAAAATGAGGCATGTTAGTCATTAACAGAGCTAGGGTTATTTTAAAATTCTGATCATTCAGAATGGTACAGGTAAAAACCGAGTTTAAAAAAGACAATATGGCAAGAAGAATCGGAACCCTAATAAAATTGTGATAATATTGGTAACTGCAATACAAATGTTAGTAAAATTATTGTGTTATGAATATTGAACACACTGCTCACCTCCCGTAGTGCATCACAGAGTCATAATCATATACGGTGTTTAAATTGTTCGTCTCGTACTTTTTAAAGTTGTGCCTTTGACCTGCAGAGAAGAAGATTTTTTTTAAAGGAAGATAAGAAATATTGGGTATTTTAAAATAAATGTTACACAGTGATTGCTGTAATGATCAAAGAGCCTGGATCCAAAGGGTAGGATGTTGTGTAGTAGCAAGCAGAGGAGGATGGAGTGCATGAAACAAACCCTCTATGATGTTTTCCCACAGGATGGTGACGTAGCGGTCGCGATCAGAACGTGACTGCTCGTGAACGAAGCCGAGCACATGCATGAGCTCATGAGATGCCACGCCTGACCACATGCACGCCGGAGTCTGCAGTGAGAGTAGCTGTGGTCCTCCCACCCTGCCCAAGAATGACCAGCACCTGCAGCATCAATAACATACACAGCTACATCACTGTAATGAAAGGCCTCTATAGTAATAGTCAAGAACATCGCCACAGCTGGAGGATAAACAACAATACATTTTGCAAGTAGTGGATCTTTATTTATTTATCATTGATATTATAGAGATCTGACAGCTAACAACAAAACAGACATGAATGGGGTACAACCACCTAGTAACATCCTAGCAACCACCTGGGATATCATAGCAACCACCTAGCAACATCTTTATCCATAATGTTTAAAACATGTTGATGTTTTATTGTAACTTGCATTCAATAAAAACATTTGCCAAATAAGTAAAATTGTAAATGATAGTGTATGTTGTCAGGAGGTGGACAAAAAGGAAAAGACAGCAGTCAGGTGTCAGGATGGCCGAGCGGTCTAAGGCGCCAGACTCAAGGTTCAGACCTTCCCCTGGTTACAGGAGGATTCTGGTCTCCGAATGGAGGCGTGGGTTCGAATCCCACTTCTGACATGAGCTTTTATTTTATTTTTTAAATAAAAAGCCTATTTGTGCGTATTAAATAAAGTCAAAACGTGAATTTTAATAATTGCATTTTTATGTCTATCTATATAGACTCATCAAAACTGGATAATTGAAGACTGGAAAAAGACCAGGAGATTTTTTTTCTTATCTTCAGCTGTCACGTTTGGGTGAATCTGTACCCATGATAGCCTCAGATTCCTGATCTTGGCTGACAGGAGTGGAACCTGATGTGGTCTTCTGATGTTGTAGCTCATCCACCTCAAGGGTCGAGGTTTTGTGCATGCTGAGATGCTTTTCCTGGAAGCTCAAACCAATCTGGCCAGTTTCCTCTGACCTCTCTTATCATCGAGGCATTTCTCACACAATTCTCTGTAAACTCTAGAGACTGTTGTGTGCGAAATTCCCGGAAGATCAGCAATTTATGAAATACTCAAATCAGCCTATCTGGTACTAACAACCATGGTTAAAGTCACAGAGATCACATTTTTCTTCATTTTGATGTTTGATGTGAACATGTTATATGATATTTAATGTCTTCCCCTTTGAAAATCTGAAGTTAACACGATGCACTGAATGCCATACCATAATGGATGGATAACATACTGGGAGTTGATCGAATAGTTATACATGTGTTAATAGTTGACAGTTGAATCGAAGCTCACCCAAATCTAGGCTGGATATCGACGAAGTCAGCTTGATGCGTACGTGGCACAAATTTCACACACGTTGCAGATGAGATGTCCAGCATTCCCATCTCGATTGTGATCCGGTCCATATTATCTGCAGCAGAAATAATATAATTTTAATGATATAAAAATATCAGAGTTGAGATCCATATCACTTTTTTCCATATCTCTATAGATCAGTGCTTGTGATCTGAGGGGTTTATGCATTGCAGAAATATTAGTTGCTCTTCTCTTTTCCTATACATGTTGCACTAATGCACATGCATCCCACGCATTGATTGTGTTTTTGATCACAATTTCTAACCCTACTTATTATCTTTCTCATAGATCTAAATGCAAATTTTTTTTATTATAGACCCTGTATTTGAAACTGTCTTTGTGACTGAAGCTCTTCGCATCCTTACCCTAGCTATTAGATCTTTTCCTTTTGCCATATGGATCCAAAATCAACATCAACTTGTCCTTCTCAGCATTTTTATACATGCCACAGAGCAGATTAGGATGTGAACTGCTTCACTGTATCAAGAACTACATCTACTGGGAAACATCAGCACTTTTTCCTTTAATTTGTCACCCAATAATATATAGAGAGAATTATTTTTTTAACCCACCATAGAGAGGAGAGATGGTGTAAGGAACGTAAACAAATCCATCCACCGATTTTGGCCAGAGGCAGTTTTGGTTTGGACATGAAATGGCGCTCCTCACACCAGAACTCGCGATGTCACCTTCTCGAACGGCATAGCCCCGAAAACGCGACATCCCTGTGGGGAAAAAAAAACCTTAATGTAGATATTTCAATACTGTTTTCATATTACAGTTTTTTTAAAAAGAAACTTCATGTTCATGGCTTAAGTTCTCTAGTAAACTTAAAAAATTATTTTAATCATATTTATGGGAAGTGCTTTGGGGGCTCTGTTTCCATCATATTGGTGTTGTTCAAACCTTACCAATGTTTGCTACAAGTATCTTGTCCATTGGATTCATCTCATCTGGATACAGAAACTCCTCTAAAGCAAGAAATTAATAAATTATATTACATTAACATTATGATTAACAGTATTCAACATGAAAACACAAATAAACACAGCAATGTTCATAAATGCTAAATTATACACAAATTTAGGCATACCTAATAAACCATAAACTAAGTATGAACAAAAAACACCCAATCCGATGATAGAGTCTTGATAGATCCTTCAGTCAGATTATAACCAGGTTGCTAGGCTACTCGGGTCTTTTTACAACCTTTTGCAACACTTATTATTATGGACAAGCACTAAAAGACAGGCACTAAAAGTGCATATATATACTGGACATACCACATAGAAACTGAGCATTTATACTAGAGAGAAATTAATGTGAGCATACAAGCCTCTTGATGCTTACAACTTTGTGTCCACTATAGGCAACTCCTCAGTAAGAACGTGACCTAGCCATAAGCATGTTAAATTCTTATTTAGCAAGCCAACGTCACTGATATGATAGTTAGCTACTGAGATGAAATGGGAGCTGTAAATACAGAGCTCCTCAGACCAATTATCCCTCCTAATTGCCTGTAACCACAACATACACTGACCAATCCCAAACCAAAGAACACCCAACACACACGCTGACCAATCCCAAACCAAAGAACACACAACACATATACTGACCAATCCCAAACCAAAGAACACCCAACACATACACTGACCAATCCCAGACCAAAGAACACACAACACATATACTGACCAATCCCAAACCAAAGAACACCCAACACACACGCTGACCAATCCCAGACCAAAGAACACACAACACATATACTGACCAATCCCAAACCAAAGAACACCCAACACACACGCTGACCAATCCCAGACCAAAGAACACACAACACATACACTGACTAATCCCAAACCAAAGAACACCCAACACATACACTGACTAATCCCAGACCAAAGAACACCCAACACACACACTGACCAATCCCAAACCAAAGAACACCCAACACATACACTGACCAATCCCAAACCAAAGAACACCCAACACACACACACTGACCAATCCCAAACCAAACAACACGCAACACATACACACTG
>CM040458.1:1533357-1548012 GCA_022758105.1 Pangasianodon gigas
CCAACACACACACTGACTAATCCCAAAACAGAGAACACCCAACACACACACTGACCAATCCCAAACCAAAGAGCACCCAACACACACACACAGACCAATTAGTAACCAGAGAAACCACACTTCCAGAAATGGATTTTACCTGAATACCCTCGTTTTGCCCTCGTTTTTGCTCCATGCACTGCAGAGGAATTCTGTAAAAACGTAAGAAATATAGACAGGTGGTAATAAGCTGCCTATTCTTTATATGCCACTCAAATTGATTAAAAAGATAAGACTCATTTTAGAATAAATGCCCAGATAAATCATAAGTGTATCTAAACAATTGATTTTTAGATCTTTTTTAGGTGTCCTTTATATCACTTATTATATATGTCACTTTTACAGTTTTATACTTTTACAGTTAGCAAATTTTTACCTGCAGAGGAAGGGTCCAGCATTGCATCACCATCCCAAAAAGTATTACTAAATGGAGCATTTTGAAGTCTAGACACACCCACAGCTTTAGCAAGAAACCAAACTGAGTTTAACTGTAAAGTTTGAGTTCTTATATATACACACACGCACACACACACACACACAAATAAAGCTCCTCCCGTATTAAACACGCACATACAGTAAAGTCACACGTCGTTATTTGATATTAGGACAAATCCTTAACGTCAGGGAACAGGTTACACAATTACTATGTGCACTACAGCACTAAGTGCACAATTACTATGTGCACTACTTTAACTCGAGAGGTTGTGTCCTACATCAGCAGGTTTGTGGAAAGCCGTTTAAATTCACCGAGGTTGAATCACTGACTCAGCAAGCACTGATTGAGCACGCTGCGCTCGTAGTGTGTTAGTCACCGCTTTTACTACACTTCATCCTATGCTTAGAAAACTCCACTTAATGCTCAACTCTACCAATAACACACTTCAACATACTCTTAGCACACAATTTACAGCTCTTTTTTTTCTCATCTAATAACACATAATCGAGGCGAAACCTCGCAGAGAACCTGCAATGGCGTGAAAATGTTGCTTCGCTGCTGTATTTGGAGATGTAATGTATTGCAGCATGAGCAATATGAATGCACGTAAGACATTATTGAGCTCATATATAGTAAAACTGTACTGGGCGAACAAAATCGTCTGAAAATCCACTCATCACTCTCAGCAAAGGGTTTCCTGCAGCTTCTAAAAACACATTCCGTGTGCAAAGATGGATGTGCCACATCTTCAAGCAAGGCATTATTAAAATCAGTCAAAAAATTAGGTGTGGCTTTTATTCAATTTTTACTTTACGTTACATCTGTGTCACCTGTCTGCACCTTGTGAGCACCAAAGTCAGTAGTTCCTCTGTCAATTATGCCGATATGAGGGACAGTGGCTACGTTTACATGCCCATCAAACTCCGTTTAAGGTCTGTATTCGGGTTGCAGCCATATTCCGAATATGATGTTTATATGTGTACAGGCATCAGAATATTCCCGTATACATGGTTGCTGTAAGTATGCCTGAGTTGCCATTCCTAAATACCTAGCCTACAGCTAAGCATCTGTTAGCACCCACAATTCCTTGTAGACTGAGGCATATTCCAATCGGAATTTGGGGAAAGAGAATATTGTCTTAATCTGAATCGGGCAATCAGATTGAGGCGTTTACATGACTCAATACTAATTAGAATATCGCTAATTTCTGATTTACATCGGAGTCTTGATGTGAATATAAACATAGCCAATATGTGTGTGAGCTCCTCATAATCAGTCTACTTGTGCTTACACTTTTATACCACTAGGGGTTCGTGCATATGCATGGGCAGGAGTGTGCATAAATATACACACATCCTCATGCACAAGACGAAATTGGTAAAATGTTCTATGCGTAGAAATGTGAGTAGAATAGTGTGTATGCACGATTTACACACAAAGATATGCATACACATGGTTGATAAATGAGTCCTCAGGTCTGCTCGACTCCATTATTATGAGTTTCTCCTTAAAACAATATTATTTGTATAGTATAATTAGTTTACAGACAAATGTATCTCTCATGTGGTTAAAAAAAAAACAAAAAAAACTGGAGGCTTTGGAAAAATTTACTCACAAAAATATTACAAGTGACCCCACTCTCCCCTAAGCTTTATACATACTGACCCAGCATCCTCAAGAAAGGTGTGTTAATGAGCTGATTAGTCCATTCAGGTGTGTAAGGAAAACTAAACGAGTAGGACTGGAGGACAAAGCTTCAACCTTTTTTCACACTTGTTTGATTGCTATAAGCAGGTAAACACATCTTAGGAACCACGGATCTTAAAGACGTGTAGTGACCTTGAAATGGAGCCACTACAAGATAATCCACACAGTTCCTCTCAACCTGACAAGGATGTTCAAGTAAGTATGAGATCTTTCTTTTTTCAGGTACAATGCTCCAATGTTAAAATGGTACTCTAAGTATGTAGCTTGCAATAATATATGCACATCCCACTCGTTGCTTATTTTTTATTGGACTTGTCTGTGATATTTTCTAACAAACTTAGTTGGATCTTTTTTCCCAAAATATACACAAATTAATATTCAATAATGTACATAAATGCAAGTGCTTGGATAAACTGCAACCGAAGATCTGATACAGATGCTTCATGTTTAGAAATCTACAGTTGGTGAGCTATGGCCAGTTTTTATTTGCATACACTGATCAGGTCTACTGCAGTGTTCGTGTGCTTGCTTCATTCTGAAATAATTTGCTTGGTCCGTCCATCAATGACGTATATACAGTATGGGAGTAAGGAGGTAAAGGGAGGTCCTACCCAGTATTAGAACACTATACTATTACTGGGTAGGGCCTCCATTTGCTCTCAAAACAGCTTCAATTCTTCATTCCACAAGATTCTGGCCATGAAGAGATGCACATGGTCAGCAACAATACTCAAATAGGCTGTGGCATTCAAGTGATGATTGACAGGCCCAAAATGTGCCGAGAAAACATTCCCCACACCATTACATTACCTCCACCAGCCTGGACTATTGACACAAGGCAGGTTGGGTCCATGGATTCATGCTGTTGGCGCCAAATTCTGACCCTAACATCTGTGTTCTTCAGCAGAAATCAAGATTAATCAGACCAGGCTAAGTTTTTCCAGTCTTCAATTGTCCAGTTTTGGTGAGCCTGTGTCCATTGCAACCTCAGCTTTCTGTCCTTGGCTGATGAAAGTGGAAACCCGACGTGGTCTTCTGCTGTTGTAGCCCATCCGCCTCGAGATTCAATGTGTTTTGCATTCTGAGATGCTTTTCTGCTCATCACAACTGTACAGAGTGATTATCTGCATTACTGTAGCTATAAAAACTAATCTAACAATAAATTGCTACAATATGATACTATATTGTAAAATGATTACTATAGTGTGCTATGATATGAAGGTACAATAAGATGCTACGCTGCAGTGTTAGAATATACTCACTGTCCACTTTATTAGGAACACTTGCACATTCATGCAGTTATCTAATCAGCCAATCATGTGGTGGCAGCACAATGCAAAAATCCTGCAAAAAAACATCCTGTGTCTGGAGGGTCTGGAGGGTCTGCAGGCTGAAACACCTTGGCCGGATTGGTTCGAGCTCCCAGAAAGTCTATAGTAACTCAAATAATCACTCTTTACAATTGTGGTGAGCTGAAAAGCATCTCGGCATGCACAAAACATCAAACCTTGAGGAGGATGGGCTACAACAGCAGAAGACCACATCAGGTTCCATTCCTGTCAGTCAAGAACAGGAATCTGAGGCTATCATGGGTACAGAGTCACCTGAACTGGACAGCTGAAGACTGGAAAAAAAAATCTCCTTCAGTCCTCTCAGTCTTCAACTGTCTAGTTTTGGTGAGTCTGTATAGACTGATATAAAAATGCAATTATTAAAAGTCATGTTTTGACTATATTAAATACGCACAAATAGGTTTTTTATTTAAAAAAAAAAAAAAGAATTCTCATGTCAGAAGTGGGATTCGAACCCACGCCTCCATTCGGAGACCAGAATCCTCCTGGAACCAGGGGAAGGTCTGAACCTTGAGTCTGGCGCCTTAGACCGCTCGGCCATCCTGACACTTGACTGTAGCTGTTTCCTTTTTGTCCACCTCCTGACAACATACACTATCACACTCGTGGACTGAAATGTTACCATTTTACTTATTTGACAGTCTTCAGCTGTCAGGTTTGGGTGAGTCTGTGCCCATGATGGCCTCAGATTCTTGTTCTTGGCTCACAGGAGAGGAACCTGATGTGGTCTTCTGCTATTGTAGCTCATTCTGAGATGCTTTTCTGCTCACCACGGTTGTAAAGAGTGATTGTTTGAGTTACTATAGACTTCCTGGCAGCTCAGACCAGTCTGCTCATTCTCCTCTGCTCTCTCTCATCAACAAGGTGTTTCAGTCTGCAGACCCTCCGCTCACAGGAGGTTTTGTTTTTCGCACAATTTTGTGTAAACTCTACGGACTGTTGTGTGAAAATCCCAGGAGATCAGCAGGTTCTGAAATACTCAAACCAACCCATCTGGGGTCAAAATCATAGAGATCACATTTTCTTCATTCTGATGTTTTGATGTGAACATTACCTGAAGCTCTTGACCTGTTGGCTGATTGGATAACTGCATGAATGTGAAGTTGTACAGGTGTTAAAGGAGTAAAGTATTACGCTGCAACATGACCACTATGTTACCATTAATACATTAATAAGTTCAATGCTACTGATATGCTAGGACACAATCTGGCATGGCATAGTACAGTGCCATGATGCTAATATACCACAGTATCTATATGAAACAGGTACAAAATGTCAGTACACAACTATATGTGTGCTAAATTCAATTAAATTAATTTACTCATTTGAATGTTTTTTTTTTAAAGGATTTGCTGAAACGGCTCAAGGATGCAACTTCTAAACTGGAGAGAGTGAAGTCTGAAAGGGAAGAAGTGAACATGGAGGTTCATCAGTGGTAAGAAAAAAAAAAAAAAACCACTGTGTGTGTTGTTCGGGTCAGGTGTTTATTAATGGTCTGAAAACTATGTGTGTGTGTGTGTGTAGCCGTGAAGAAATGGATCGCAGGATGCTGCTGCTGCTGCATGTGGATGATCGAGTGTGTGATGCACTGATGGAGCTGGAAGCTGCAAAGCAGAAAAAACAGACATTGATTCAACTGATTCAGACGCTGAACACACACGCTCGGTATAAACCCCACACACACACACACACACACCCACTACACATTAACTACACACTTTATCTCAATAAGCACTTTGACACATTTCTGACACATCCCTACAATTAATACATATTTGTGTAATTCAATCCTCTAATAAGATTCTGATTATGTTGTTTGAACAAATTCACACACCTTATTGTAACACCCTGTATCAAGGCATTTAAAAACAGACATTTTGGAATAATGCAGGGAGCCGAAGCTAAGCAGCGTGTGTGTGAGTGTGATGCAGAAGCAGGTGGAGGCACTGGAAGAGGAGGAGAACAAGCTGAAACTGCAGTGTGAACAAGTGAAGAAAGCACTGGATGATGTTCAGGAGGCTTGAAAGAAACCTGACTGTAGCAGATCAGATGTGTGTAAGTGACCCGAAGTCCTGACCTGAAGTCTTTGGAGGAGAAATTCAACAAGAATTTACACAAAGAATAATACTGTACCCTCCAGAATTATTGGCACCCTTCATGAAAATGATTATTAAAAAAATGTCATTTAATTAAAAACAATTTTTTTTAAAATAAAAAAATGTAAGTAGTGCATTTTTCTTACCTATTATCTCACAATTGTGACGATTTTTTGACATAATTGTTTATAATGGATTTACTAGTGCTCCATGGGATGTTCAAAGTTTGAATATTTTTTTATAACCAAACCCTGATTAATACTTTTCCAGAAATTTTAGCCCCTTGGTCTTCATGATGCTGTTTGATTAAGTATGTTCTTCTAGGAACAGGTGTATTTATGCTGAGATCATGTGACCCTTTATTTGCACACAGGTCGCCTCCATTAATTATGTGACCATGAAAATAACTTGCACAGCCATGTTTGTACTAAATCATCATATCGGTGATTTATGGCAGTGATCCTCTCGGTGCAAAGGTGTTTGTGGCAAATCTACAAGCAAGGCCACTTCTCAATCACGTTTTAGATGTGCCTTTTATCACGCACCTTTATTACTTCTGTCTCTCTGCTGCATTTGTTTTTCAGGCAGAAATGTCCTGTGAATGCTATCTCATGTACGGTAAGGGTTGTTTCAAACGTTTCGATTGCGTGGTCTGCTAACAAAACTCCTAACTTAGTGAACAGGAAATGAGATTACAAAGAAGCTATGAAAAGCAGCGGCTTTCATCTTAGGTTTCTGCGGTTATAGCAGAATGAAGTGAAGAACTCTACCATTCAGGGTGATTTCCAAACAGTCTCGCAATAGTTACAGATTTTCCAGCTAGGGCAATGACGCAGTCGATTAGGTGGTCGTTCGTTACTGTTTGGGCTGCGTTGAGACAAATGTTAAGGTGGTTTGAGGGATCGAATTACAGTGTGGCTCTGAGACGCATTGGACCCCGTTCTCGGCTGTACTTGGTGTTGTCCATTTGCTATCAGATCACACAGGACACATGTTAATGCCAGGTGTGAATGAGGGCAGTGGTAGCTCATTGGTTAAGCCCCATTGGCTTACTGGTCAGAAAGTCATGGGTTCAAACCTGAGCACAGTCAAGCTGCCAGTGCTGGGCCCTTGAGCAGGGCCCTTGAGCAAGGCCCTTAACCCTCAACTACTCAGTTGTATAAATGAGGTAAAGTTGCTCTGGATAAGGGCATCTGCCAAATGTAAACACACACCTGCTCCTCAATATGTTTAATATTTTGCACTGACAGATCTCTGGCCTTAAACACCACCTCTGCAGATCTCTTTTTCACATTTACACATTTTTTTGTAATAGTTATTTATTGTCCACTGTCATGCTCTTGTGTATATATTGTTCACTTCATTTGTAAATGAATATTATATTTTAGTTTACACATTAATTCAGTGTATGCAAAACACCCAGCCTTAGTGGATAAAAATAATAATAATAGTAAAAGCTGCAAGCAGCATTTTCGGGGGCCAAGCACCCAGACTCGGTGAGTCGCACATTCACAGACACGCTACAATTGTTGCCGAAGCAAGCAAAGGAAAGCAGAGCCATAACTTTAGGCAAAGGGATTCAAGAGTGATTTGCAGTTTCACTCATGATGTGTATGTTTTGACCACGGACAGTGGTGGAATTCTCAGACTGTAGGAGGAAAGGTCTAGATGAACAAATGGGCAGCAGGGTGGCATTGCTGCAGCATTGTTTAGACAGGTGTCAAGATGATGCGAGCCAAATATGGTGAAGATTGGACAAAATTTGGAGGAGGAGTAGCAAAAATGGCAGTTAGATGTAAGCATTGACCAGTTGACCAGCGTTGACCAGTAGGTGGCGTTGGCATGAAATTTGTTGCGTAGCCTCAGGTCATGGTCCTGATGATGCCTACCAAGTTTTGTGTCAGTGCGCAAAGTCGCTGCTGAGATACAGCCTCACTTCCTGTTTGGCAGCTTCGCCATCAGATTCGTTGGCATATTACAGGCAAACCCTTTGGAATATTCAAATTTCTTTTGATAGGTTTTGTGAGGCTTACTCTGAAGATGACGTTTGCCAAATTTGGTGATGATGGGACAAAATTTGTATGAGGAGTAGCGAAAAAACTGTTTTTCACAAAATCCAAGATGGCGGAAAATCTCATTGGAAATTGACGTCATGGGGTGCATTGAACTTGTCTCGACCCAGGGACGAGTGATGCCTGGGTTTTAAATTTTGGACATATGGTTCAAAAGTTATGACCATAAATGTACTTCCAAATTAGGCCCAAATTTGACCCGATGGTGGCAATCAGACCCTCCCCAATCAGTGTGCCAAATTTCACAACTTTTTACCAGACAGTTCTATGGGCTGCCATAGACACTGCCAGAAGAAGAAGAAGACATAGAATAACAATAGGGTGCCTATGCACCTTCGGTGCTTGGCCCCCTAATAATAATAATAATAATAATAATAATAATAATAAAATCCGCTCTCAGAGTTTGTGAACCAAGTTGGCGGCGTGGTAAAGTAATGTCCCAGTGTCCCACTAGATGGCGGTAATGAGCTGAAATGAAATGATTTACTGAGTCCAAGAAGAAAACGGAGAGCCGCGTGAGCTCGAGCAACAAGGTACAGTTTTAAATTTACTTTTCTGTTTGGTTTTCTTATGGTCTGCTAATTATTCTCACCTTAAAGTTATGTCTACTGCGTACTATCAGAATAAATATACTGTTTGTTCATGACTGGACGACGAAGAAAACCGGAAAAACACCATTGCTTTCCGCACCTGTATTCCGTTTTTTCCCCTTTCCCCTTTCCACTCTGATTGGATAAAGGATCTCTATTAGCCAATTACAGCGCGAGGCTTGTGTTCTGGTGGCCAATCATAGCGCAGGAGGGCGGTGCCTGGCGGAAAACGGGTTGGAAAGCAAAGCAAAGCAAAGCACGAGCAAGTGTGAGTCATCTGTCTTCAGGCTTCAGTCTGTTGAACGCAATTAAACACTTAATTATAAATAAATTAAACAAAATGACAGACTAGCAGGACAAACAGTAATAAAGTTATTTAACAGTTGACATTTCTTCATTGTTTTCACACAGAGTGAACTAACATTGTGGGTTTGGTGTTGGTCCTGTACACTCCAGCAGTGTGTTGATGTGTAGTGAAGGAAAGCCCCAGTGTTAAAGGGCAGGATGGCCACTGTGGCCTGGTCACACACTCAAATACAACTACAGTGGAATGACTGGCTTATTTAAGAACAGTACAACAGTACAAGTGATGTACACACAAGACAATATACACAGTGGTCTAAAGTGACAGGTGTAATGCGCAGTATGAACGGGAGGACATAAATGATAAACACTCTTGGAAGCAGGAAAAATGGGCAAGTGTAAGGATCTGAGCGACTTTGACAAGGGCCGAATTGTGATGGCTAGACGACTGGGTCAGGTCTTGTGGGGGTGTTCCTGGTATGCAGCGGTTAGTACCTAACAAAAAGTGGTCCAAGGAAGGACAACCGGTGAACCGGCGACGGGGACATGGGCACCCAAGGCTCACTGATGCGAGTGAGGAGCAAAGGGCCATCAGGTCCGTTCCCACAGAAGAGCTAATGTAGCACAAATGTCTGATAAAGTTAATGCTGGCTATGATAGAAAGGTGCCAGAACACACAGTGCATCGCAGCTTGCTGTATATGGGGCTGCGTAGCCGCAGACCGGTCAGAGTGCCAATGCTGACCCCTGTGCACTGCCGAATGTGCCTACAATGGGTGTGTGAGCAACAGAACATCATGCGGATGGCCAGGTGTGTGTGCATTACTTACCTGAGGAAGATATGGCACCAGCATGCACTATGGGAAGAAGGCAAGCCGGCGGAGGCAGTGTGATGGTCTGGGCAATGTTCTGCTGGGAAACCTTGAGTCCTGGCATTCATGTGGATGCAGACCAAGCACACCCCTTCATGGCAACGGTATTCCATAATGGCAGTGGCCTCTTTCAGCAGGATAATGCGCCCTGCCACACTGCAAAAATTGTTCAGGAATAGTTTGAGGAACATGACAAAGAGTCCAAGAGTTCAAGTTGTTGACTTGGCCTCAAAAATTCCCCAGATCTCCATCTGATCGAGCATCTGTGGGATGTGCTGGACAAACAAGTCCGATCCATGGAGGCCCCACCTCACAACTTGCAGGACTTAAAGGATCTGCTGCTAACGTCTTGGTGCCAGATACCACAGCACACCTTCAGAGGTCTTGTGGAGTCCATGCCTTGATACGTCAGAGCTGTTTTGGTGGCATAAGGGGACCTACACAATATTACACAATGTTAGGCAGGTGGTTTTAATGTTATGGCTGATTGGTGAGTGTTTGTGTGTGTGTGTATACGTATGTACACCGATCAGCCATAATGTTTATATTTTAAAAAAGTTTATAAGTGTGATCTTTAGCGTCTTTCATCATCCTCCTCACTCCGTATGTGTGTGTGTGTGTGTGTGTGTGTGTTGGTTTTTTTGGAAGGTGAGGATATATACAGTTAGGTCCATAAGTATTTGGACAGTGACACAATTTTAGTAATTTTGCCTCTGTACACCACCACAGTGGATTTGAAATGAAGCAGTCAAGATGTGATTGAAGTGTAGACTTTCAGCTTTAATTCAAGGGGTTTAATGGAGTCCCTCCATTTTCACAGGCTCACCAAATCCATTGGGTTCTGGTGACTGTAAAGGCCACCTCCATTTTCACAGGCTTGTGAAAATGAAGGTGGCCTTTACAGTCACCAGAACCCAACCCAGTTGAACTCCTATAAGAGATTTTTGGAGTGACGTGTTAGATGGCATTAGAGAATTGTAGAATCTATGCCAAGATGTATTGAAGCTTTTCTGGTGACTTTTGCTGTTCTAACACCTATTAGGACACTTCATGTTGTTTTTTTCCCTTTAATTTGTGACTGTACATTTGCTATAACTGCCACTTTTCTTTATTCCCTCAGTTTGTTGAATGTACCTCTTTCATGATGGCCAGACCAGATCACTGCTCTTTGTTTGATCTCGTTGTTGATCTGAAGCTCTCTGATGGACTCAGGGAGATTTCAGAGTTGCAGAATCATCAGGAAACTCTCCATCTCACCATCAGAGACGGTACATTTGTGTTTTTCCAAATTGTTATTTTCTTGTTAACAACATAAAGAACCCTGTTTTCCACCTGTTGCTAAGAGTATATTTTTATATATGTATATGATTTATATGAGTATATGTTTTTTGGGAAGTGCAATTTTTAGTGTATGCATTTGGGAACATCCACAGCAGAAGGTGAGTAACAAGTGCAGAAGCTCTAAGCAGAAGTATCAGGATGAATCAGGCAGGTCCGGAGGGCAAGAAAAAACACAGCAGTAGAAGTGTGTCAGGATCAGGCATCACATCAAGCAGCAGGAGTACACATACAACTCAACAGAGAAAGAGAGAGAGAGAGAGAGAGAATACATTATTGGGTATGCTCCTATCCTACAGTGGGTTAAAAGGGTGTGCAAATTGAGAGGGTGCAAGTGGGGAATCCTGTAGGTCTAGCTAGGACAGCATGACTAGAAGGGAGAGCCAGAAGGTAACACAAGCTTGAGGGCACTCTAGGACATAAAGTGTTTTGACTTTTTAAGAAAAAGAAGCTCTGTCCCCCTGCTGTAACCGTCATAATTCTAGGTACTAATAAAGAGCCTGCACCTTTTGATTGAAGTGGGTGTGGTGGATCACAATAGACCAGAGATTCACTCAGAGTATTAATGAGTGAGATCATTCAGTGCTTTGTAGGTCACTGGTAATATTTTATAATCAATGCAGAATTTTTTCTGGGAACAAACATACTGTGAGTAAGATCTAGTTAAGGATTTTGGAGGAAATTATTGCATTAAAATGATATAATTTGTCATATGAAATATTCATTGCAGTTTTAATTTTATCTGTTTTAAATTAGAGAGCAACATTTTCGAAAAGCAAACATTTTCGAAAGGCTGATGAGAACACTCTAGTGCATTAACCATAAAGTGTAGCCTCAAATTTCTTTTCCCCACAGAGGTTTCTTTGGTGTATTCACGCAAAACAGAACCCACAGGGCCATAAACATCTGGTGCAATATGACATAATATGTGACTACTGTATGTACAGTTGATTGTAAATGAAGGTCTTGCTTCATTGTTTATAAATGAAATGAAATGTATTTGTAGAATTTCCTGATGATAAGAGAGGAATAGATGGAAGAAGAGACGAGCCAGTGGCACCTGGAGAAGTGTCAGACAGGAAGTTTTGCTCTGCATGTCAGTGCTCATTTGAAAGTCGTGAAGAGCAGGTGCAGTAATTTCATACAAAGCTTTTGCCAATCAATTTATTTCTCCACTGAGTAAACATCATGAAGATGTGCAGGCTAGTGTTTGATCAGATTTTCTCCACTTTGTATGTTTATTCAGATGGAGCATTATAAACTGGACTGGCATCGCTTCAACCTGAGGCAGCGACTGGCTGGACGATCACCAATCACAGTGGAGGAGTTTGAAAAGAAGACAGGAATGGGTACATTTATGTGCTCTCACATCTGTTTTAGTGCCCAGATGATGCTTTCAGATAATGCATAGTTCTTTTATGAGTCTGTGATGAGGAACTGAGTGCTATAGTACAGTCACAGTAAGAGCTTCCTTAGCTGATGCTCTTGACTTTTTTTCTGCCTTTTCTACATTTTAGTCTAATAGTTAAGACAAATCAAAATTAGCTGTTGCTGAGCACTTGTTGACTGTTTTTCCTAAGAAAGAGTGCTATAAGGAATCTAATAGTTGCTCATTTTTAAGTAAAAATTGATTTATACAGCAAAATGTATATATGTCAGAGGAACCATTTTATATGAAAAATTAAACAATCTGAAAATCTCTCTAGGATCATTTGTTGCAACTGTTCTTTAATTTCTTTGTGTCTAAGGTGTGTAAGGTTTATATTTCTGTACAAAGTCAGATATTATGGAACGTTTTTTTTTTTATTGAGTCCCGCAATATATATTGGTTGAGATTTAAATAAATGAACAGAAAATTCTAAATCCATGTTTTAAAGGTTGGTGTTGTGTAAAGGTCTGTGTGATTTTGTTTCCTGTGTGTTTGTGAACAGGTGACGTGTCAAGTATTTCAGGTTCAGACTCTGAGGATGACGAGTCACACGGTGAGGATGAAAGTGACGGTGCCGATGGTGTGATTTCTTATGGAGGTCGTTTATCTACCAGGGTTTTGCTCCAAAACTCTCAGGGACAGTATTTATGTCTGTACCGCTGTGCAGTACAGAAAAGGACAGTAAGTACATTAGCAGAGTCGTGCACAAAGTCATTCATAGCGTGTAACTTTTGCAGTATCCTGCAGTGAAATATTAGGAGTGAATATTAGTGATAATTGTTTACCCATCTTGTGGCTGAATGAGCACAAATCCCCACAGCCATATTCCAGAATCTACCGGAAAACCTTCCAAGAATAGCGGAGGCTGTTATAGCAGCAAAGAGGGAGCAACTCAATATTATCTTCAATATGGGATGTTCAGTGGTCAGGTGTCCACATACTTTTGGCCATGTAGTATATATAGCACAAGGCTAACAAGGCTAACAAGTTGTGTTAGAAAAGAAAATTTAAATATCAGATTTAGTAGTAATAACATAACTGATTAGAGCATTAGACTGGAGATTGATGATAAATAAGGTGTTTGGGCCCCTGATATTAAAACTTAATGTGCTCTGTCCTTTCAGAATGACAGCGAGGCAAATTTGGTCGATTCTCTGCTGAACATCTCGGAGAAAACGGTGTGGGTGATTCTGATGACGGGCGGCGGCCATTTTGCTGGAGCTGTTTATAAAGGGTCAGTAGACTGTCACAGGTTAATTCAGTATCATGGTGAACCATATGTTTCAAACAGAACAATATTAACAGTGCTATAGAACAGTTTCAATAGTCACAGTCTGAACGCATTATTTAAAGTGCTTGGCGCGTTGTGCATAAAATGTTTTTAAGGTGTTAACTCACACCCCCTGGAAGCCCCGCCCCCTCCCAACCACCATCTCTCACATTAGTAACGTGTAGGCAGGTGCTCTTGTCTCAACATGTCTCGTTTCCGTCAAGATAAATAGAGAATGCTTAGAGTTCATTAATGTGAAATAAAATCCATCAGTGTATGTTTGACTTACAGTACATTATACATCTAGTCAACATCAGTTAACTGTATTTATTAGGGATGCCACCAAAAAATCTCAGCCTAAAATGGTCAATAAGGATACTTTAGGTATCATCTCTTAGATAATCCCTGTTATATGACACACATTTTAAAATCTGAAATTGTAAACAGTTATGATGATGTACTAAAAATCATGTTTGTATGAGCGGATCATTCCATGACTTTACAGGAAAGAGGTCCTGCAGCATAAGACGTTCCACCGGTACACGGTTCGAGCAAAACGAGGAACGGCTCAGAGTGTCCGTGATACCCAGAATAGAGGCCACGCCCCCAAATCAGCTGGAGCCGCTCTTCGGCGCTATAATGAGGCAGCGCTAACGAAGGCAAGGGCAAATAAGACGTGATTGGATGAACGTTACATTACACCAGACCATCTGATTAGACTCTGTAGCAAGACAGTTGTAACATTTATTTTGCAAATACACAGCCTGTCTTCTCTTAATTTGTATATGTTAACGATTACGATAGAAGAAATTGTTAAATAATCCAATAGCACACCAAAAGCAAGGACGCACAGACTGATTGCAGTATCTGCAGTATTTTAGATATGTACATAACAGCACCGCATGCATCCACTTCCTCACCAGGACATTCAGGAGCTGCTGAAGAACTGGGCTGAATATTTAACGCAGGCCGACGCCATTTTCCTTCGAACCCCGAAATATAACCGAAGTGTGTTCTTCGGAGGTCGTGGCGCACCACTGGAGAAAAAAGACCCGAGAATCCGATCGATTCCTTTTGCTACTCGCAGAGCCACGTTCAGTGAAATAACACGTGTACACGACGTCCTGTCAACGCTGCAAATTTACGGTACGT
>CM040458.1:1556978-1594596 GCA_022758105.1 Pangasianodon gigas
GAGGGACTCTGTAAAAAATGGCTGTAATTCCTAAACGGTTAATGCAATATTTTTGTTAAACCCCTTGAATTAAAGCTGAAAGTCTACGCTTCAGTCACATCTTGACTGCTTCATTTCAAATCCACTGTGGTGGTGTACAGAGGCAAAATTACCAAAACTGTGTCACTGTCCCAATATTTATGGACCTGACTGTATATATTCCATTTTCAGGGGCTCAAAGGTATTTGGACAATTGACTGACAAGAAGTTAATTGACCAGGTGCGGTCCATTCCCTCGTTACTTCAAGACAAATGAAGCAGATAAAAGGTCTGGAGTTGATATCAGGTATTGAGCTGGCATTTGGCAGCTGTTCGACTGGAGCTACCAATATGAAGTCCAAGGACATCTCAATGCAAGTGAAGGAGGCCATCATTAGGCTGAAAAAACAACATAAATCTATAAGAGAGATAGCAAAAACCTTAGGTGTGGCCAAATCAACAGTTGGGTACATTCTTAAAAAGAAAGAAAGCACTGGTGAGCTCAACATCATCGAAAAAGGCCTGGAAGACCACGGAAGACAACTGAAGTGGATGATCGCAGAATCCTTTCCTTGGTGAAGAAAAACCCCTTCACAACATCAACAGAAGTCAAGAATACTCTGGAGAAGGTAGGTGTATCATTGTCAAAATCTACAATCAAGAGACACCTTCATGAATGTAAATACAGAGGGTTTACAACAAGGTGCAAACCGCTGGTAACAACTGGCAGAAAGACCCACAAACAAGTACATATCTATCTATATCTATATCTATCTATCTATTTATCTATCTATATATATAATGTTACAGATACTTTGTCAGTATAAAGATTCTTTGTGCTATGCCAATAAAACATACATTTGAATTTGAGTCTGAGCACACTACTGGCTCTTTCCATGTGTTTATTAGCCTCCTTTATTAAAATGATGCCACATCTGGAAGCAGAGGAGGAGGTAGTTAGCTCTATTAAAATGACTATTGCAACTTTAAATGAGTTCTACTATATAAACAAGTATTTGTTTTAGATCATTCAACATACAGACATATTAAATCTTGTTAAATCTATAACAGTGACTATACGGATTGCTGTTTCGAGGAGGAAAATCACTCATCGCAGTTAGCTGGCTGGGTTGCTGCTAACAAAAAAGGAACATGGAACATTTTTTTTCCCCAGCTCAAATGCACGGAGGTAACAAAAATGACATAATTCATTCTGACGCCCCATTTCCGCAAGTCAGATGCAGCATTGTTTGAGCACTCTGGCCTTTGCTCATTCCTTTCAAATTATTATCACATTTGTTCTACACCAGCTACCCGCCATAAATAATTAAATAGAACCAACCCGGTTATCCTGGTCAATGACACCATAAAGAGTTCAAAGCCTAAGCTGTATGTTCTGGGCCACGCTTCTATCTGTCCAGATTTTAACCTTTTATTCTATATTTTTGTACTTTTTGTCTCCTTATGATTTTATTTTATCCTTGTGCATTCAGTTACATAACCTTTTATCATTTAATATTTAATACTTGATTGTAGAGCTACTACATGTATGCGTTATTAATTATTATTAATTATTATTATTATTATTATTTGTATATTTAAAATAAACTGCTCTGAGCTAGCCAGACAGATTTTTCATACAATACATGTTTAAGAATAAATGAGATAGTAATGATACTATCGTTGATTACATTTAAATAACTAAGTGATATACTAACAGATAAATAATAATAAAAGAAAATCAGAAAAATCTAGAACAAATACATGGCATAGCAATTAACTAGAAAATTAGTCTGCAAATTAGTCAAAGGATTCATGAAAACAACTCAAACTATTTTCAAGTGTGGAGGCTTGTCAGCGATTGTATCATGCTTAGCTATTTCAAAAACAAATAATGTCTAATTGGAGTTATCTATTGGAGTTATCTTATTTGACCTTGGTGTGTCTTTGATCGTGTTTGGTTCGATTCCAAAATCTAATCAGTTTATCGGCTGTTTATAATGATAATTCAGTATAAATCCTACAAACATTCCACCACTCATCCTAGTGGAAAATATAATCCCATAATAATGACGTAAACTTTAAGTAAAGAAGCGGTCCTAGGAGTCACAGTTATAGCTGTGAATAGTAATGGAGCCACTAGAGGTTTTTCATTTTCTGGAAAACTTTATTGAGAACAATATGGAAAATATTTTGTAAGCTTGTACGGTATGTTACAAAAAAGTATAATGTACTGTATATTTTGGTGTTTTCAATAGATTACATTACATACTCGCAGGACAGACCATAAGATTGGAGGTAAAATGCTCATCAGGAACCCAAGCCACTGGTACCCATTTTATAAAATCATTAAATCCAATCACATTTCTACACAATTTAGCTCTTTCTATAGACACCTCATATCCTTTGAAAAGATTTCAAAGGGCATTTTCTTCTAAGAACCTTACATCATAAGCATTTGCAAAAAAAAAAAAAAAAAAATTGTGAACTTGATCAATTTTCAATTTTTCACATGGCTGGTTTGTTCATATTTCATTCTTTTCATAAGTACTAAGTCCACATAATCCTTCATAAATATCCGTTCTTCTTTTTTCGAGGCAATGGAGCAGACCGCGTATGGATTTCATCCTAGATCCTATGTTTGTCCCTAGCATAGGCAGAGGTGAATAGTAAACATTTCATTTCACGAAGATTTCAGTTTCTTGGCCTGACGAGATGTTCACCAGATCACCAGATGTTCAGGAAGTTGACAATGGAAAAAAAAAAAAAAGAACTAAAGTATCATCACAACCAAACTACGCTTCAGATTTTTCAGCTCATGTGTTCACACACAGCTAACACTTTCCTCAGTGATTCTTTTACAAGGTTGTGGCTTTTTACTTGTAAGTGGTGAAGAGAAATCTCCCAGAGCCTCAGCTAGTGCTGACTGGTAGACCAACGGGGGGATGGTGTTGACCAGGATGAGCCTCAGAGGTTTTCTCTCCTCTCTATACTGACATCTTACATATCTAGCAAAGGCAGAACGATACGTTTTATTGAATAGAGTGTAGACCAGTGGGTTCACGGCTGACGACAGGTATCCAACCCACACAAAAACATTATGAAGTCCACTGATGATGTCGTCGTGGCAGATGGTGGAGTCACACACAGCCACCAAGATATTTGTAACAAAAAATGGGCACCACATGACGACAAAAAGGATAAAGACAATGCCCAGGACTTTAGATGCCTTCTGTTCATTGCTGAGGGTCAACGAGCGCCTCAGAAACAGCTTCTTCTCATAAGGGAGGAAGCCCAGTGCCAAACTACCACTAAACCTGGGGCGTGGCACCAACCGGTCCAGGCAGAGTGTGGCCTCGCTCTGGAGGGCACTTATGGTCAGGAAGTATGATACCACCATGATGGTCAATGGCATGAAGAAGGCCATGAAGGAGCCGATGAGCACAAATGAGCTGTCTGTCAGGAAGCAGCTCCCTTCTTTGAACACTTTGGTGTGGTCATGGAGGCCTAGGACTGGGATGGGCATGGAGATACCTTTGTGGAGAAGCAAGACAGGGAACTAGAATCAGACACGTAGAGTTCAGTTAAGCACATGTAGTGAGCATTTATACTGTATATTTTATAATGCCAAAATTGCGCACACATTGGTATAATGCTGAATAACGCATATTGTTAAATTAAACCAAATTTGCAGTGATTAATGTGATCATTACAACCAGTACTATTCAACCAGCAATATATTGGCATCTCTATTGGCCTAGACTTTTATTTATTTCAATTCTTGCTATATGCGCTTTCATAAATCATTGTATTAATCATTTTTTTTTATTTTTCATTTTTTAATTTTCTCTTGTTTTTATGCTTCCACCTATACTGTTTAGGAGCTATATTTAATATTTATTATAGTGTTTGGTGTTTCTTGTTTCAGTTTGTATTAATTCGGTAGTGTTGCTTGATATTGTGTGTTTGTGCTTTTTTGAGTTTTAAGAGGGGGAAATAAGGGATAAGGGTGGGCCACACCTGAGGTCAGGGGGGGTCATGGTGGAGCACAGTTATTGACTGTAACTGTGTACAGGCTAATAAAGAGACGGGCAACGAACTTGATGTTGTTCAAGAAAAAAATGTTTGAAATTTCTATGCTGTTATTTTGTTTTTAGTTTATGTTAATAAATATAAATTTCTTTAATCGAAAGAACACCTTTGCTTTTTACAAGTTAACAGGAACCAGCCTACAGAAGCCCTATCTATATCCTTGACAACATCCCTGATGGAGATTATACACCGCCTTCCCTATTATCCAAGTTATTGCAAGATGTTGCTTTCCTTATTATGTGCAGATTTCTAAGATGTCTATTTCTCTTCTAGTTGTCCTTATTTTTGGATTTTGTTTTTTTGTCACCATTTTGTTGCATTTTTTTAGCTCATTTTGTCCTGAATTAGTTTGACTGGCTATCCGGAATGAACAGAAAAGGCTTAATTAAAAAAAAATACAGGAGACAGAATCACTTTAGAAATCTATCAAATTAAGTAGCTAGATTCTAACGACAGCAGAAAACAATGAAAACAGGACTGGGAAAGAGTAAGGTTGCGAAATGGCAATGGAGTATATGGAACTCACTGGCAGAAATGGTCCAGACAGCAGTTATCTTGGCCCGGACACGCCAAGCGGACTTGGCGCGGCTGTGGGCTATCGGATTGCGGATAGCAATATAGCGATCTACCGAGATAGCACACAGATGCATGATGGATGCTGTGGACAGCAGCACGTCGAGGTAGATCCACAGTGGGCACAGGATGTTCGGAAGTGGCCACGAGTAACCTATAATGCACACACACACACACACACACACACACATCAAATTCATTCACTGAATACCAGGCAACAAAATGTAAACCATTTAAGAAATGGTGCCATAATGTTCATTTAAAAGTTTGTAATTGGTAACAGAAAATTTCACACTGGCAGGTAGCAGATGACTGATAATCATCTGCACTATGGCTCCTTATTCTTGGCCAAAGAATACCAAAGATCTGCTGCTGTAATCATAAAGTCGGTCCTGTGCTCATCCAAGGAATTCCCAATGGGCCATATTTAAAGTTACATTTAAATATGCACAGGTAGCGAGTGATTTAATTGATCACCATTATTCTGTCCTTTCTGTAACCATCAGAACACATCATGTGACCCCTTCAGCAAGTTCTAAGAAAGCACTGACACATCAAAACACTGGAAAGGATTTTCAAATAAAAGGCAGAGGAAAAAAAAAAAAGCAAAAAAATACAGCAGAGATGAAAATCACAGAATAAAAGAGATGAGAAGAGAAAGGTGCAGTAAAAGGCAATCTATAAAGCAGTTTGATGCAGCAGTGTGCATGTCACCATTCAGCAAAAATCAAAGATTTGATTATGACGAAAACCTCACGAACATGTGCACACACACACACACACACACACACACACAAACACAGAAACACACAGGCCACATACATGTTGGCAGTTCTACCCCTAACATTAAACTTCAATAACCAAAAGGTGAACAAATGTGTGTGTGTGTGTGTGTGTGTGTGTGTGATTGTATACTGTATGTTTAAGGCTTATATATATATATTATATGTTTGCATTCATATGTGTGTTTATTAGGGTTTTAAGTCTTTAAAATCCACATGCTAATACACACATACACTCACCGTCCACTTTATTAGGAACACCTGTACACCTACTCATTCATGCAATTATCTAATTAGTCAATCGAATGGCACTAGTGTAGTGCATAAAATCATGCAGATACGGGCCAGCAGCTTCGGGTAATGTTCACATCAACCATCAGAATAGGGAAAAATGATTGTTGGTGCCAGATTGGTTGGTTTGAGTATCTCTATAATTGCTGATCTCCTGGGATTTTTATGCACAACAGTCTCTAGAGTTTACTCAGAATAGTGCAATAAAGAAAAAACATCCAGTGACTGTGTATCCATGGTCCCAACCTGCCTTGTGTCAATAGTCCAGGCTGGTGGAGGTAATGTAATGGTGTGGGGAATGTTTTCTTTGCACACTTTGGGCCTGTTAATACCAATCAATCATCGCTTGAATGCCACAGCCTATTTGAGTATTCTTGCTGACCATGTGCATCTCTTCATGTCCACGATTTACCATCTTCTACTGCCTACTTCCAGCATGATAATGCACCATGTCACAAAGCAAAAGTCGTCTCAGACTGGTTTCATGAACATGACAATGAGATCAGTGTTCTTCATTTGACCTTCCCAGTCACCGGATCTGAATCCAGTAGATCACCTTTGGGATGTGGTAGAGCGGTAGATTCGCAGGATGATGGTACACCTGAAAAATCTGCAGGAATTGCGTGATGGACCAGAATCTCAAAGGAATGTTTCCAACATCTTGTGGAATCCATGCCATGAAGAATTGAGACTGTTTTGAGAGCAAATGGAGGCCTTACCCAGTAATAGTAGAGTGTTCCTAATAAAGTGTTCAGTGAGGGTATGTATACTGTATATACTGTATATATATATATATACCCAATATTCAACATTTCACTTATATTGGAATTTACTTATGTCTTTAGGTGTCTGTGCCAACAGATTCTGTTCAATGTTTACCCTGTATATTGATTAATTATACTGTATGCTAATGTACAGTATATTCACATCTGCGTGTATTTGTAAGTGAATCTGTGCATTTACATTCATATTTGCGTTTTGTTTTTTTTATTATAAAGATGCACTCGGAGCAAATGCAAAGGCAGACGGAGTTGTATGTTTGATGTTTGTAAATATCAAAATATCAGGGCTTAAGAGTTAATAATTTAACTCACTTATACTTGATGTACTTAAGATTAAAACAATTTTTTAAACCACCACAGCCGCATTTTCGAATAAAAGGCATGGAAACATATCCATGCAATACTGTATATTACAAACTCGGCAGTAAGTGTTTGCTTTTCTATAATTACCTTGCAAATTTCAAAATACAATGATAGCATCATAATGAAGAAATAAAATCCAGCCAACCCACCATACAAGATGGTCACCATGGAGATGGGCATGACGAGGATGCCCAATAGCATGTCAGCTATCGCCAGTGACATGAGAAAGTAGTTGGTGGCATTCTGCAATTTCCGCTCCAATGTGACCGCCATAATGACAAGAATGTTCCCGGTGATGGTGATGACCACAATTAACATGATCAACAGTGCTGCCCAGTTCTTCTTCTGCCCCAGCTCCAGTCCCTGGCCCACACAAAACCCTGCCTCCAGATTCGAGAAGTTGCTGAGCGGTAAGGATTCCATGCTTTGGTTGCAACTTAGCGAGAAGTTGCGGACCTTGTGGCCCAGCATCTTCTCAGGTCAGGGTAACCGTTCGCCCCAAAAAAGTGTTACCTGCTGGAGAAGAACTGCTAAGAAGAGCAGAGCATACATTTAGAGTCTCTGTGTGCGCCGGTATGCTTGTCCTGCTCCAAATGACCTCACACAATGTCCTCCTTTATGGGTAATCCTGAGAAAGCTCTGAATGGGCGAAAGCCTACACGAGCCCCCTTTTTTTGTCTGTCAGGAGATCCCAGACAGGTGAAAGTAGAGTTGGAATCTCTCTCCCACTTTATTTTATTGCTTTTGCCCCTAGGGGTTTTGTCTTAAAATCACGACAAGAAAGACAACATTAATGTGTCCAGTTGTCCACGAGAATTTGATCACTCGACTTGATCTGGCCAGGCTGAGGATCAGCGAGAGGGAGAGATTACTGAGACATAGCAGGGAGAGATTACTGAGAAGGAGTCAGAGAATTGGAGCTCCTTAGGTGTTTGTTGGATCTCCTGCACCTACAGTCTAAGAGAAAAAAATCACAGATCAATAGAGATCTCCTAAATGGCAGGAATAGAGCACACACAACATACACACACACACAAACATTATATATAAAATATGAATACTATTAATGCAGCTAATTAATAGCTCAGGAACCAAAAGGAAACTTTTTTTCTGTTTTCCTTGTGGGGACAAGCCAAATGTCTGTACAAGGTCAAAACTGTCATATATTCATATCCTTTCCTTGGGTGAGAAATTTAGTCCCCACAAAGATATAAAAACATGTGCGCATACTCTCTCACACACACACACACACACACACCTATTTGTTAGGTCAAGATAAGGAAAGAGAATGTGATAAATGGAAAGCAATGCAACTGGACCCACAGCGAACCGCAGACTTACTAACTTACTATGAAGGCTGTTGTCTTTTCGAGGTTGTTCATTTAGGATCGCAGTGATATTGTCTCCATTCAGTAACAAATCCCTACATACCTACATACATACACAGTCTTAAGACTAACACTCAACACACTCTCCTCAAGCACACAAGTGATCACACCAGCAGTGATCTGTTTTTCACTGCTTTTCAATGCCTGCACTCTCTCTTTCTCTCTCCTGTCCCTCACTCTCTCTCCCCTGTTTTATCTCTCTCTCTCTCTCTCCCTTGCTCCTTTCCCATTTGTCAGGTTTCTCCTCCTCTTTTAGAGTTTTAACCATCTCATTGCCTCTCTGTATAGCTCCCTATATATTACTTTTCATGTGAGATATGAAATGAGAGGGGGGGGGGGGGGTAAGGGAATTTGATTTGAATTTATTTTAGTGGATGGGGGAGAAAAATAAAAATGACTGCATCAAAACCTGTTCCACAGATAACTACTGTGAACATTACAATGACTACATCAAATATAAATTCAAAATGGGACAAAATGTGTACATGAAGCGGTGTACTTGGTCTGCAACAATGTTTAGGTAGGTGGTACGTGTCAAAGTAACATCCACATGAATGCCAGGACCCAAGGTTTCCCAGCAGAACATTGCCCAGACCATCACACTGCCTCCACCGGTTTGCCTTCTTCCCATAGTGCATCCTGGTGTCATCTCTTTCTCAGGTGACACACACGCACTTGTCCTTCCACATGTTGTAAAAGAAAACGTGATTCATCAGACCAGGCCGCCTTCTTCCATTGCTCCATGGTCCAGTTCTGATGCTCACGTGCCCATTGTAGGTGCTTTGGTGGTGGACAGGGGTCAGCGTGGGCACTCTGACCGATCTGCAGCTACGCAGCCCCATACACAGAAAGCTGTGATACACTGTGTGTTCTGACACCTTTCTATCATAACCAGCATTAACTTTTTTCAGCAATTTGTGCTACAGCAGCTCTTCTGTGGGATCGGACCAGACGGACTAGCCTTCGCTCCCCATGTGCATCAATGAGCCTTGGGTGCCCATGACCCTGTCGCTGGTTCACCGGATATCCTTCCTTGGACCACTTTTGGTAGGTACTAACCGCTGTGTACTTGGAACACCCCACAAGACCTGACCCAGTCGTCTAGCCATCACAATTTGGCCCTGGTCAAAGTCACTCAGATCCTTACACTTGCCCATTTTTCCTGCTTCCAACACATCAACTTCAAAACAGTAAGTTGTCCTGTGTATTGCAATTGTAAGGAAAGGATAGATCTCAGAAACCTAGATTATTGGTAATATTCTATGCATAGCAATGTGAGCCAGCCAACTTGGCTACCATACCAACTCTCCCTCTGTGCACTGTAAAAAGATTAGCTGACTATTGACAGAATGGAAACACTTCCATGATATGCAAATTTACATCAGAATCCAACAGCACAACTGCTTTGGTTGCACGAGCTACAAAATGTGGAAAATTTTAAGGGGGTGAATACTTATGCAAGGTACTGTTAATTAGCTTACTAGGACAAACTTTCTGAGATTTTCTGCATTATCGTTTATGTTTAGTTCAGTGAACAAAACCACAGTGGAACTTGATTGACATCTGAAGGCAGCTAGCAGACGGTCAGTTTAGCTTTGTTGTCTGCTGCATGGCCCTGGCTTTGTATCATCAGTGATTAAGTACGCTTTCACTGAGCTACTGTATTTTCAGGAAGTAAGAGCAGCACCTTCCTGAGTAAGATGGATACCATCTCATCCAAAATGACCAGAGTTGTCCTCAAATGAAGCCCAATTATCTATTAAACCTGATATAGTAGATACCGATTAGCTAGCTTGCTAGCAAACATGGCTACTGGTTTTAATCACACACAGGGTTGGAAAAAGTACTGAGCAATTATACTTCAGTGAGATGATGCACGTTTTCATGTGAAAAGAAACTTTTTTTTTTTACTTCTGTAAGTCTGATGATCAAAAAAGATGATATTTAATTTAAAAGCAACTATGCTATTTTGCCTGAAAACATCATTCAATCTCTGTTTGTTTTAGATGTTTATTTTATGACCTCTTCATTACTGAATCAGTCAAAAAATACATTGTTGAATGTTGAATGCTGTTGAATTTTTCCTTGAACTTTGTGTATGACCTTCCTCTGTTAACCTGTTTGGATTTGGATCTTTGTGTTTATTGCGTTTTGACCTCTGCCTGTTCTCTGACTACTCTTTGGATCTCCATATCGGCTCTGTCTACCTTGAAATATATGTGTATTGACCCAGGCCTGCTTTTCACACTGAGTTTTGGGTTGTGGATTATTATTTTAATTAACCTCTTGCACATGGATCCTAATCTTGTCTCTGAGTCACGTAACAACTAGAGGACTGAACCTAAAACTGTACCTGTACTGGACTGTACCTGAATCTACTGATGTATTTTTAAAAAGCAAAGGGTTGTCACATGTAATGTTGACTTTGTTTAATTTATTACTGTTTACTGCACTTTAGAATAGATTTTTTTTAATGTGGAAATGTTTAATTCTATCATTTATGAAGGCATCATATATTTACATGTGCCTAAAACCAGTGTGCGTGTGTTTTTGAGGTTTTCATCATAATCAAATCTTTGATTTTTGCTGGATAGTGAAATACACACTGCTGCACCAAACCGCATTTCTTTCTTGAAGGACTTTATAGTTTTCCTTTTACTGCATTTTTCTCTTCTCATCTCTCGAAAAAACTATAGAACCCCAGAGAATAAAGGTGCAACTTTCCAATTGACTGAACTGACATGATATTTATTTGTAGATGTTTGAGAGAGACCATCATTCCTAAGGGATTTCAACTTAACCCCAACAAAAACAACAACCACTACTACAGGTCAGTGCAATCCTGAAGTGGCAGAAACTGTTAACTTCTATATTCGTAAAAATCTATAGGTTTGAAATGGCAGACATGGATATAAATAGGATTGAGAGTCGGTAGGTTTGAAATGGATGGTGGTTTTCAAAGAGAAATCTTCTGCTTTCACTGACATGCCCAAAAAGGCTATGTTTGAGCCAGGATGTATGATACTCCATGTATACTGCAAGGCTAGGTGAAATATGGAGAAGGAAGAAATAAATAGCTGGAACTCTTTGAGTGAGCATGTATCTATGGCAAAACTGTCATCAAGGTATAAGGACTAGTGTGGATCACGTGAATTGTTCAATGACTTTTGCATAAGAAGGTCAAATGGTTTGTCCATATTGACACCTCTGATCTGAGAGTAAAACCTGGAAATAAAGCTGAAAGAGTTTAATGTTAAGAAAAGTTCAGATAAAGAGAATAGCAATGGGTGAATTATATTCTAGTAACACATTGCACATTATTATGGTAGATGGTTTTGTCATGGTTTGGTGTTTTTTTTTTTTAAAAAAATAACTTTATTTTGCTAATTTCTCTGTCCAGAATGATTTGAAGGAGTTACATTTAGAGAAACCAACTCCATTTCCACTGACCTCAGGAAATCAGGATGCTGAGTTTTGGACATTCCTACTAAATAAGCTTATAGACTCGATTTCAAAGGGAAAAAAATCCTTATTGTCATGAGTAGTGGTGAATTCATTGGGGATGGGATTGTATGTATAACCAACATACCTACACACAACCGAAATAATACGCATACAACCACATTCTTTTTTTCTTCATTTCAAACCCATCATGCTATAGATAAGACATTAAAATACACAAAACATCACTGCAGTGTATCTGCTGAGGCATAATATTTCAAGACTAATTGGTAAATTAAAGAAACAATACACAAACACAAAGTGTGTTTGATACATAGTGAACATGCCAATTAAAACACACCACACACTGAAAGTATAAACAGATCGACGTAGTCTGTTCCATTCTGGCTTGATGTCTACTTTAGTCTTGATAGTTTGTCTGATAAATTTCCTGAGTGCCATTGACTTTAACAATCTGAAGTGATCTAATTTGAAATTAGATTGGCACAGACACAAAGACCTTTTGAGGACTATAATGAGAATCAATGTATATTGTAAACACTTGCTGTAATAGTTTAATTTTATGTTTGGATGGTTTAAAATCTAAATTGTATGAAAGAAGTTAAAATTTTGAAATAAAAATCATAGCACACCAATCCTAGCGCATTCTGTAAGTATGTGACACAATTTTAAGTTAACCTGCTATGTATGTAACTGTGATTCTATGATCCCCTGGAAATTACCTAAATACATTTACTGTGTTTGTGCTCATGGATGCCAAGACCTTCCAACAAAGGCCTGAAGTGGAGTATTTGCCACAAATTCTGCTAATATACAACAGTCTTTCCCTAGAACAATAGTTATATACACGACTAGCATTCACTATCAGTCCTCCTTACTGCCAAGGATGGTGAGAATCACCTGGACAATGTGTCCCAATAATATCACGAGGAAGAGAACTTACCTTAGGACTAGGACTATATGGAAAGGTGTTAAAAGACTGCCACACTCACACCAGGGGTGATGTTAACCTTGTAGATCCTGGAAAAAGTGACACCCAGGTAGCAGAAGCATAGACTTCCTGAAGTGGCACACCTTTAGGTAATGCCCATGGGAAGGAGATGATCTGGATCCAGTTCATGTGACAAGACAGGGGCAAAGACAAGACTCAAATAAAAACACAAAGCACATGACAATGTGAGCAAAAATGAAAGAACGTGGAAGTAGCAGTGGGACTTGTGAAGTGCACGGTGAGAGGGGGAATTCATGAACATTTTGACAGGAAAAGAAGGATTACGTCCTTTTCTTCTGGATCACCAGAGCAGTTTTCCTAAGTACAGTGACACAGATATTAGTTATATGTTATAGACAGTCTCCAGGGACCATTAAATGTCTGTCTGAACAGACAAAATGCCATACACATTAAGGTACCTTTCTTTGCTAGCAAAGGCTTTATTGGCCTTAACCAAGTATTCACTCCTTCAATGTGAATTGTCCTTTTGGAGCAATTACAGCTTTTAGTTCCCTTAGATGTGTCTCTATGAGCTTTGCACATTTTGATTTTGCCACTTTCTTCCATTCCTCAGTGCAGATTTTCTCCTTCTCTGCCAAACGAGATGGAAAATGTTGGTGGACAGCAGTTGTCAGGTCACAGATTTTCAATTGGGTTTGACAGTCTGGGCTTTGACTCGGCCATTCCAAAACACAAACCTTTTTTTTTTTTTTTTTTTCCAAGCCATTTCTTTCTAGCATTTGCCCTGTGTTTTGGCTCATTGGCCTGTTGGAACATATATGTTCGCCCTAAATGCAAATGAACATTAGTGAGGTCAGGAACTGATGCAAATGCAGGCCGACTGGAACAGGTTCTCCTCATCAATTTAATTATATTTGGCTTCATCCATTATTCCTATGATGGCAATAAGCGTTCTAGTTCCTCCAGATGAAAAGCAACCTCCAAATGGCTCAACTTTAGTCTCATTAGACCATAAATTTTCATGGCCTTTCTCAGAACTGGCTTCTTTCTGGCCACGCTCCCATAGAGGCCGGATCTCTGAAGAGCTGAAGAGATTGTTGAGGTCTGCACAGGTTCTCCTATTTCAGCCGGTGAACTCTGTAACCCCTTCATGTTGTAGCTGGAGCTTTGGACACTTCTCTGGCAATTGCCCTTCTTGCCTAAGTTCTCAGTTTGGCCTGATTTTGGTAGCGTTTGGTTCGTACCATATATTTTCCACCTTGTTATAATGGATTTTTTACCCCCCACCCCAACACGCCCAGACCCAACACACCCCACCCCACCACACCCCGACCCAACACACCCCACCCCGACCCAAAAAACCCCAAGAAATTTGGTAATTTGTATTTTGTAATTTGTAGTAATTGATATTTACTGACACATTCTTGAAATTATTTTGTTTTACATTACAGCACCAATTTAATAACAGAAAGATAATATTTTCCCTTTTTAGTGCAAAAACTAGGCAGCCGTTTAAAAAAAAAAAATCATGAACAAACATGGAAGTGTAAAATATATAATTTTTTAATAAGCTTTTCTTCACCAATCATTACTAAATCTGTCTCTGTCTGGAACGATGTTGCAAAAGAGGACTTTTTTTTGCTGTCTGTGTTTTAACAGCTTACCATCTGGATATCTATGTCTTCCAATAACTCAGAGCTCTGATCTAATTACTGGGACATACACATCCAGGTGCCAAATAGGATGTGTAATTTCATGCCAGTTTGACAAGGCCAGTGGTAGCAAAGAGAGCTGTATTTGGCAATTGCTTTCATGATGCTGGCCCTGACTTTCTCGCTTTCTTTGATCCATATGCTCGTTAAATGCCAAGGTTCTGATATTTTCAAACACATTTGATTTTCTCAGCAATGAAGCTCCTAATGTGAACCCCTCTGTGACTAGTTGCTAGAACAGCACTGAGAAAAATGGGCTAGCAGGGATAAACCCCCATTGCTTTCAAAGATAAAAAGACATTAGCATAAGGTTGCATATTAGGCATCACATCAGATTATTTGCTGTTAACAAAAGTCAGATTCATGGACATTTGAGGAACCAAGAGCAACAGCACCACCAATGGTCATGAGAAAGACACAAAGAAAAGCTTAAAGAAGTGAGGCTGGTGCTGATTTCTTTCTAGCCCAGGCTGTAGTAGTATTCAACCAGCCTGTTAGTAACAGTCATGTCAGGTCATTACAGAGAGTGTAATCTCTGCCCTCCAGATTTCCCCCCAGATTTCTTGTGCACGTGGACTGATATTTTTAATCCCGCTTCACTGACGCCTCAGTGATTGAGAATGTGCATGTGAAATACAGTCCCAGGTGTAATGAATGTGAATGACTTGGATTATTTATGCCATTTTATCTTATTTTCCAAATGCCATTGGAGGAGAAATTAAAAGCACCCAAATATAAAAATACACTCACCGTCCACTTTAATAGGAAAACCTATACACATGCTCATTTATGCAGTTATCCAGTCATTCAATCATGTGGCAGCAGCACAATGCATAAAATCATGCAGATACAGATCAAGTGCTTCAGTTAATGTTCACATCAAACGTCAGAATGGGGAAAAAATGTGATCTCTGTGACTTTAACCGTGGCGTGGTTGTTGGTACCAAATGGGCTGGTTTGAATATTTCAGAAAGTGCTGATCTCCTGGAAATTTCACACACACACACACCAACCTTTCGTTCTTGGCTAAAATGCTGGGAAAAGTGTGACCATGCAACTTTAAACATTTCTTGCTGAAAATAATAATAATTTATGAGCCTGTTTAGTCAGGTTTTCATGCACATCACAGTACTACATGTGCACTGTTGAGAGTAGACAATGACCTCCTGCAGGCTGATGATGCTGCTTCACTAAACATCATCTCACTGCAGCCTTTGATACAGTAAACCATGATATACTTCTTTTCTGTCTCTCCTCTATAGGTATTACAGCCATTGCTTTAGAATGATTTAGATCATATGTTTCCAACAGAACGATGCCTGTCACTTTAAGAAAACATAAATCATCCACTACCCCTATCAGTCAATGTGTCCAAATGCTCAGTTCTTGGCCTCCTCTTTTTTACCCAATGTTGATGGACATGTAATGAAAACATGTTATGCTGATGGCATTTAGTTATATGTCAGTGCAAGTTCTAGCACAGTTCGCAATGATAGGTCCCCCATCATTCCAACAGTTCAGGGTTTTTCAGCATGCATTTCTGATCTAATGCTTTGGATGACTCAGTTTATTGACAATAGATTCAGATTATTGCTACGTATAAGTCAGAGAGAGAAGAAGTTGCGCAGTGGTGTAAGGAGCACAACCTGATGTTAAACTTCAAAAAAAAAAAAAAACTAAAGAAATGGTTTTTGATCCCAGGAAATCCCCTGGTGGCGACCACAGCCCAGTTTCTATGGGGAGAGAGTTGAGCAAGTAACAACATACAAGTATTTAGGGCTTCAATTTGATTTTCAGTTACAGTGGGCTCATCAAGTGGAGTATGTTTGCTCACGAGTTAGTCAGCGTTTGCGTTTTTTGTGAAGGCTTAAGGTCCATGGAGCAGATATAAGCACTATGTTATTGTTTTACAGGGCAGCCATTGAATCCATTATCCGTTATGGTATTACAACATGGCTTGGTAAGCTGTCTGTTAAACTCATATCACAACTCCAAAACCTGATCAGAAGGGCTGGAAAAATAATTGGCATGCTGCCCTTAATGTCTCTTAAAATCATTTTAACCCAAACAACATCCTTCCCAAAGAGTATGAGTTGATGGCTTTGGGTAGAAGGTACAGGTTACCAGACTGTAAGTTGAATAGGTATACATTTTCCTTAGTTCCATTATCAATCAAATTACTGAACAGTAAGAGATGAAGTGTGTGTGTGTGTGTGTGTGTGAAATGTCTTAGTTTCGGGTATTTGTGTAACATTTAGGTGTAGGGTGTTTGGGCGATATTAGGTATAGGGCATTTGTGCAGTAACTGATGTATGGTATTTGTGTCATTTGTGTATGTTATGTGTATGTTGGTTATTGTATGGTGTATTTGTTTTGCAGTTTATACAGATCTGGGTGCATCTGCATGTCAACGTAGTTTGATTGTGTATGTGTATTGTAACGTCAACTATGTTCTCTCGTTTGCCCAAGACAAATTTCTCCTAAGGGAGACCAAAAGGCTAATCTAATCTAATCTAATTCCTAAATTAAACACAGACAAAACAGAGGTACTGCTAGTATGCTCCTAAAGCCAAATATCCAAACTGATTCTTCTCTGAAATCTCTCTTTTTTCACCTTTGTAACATCACCTGTCTTTGCTTTTTCTTAAATATCAATGATGTTAAAGCATTAGTTCATGCTTTCCTTAGCTCTCATATTGATTATTGCAGTGCTTCCTTTATTACCAGCTAAAACCATGGACAAAGTTCAATACATTCAAAACTCGGCTGCTAGAGTACTTACAATCACTAGCTGATCTGATCATATTACACCCGTTCTGTGTTAGTTACACTGGTTTTCTATCTCTTCCCACATTCAATATTAACTACTCTTCATTACTTTCAAAGCCCTCCATGGTCTCGTGCCTGTCTATCTCTCTGAGCCAGGGAGGTGTTATACACTGGGGGTGCTGGAATTTTAAACAGCATACATGGGGTGTGCACTATGACATCACACTCTCTCTCTCTCGAGGTTAGTGAGACAAAAAAACACAGCTTCTCATGTTACTGAGAACCCAGAAATCCAAACTCATGAAGACTCTCAAAGCCATTCCATAATAAGCACAAGCACAAGTTGTAATTGTTGGCATTACTATTATTATTATTATTATTATTATTATTATTATTATTATTAGCAGTTAACTGCTGAGAGGCTTTGGTGCAGACCACAGCATGACATGTTTGAACTGTGATCTCTGATGTGGACACTGAATGGAGACTGATTCGCCAACTTGAACTATGATAAATGATAAACGCTTTGATAAATGAGACCCCTGGTCATAGACAACCTTTCTCCTCTCCTTGCCTTTTGCTTTATCATAGCGAGGTGTTGAAATGCTACCCAGACCAGCCCTGGCTGACACAATTGATCCAACCAGTGTCTTGTGGCTCACCTGTCACTCTCCCGGCTTGACTGAATCCCTTGCTGTCTACTTTCTTCTGGTCCTCATTTCGATGCCCTCTGTGAGATCTTCAGCTTTTCAGGGTCCCTATACTGCAGCATCTTGTTTCTGAATGGCAGCTTGTTGTTATCATAGAGAGTGATGGTGCTCAAGTTGCATGGAAGCCCCAACCACCTGCAAAGGTAGTGGCTTATCTTCCTTTGGAAGAGCTTGACTGTGGAGAGTGGGATCTCGCTCACCAGCAAAGGCTACAGGATATGTGGAAGTATGCCATCTGGTGTGTTGGATTGATGCAGTGTCCCTCGGGGAGCAGTTGAAGGTCTTCCCCAGGCTCTTAACTAGTTTCTCAAAGACAGTGCCTCTCATGGAGTAGCAGAACATGTCAACCAACCTCCCTTTCTTCCATAGCAGAGAATTTGATTTGGCAGGCTTGATGCACATCTGTTACAGTAATCCATGAAAGCTCTGATGGGCTTGAATGCCAGACTGCATTTCTGTGGATTGACCAGCACGCTCATGGCAAAAATGATCACTGAAATCGTGCATCCAGAAATCCCGTTCTCCAACCAATGTCTGTCAAAAGCTATGGTATGGTAATGTATGTGTATATTTAATCTTCTAGTAAAATTACCTGTAATGGGAATCAGAATCCAGGTACACATTTGAATGACTACAGATTAATGTAATTTGTAGTCTATAGTGTAGTAAACGGTATGTAAAACATTCTCTAGATACTGTTGTGTGCAAAAATCCCAGGAGATCGGTCGTTTCTGAAATACTCAAACCAGCACATCTGGTACCAACATCCACGACACACTCACAGAGATCACACTTTTCTTTATTCTGATGTTTGATGTGAACGTCAATTGAGGCTCTTGAATAAAGCCTGACCAGAAAGTTCTGCCAGCCCAGAATTGTCCCATGTGCTCTATGTCCAAAAGTTGATGATGTCACCAGTGCAGTACAACGACTGTGCCATTACAATTATCCCAGTGGTGAAAAAGAATGGATCAGTGTGCATTTGTGGTGACTTTAAAGTAACCATCAAACATGTCCTCCACATTGAGCATTACCTAATACCACATATTAGACCATCTCACATCCTTATCTGGAAAACATTGTTTTAGCAAGTTAGACTTGTCCCATGTCTTGTCCCACCAGTCCCATGCCTACATCCAGATATGGAGTGATAACAAGTCCAGGAAGATCCTCACAGTCTCTACAGAAAAAGGTCTATTCTGCTATAAGTCTCCATATGGGATTGTTTCAGCATCAGCCAATTTCCAGTTGGCTATGGACAAAAACTGCTACCTAAAAGGCAAAGGAATACATAGCTATACACTTGCCATGCTGGTGTTGTGAAAATTAAGGCAATAGTCTGCAGTTATGTATGATAGCCTGGGCTTGACGGGACATTGGGTGACAGGCATCACTGGAAAATGCTGTGTGATGCACCTCTCTGACTCATGGGTCAGGCCAAATAAACCATGGCAGCGGATGCACTTAGATTTTGTGGGGCCAAGCAAAGGATACATGTACAAGTTTGTGGTCGGTGCTTCTTCTAAGTGGCCAGAAGTGCAGGTATTGGACTCCATAGAAAGGACCATTCAAGTGCTGCAAAATCACTTCCCTTGCTACAGAATATCTGAGGAGCTTGTCAGCCATAATAGGCCCAATTTACAGCACAGGAATTAATCACATTCTTGAAGGCAAGCCATGTCAAACATATTCCCTCATACCACCCAGCTATTGGCAGGCTGAAAGATTCATGCAAATTCTCAAACACATAATGAAATCATCCAAGAACCGAGGTTAGACTCTTTCCTGCTGACACATAAAATTTACAACTTAATTGAAGCCTTGTTGGTAAAGGAAAGTACCAGATGTTACTCTGTTCAAGTGACTAAGCCCCCATGTCATTGTGAACAGGTACTGAACTATATGTAGTTATGGTAGTGAAGCTGTTCTGTTATAGGGCAGAATGATTGAATGAATGAATGAATGAATGAACACAAATGGGTCCTTTAGTCCCAGTGAAGGGAAATCTTAATGCTACAGCATACAAAGACATTGTAGACAATTGTATGCTTCCAACTTTGTGGCATCAGTTTGGGGAAGTCTCACATGAGAGTGAAGTCTCACATGAGAGTGATGGTCAGGTGTCCACATACTTTTGGCCATATAGTGTAAGTTTAAAGTGGCTTTAAACATCATAAGTAATTTGTAGACAATGGTGAACCTAAAAGCCAATGTAGTTTGAATAAGATTTGGGTAATGTGATCTGACTTTCTTTTTCTGGTAAGGAAGCAGGCTGCTACATTCTGCACTAGCTGAAACAGAGGCAGCAACATGTTGAAAAAGTCAAATCTAAATTTTATAAAAATGTGTACAAGTTCCTAAGTGTCATGTAGGGTTATCATGTCTTATTTTCATTGTTGTTTTTCAAATACACTTACATATAGATTAAACACACTACACACTACCAACACACCACTAACACACACTAACACACTAAAGATCTCAGGAACAGAAGAAATTTGCAAACCTAATTAGAATGAACCAAATTATACAAACACTGAAAGTAAACTATTTGACCTAATGGCCCTAAACACTGATCCAAAACTGAGAAACACCTTGACAAAGTACAGACTCAGCGAGCATCACTTGGCCATCGAGACAGGCTGACAGACAATCCTGGCTGCCCCGAGAGCAGAGACTGTGCCAGAAGTGTGTGCTAAATAAAATAGAGCCTGAGCTGCACTTTCTCACTGAAAGCACTAAACATAACCACATTCGAACTGAATTCTTCACCAAAATGAAAAAATCATTCACAATTTTAGCTGCCTCTCAGATCCCAACGAACTGCCCCACCTACTGCGGGAGCACATAGAGAGCTGTGCACTACCAACACTGTACACACACACACCTGCCACTAGGTGAGGGACAGTGAGTGACCACATTATCTAATATAACACACACACACACATATGTATGTACATGTGTATGTATATATATATATATATATATATATATATATATATATATATATATATATATATATATATATATATATATATATATATATATATATATATATATATATATATATATATATATATATATATATATATGTGTGTGTGTGTGTGTGTGTATAATAATAATAACTGGCAATATTTGTCATGCCAATAAAGCAACCTTTAGACTTCGACTTTGATTAAATCCACAAAGAGCTGGTGTGGCCAGCAACAAGAGTTACACAAAGCCTTTAACTGTAGCCTGTGGTTGCACACAATAGCCATCAAGATCGAGGGTGAAATTAGCAACCTTACTGCAGAAGGACTTAGTATCCAACATCAGTATTTCTCTTTTATCATAATTTGAGAGAACGATTTTTCTATTTATTCAAGCTTTCTTGTCTTTCACACAGTCTTCAATTGTATGTCAAGAGCATGGAAGGGAAAGCAAATAGTATACTTTAGAACTACATGTTCAAGAGGTTGGATATAAATGCAAGAATAAAAGCAGACTAAAGCCTGTTCATAATTTTATGGTCAATAGTGTCAAATGCTGCACTTAATTCCAATAGTACATCCTTTGCTTAGGTTTAGCACTCTAAGCATACCACTCCAAATCACACCAACAGCTGGGTAAAGGGAAGTCAGCAATATATACGTGGAAAAATGTCCATCTTCGTACATCAATGTTTACTCTTTTTTTTAAAGGGCATGTTTCTTTGCTGTGTTTGAGTCATCATTTTCTGCTGTTCCTCCTCTCAGTGTTTAATTTTCCTTCCTTTCTCCAGCATTCTCTGTCAACAAAATAGAAGTCATCATGATTCCCTTTATTGAAGCCTGGTCAGACACGTTTCGGTTGTACACTGACTCCCACACAACAGAGATGAGTCATCAGGCATTGGTCTCTGGGGAAATAAAACCTCTCTTTTTTACTCTCCATCATTTGAAGAAAAAGAGGAAAACAGGAGGAGAAAAAAAGCCTATGATGGACTAACACAGGGAAGGGAGTAGACAAAACGGATTTAATAACATAGCCTGCCTGTGGCACAAAGACAGAGATCTCATTCAGAAAAAAATTCACAGCTCTTGTCTGGGAATCACAGAGATTATCAGCATCCTTTAAGCCATTTTAAGTCATGCCCTAAGATGTTTGTTTTTATTTGAATAGTTTGAATATAAATTAAATTATATTTAATTTTTGCAGTGTGGCAGGGCGCATTATCCTACTGAAAGGGGCCACTGCCAATAGAGAATACTGTTCCCATGAACGAGTGTACTTGGTCTGCAACAACGTTTAGGTAAGTGGTACATGTCAAAGTAACATCCACATGAATGCCAGGGCCCGAGGTTTCCCAGCAGAACATTGCCCAGAGCATCACACTGTCTTCGCCGGCTTGCGCTCTTCCTGTAGTGCATCCTGGTGCCATCTGTTCCCCAGGTAAGCGATGCACATGCACCTGGCTGTCTACATGATGTGAAGGAAACCGTGATTCATCAGACCTGGCCAGCTTCTTCCATTGCTCCTTGGTCCATAGCCGCAGACCGGTCAGCGTGCCCATGCTGACCCCTGTCCACCGAAGAAAGCGCCTACAATGGGCACGTGAGCATCAGAACTGCACCATCCTCCTTTTATACAGTGATTAATCTTAACTGAATATGGTCTTATTTGTCTTAATTTATGGATTTATATAGCATTGCTTTCTTTACTTTGATGACTGGACAGTTGAAGACTGGAAACAAACCAGATGATTTTTTTTTTCTAATTTTCAACTGTCCAGTTTCGGTGAGCCACTGCCCATGATAGCCTCAGATTCTTGTTCTTGACTGACAGAAGTGTAACCTGATGTGGTCTTCTGCTGTTGTAGCCCATCCACCTCAAGGTTTGATGTGTTTTGCATTCTGAGATGCTTTTCAGCTCACCACGGTTGTAAAGAGTGCTTATTTGAGTTACTATAGACTTCCTGTCAGCTCAGACCAGTCTGGTCATTCTCCTCTGAGCTCTCTCAACAACAAGGTGTTTCAGTCAGAGTTTCCCCATTCTGATGATTGATGTAAATATTAACTGAAGCTCTTGACCTGTACAGTGGATATAAAAAGTCTACACACCCCTTTTAAAGTGGCAGGTTTTTGTGAAGTAAAAGAATGATACTCAGATAAATCATGTCAGATCTTTTCCCACCTTTAATGTGAAATTGCAAAGTATACAAATAAAGTGAAAAACAATCAGAAACATTTTAGGGAAAAAAGGAAAAATAAAAAAACCTTACAATAACCTAGTTGCATGAGTGTGCACACCCCTAAACTAATACTTTGTGGAGGCACCTTTTGATTTTATTACACCACTCAGTCTTTTTGGGAAAGAGTCTATCAGCCTGGTAAATCCTGACTTGGCAATATTTCCCACTTTTTCTTGCAAAAAACATTCTAGATCCATCAAATTGTAAGGGCATCTCCTGTACACAGCCCACTTCAGGTCTCCCCACAGATTCTTAGTTGGATTCAAGTCTAGGCTCAAAATCATTGAACTTCTTTTGGTTAAGCCAGTCTTTTGTTGATTTGGATATATGCTTTTGGTTATTGTCATGCTGAAAGGTGAAATTCCTTTTCATCTTCAGCTTACTAGCAGACACCTGAAGGTTTTGCACTAAATTCGACTGGTTTTTTTGTAGCTATTCATGATTCCCTCCACCTTGATAAATGCCCCAGTTCTGGCTGAAGAAAAGCAGCCCTAAAGCATGCTGCCACCACCATTCTTCACAGTGGATATAGTGTTCTTTTGGTGATGTGCTTTTTTTTTTTTTGCACTAAACATACCTTTTGGAATTATGGAATTATTATACCTTTTGGAGTTGGTCTCATCAGACCATAACACATTTTGCCACATGGTTTGGGGTGATTTAGTTGGGCTTGAATGTTTTTTGTGAGAAAGGGCTTCCGTCTAGCCGTCCTACCCCATAGCCCAGACATGTGAAGAATAAAAGAGATTGTTGTCACATGCAGAGAGTAATCAGTACTTGTCAGATATTCCTGCAGCTCCTTTAATGTTACCATAGGTATCTTGGCAGCCTCCCTGGTAAGTTTTTGTCTTGTCCTTTTATAAATTTTGGAGGGACGTCCTGTTCTTGGTAATATCACTGTGGTGCTCCATTTTCTATATGTGTTGATGATGGCCTTTATGGTGTTCCATGGTAATGTTTCGGAAATTTTTTACACCCCATTCCTGATCAATACCTTTCAACAAATGAGATATCATGCGTGCTTTGTAAGCTTTTTGCAGACCATGGCTTCAGCAGGCAGATGAAACCAAGATGTGAAGAAAATCCTACAGAAGTAGCTGTTTTTTTATCATATTGAGACTATCTCTCTACTCCGTTACATATTCCATATGTCCCTTCTGCCAGTAGTTATGAAAGAGCAGGCAGGGGCTGCAGGAAAAGCCATGGCATCTCTTTGGGTGGCGAGGTGTCACTTGTGGCTGTCACAGTCTCGAATCCAGCAGGATGACTGGGACTGTCTCTCTAGACTGCCTGTTGAACCTTCTACCATGTTTGGGCCAGATGCTCTCTGCCTATTGCAGCAAGCGCAAGAGGCCCATCGCTACGCTAGCGAGCTCTCAAGCACCCTCAGTCAGCGTAGAAGCAGCCATAGGCCTCAAGAAACACAGCCTTGGGATTCCCCAGAGCAGCTCCAGTGGGGTCCCGGAGACCTGAGACCTCAGCTGGAGTCAGCTCGGAGGTGAAAGGCTCAGTGACAGGGTAGGAAGTGGGATGGTGGGAGGGTCCAAGTGCACCCACCGCCTCTCTCCTGGCGGTGTGCCAGACTCAGGCTGCCTCGGCCAAGGGTCATAGCTTGGGCAGTCCTGAGGCCAAGCCCCTGGGTCCTTTCAACTATGACTCAAGGGTATTAGTTGCAGTTTTCCCGGGTACCCCCTCTGACAAGGGCTCCTCCGCGGTCTACAGTAGTAGACCCATGACACAGAGAAATGTTGCAAGCAGAGATTACTGGACTCCTCAAAAAAGGGGCCATCAGGGAGGTGGGAAAAATGAGACAGACAGGCCTGATTTTTTCTCGTTATTTCCTCCTACCCATATGAGATAGGGGCCAATGCCCTATCTTGGACATCAGGGAACTAAACAAATACAATGCAAGATGTTGGCAGTTCCAAAGGTGCAATGGGCAATAAACAAAGGCTGGTTTGCCACTGTCAATCTCAAAGACGCCTATTTCCAGATACCTAGCTGGGAAGGTCATTGGCGTTTTTTGAGGTTTCAGACAGGGCCTACAAATTCAGAGTCCTCCCATTCGGCATTGCCTTGGCCCCTCGGACATTCACAAGGTGTATGGATGCAGTCCTTGCACCTCTTTGCTGTCTAGGTATCAGGGTCCTGAATTATCTAGATGATTGGTTGGTCTGTGCCCAGACAGAAAAAATGTGCCAGCAGCATTTGTCTGTGCTTGTGGAGCATATCCAACACTTTAGTTGTCATCTCAATATGAAGAAGAGCAGGCTGGAGCCATCTCAAGTCACTCAGTTACTGGGTCTGATTTTGGATTCCAGAAATGCAATTGTGACTCTGACCTCAGAGAGACAGGAGGCAATCAAAGCTTGCCTCTCTCACTTTCGAGTAGGGGCAAAAGTCAACTGGTGGTTGTGTCACCGCCTAATGGGCCTTATGGCAGCCACAGTACAGGTTGTGCCACTTGCCCTTCTACACATGCACCCTGTGCAGCAATGCCTCTTACGCCTAGGGTTACATCCTCAAACAGCTCGGTCAACAAAAGTTCTGGTTACCAGAGTCTCAGGGTAGCTCTCCGCTGGTGGAAGCGTGGGATGAACATGGCAAGAGGCAACTGTCCAGAGGTGGCCCTTCATGGGACACCATAGGAACTCCCAGTTAGGAGGGATCTACTGTCTCAGGCAGAGGGCAGGCTGTTTCACTCCTTCCCTCAGGGTCTTAGACTCTGGGCCTGGCCCCTGAAAGGGCTGGGCTAACAGCTATGGGACTACCGTATAGAGTGGTCAGGACCCTGGAAGGAGCTTGAGCACCCTCAACTAGGGCAGCCTATTTCTTTAGGTGGAGGGTATTTCAGTCTTGGTGTGAGGGGCACAAGGTGAATCCCCTCACATCTACAGCCCATGATATCCTACAGTACCTGCAGGAGCACCTGGATGCAGGGAAATCTCCCACCACCCTCAGGGGCATGATGCCAGCAGTTAAGGCTGCTCGAGTGGGGGGTCACAAACTATCAGAGCATTGCTGTGGCCTGATCTCTCAATTCCTTAAGGGGGCTCAAAGATGCACAGCATGCAAAATAAGACCTACCGTGCCCCAGGGAGATCAAGTCCTGACAGCACTACAGCACCCCCCTTTAGAGCCCCTCGAATCTGTGGACCTGAAATGGCTATCTCTAAAGACAGCCTCCCTTCTGGCAGTAACCTCCACTAAGAGGACTGGGGAATTCCAGGATCTCTCAGTCCATCAAAACTGCTGTAGGTTCATGCCAGAGGGTTGAGAGGGTTATATTGCACCCTAACCAGCTTTTCGGCCAAAAGTGCTGTCTGAAGTACACCTAAACCAGTCAGTTTAGCTTCATCCATTTCTCCTTCCACAAGAGAGTGATGGAATGAAAACAGTCACTAATTTCCCCGGTGAGAACACTATCAGTGTATCTACAGTGCACAAAGGTGTTCAGACAAACTGATCAGCTGTTTGTATGCTTTAAATCAGAATGTTGGAGCAAGCCACTATCTAAGGCGAGGCTATCGCATTGGGTTGTGGAGACAATCCAACTGGCCTATAAGGAAAAGGATGGGCCACCACTGCTAGGACACTGCAAGAGCACACTCAATACGAGGGGCGGCAACCTCATAGGCCTTGTGGCGGGGTGCCTCTCTGGAGGAGATTTGTGGGGCAGCCATGTGGTCATCTCCGTCTACCTTTACTAAATTTTACCGACTGAATGTCGCAGCCAGTCCCTCTATTGGAGAGCTGGTGCTGGGAGCAACCAGAAATGAACATGCCGTCTAGGCTGGGCTTCAGGTCCAGTTGTGGTGTCATCCTTCTATCAGGCAGGGTGATAGGTAAGGTTTTTTTCCCCTCCATTCTTTCATCTTGCAAGGGAAGTGAGCTTTGGTAGCGTCTGGCGCCTGGCTTGAGACTGTAAATATTGTACATAGTTTGTCTGTTTATTGCACCTTCCCTTCGCTGTGTGTCTTACAGAGTTTCCCCGTACATATGGAATATGTAACGGATAGAGAACATCAATACGATAGAGAATGTTTGATAACGATGTAACCTTTTTTCTCTGAGTAAAGAGACTATCTCTCCACCTGAGGCCACTCTGGGTCATGATCAAAAGATAGCACTGAATTCATGCCACTATGGGTGTTTTATAGGGCACTAATTAGGGCGTGAGCGGCACAGCCAGAGTGTCTTAGAGAGTATCCACATCACCAGACCCAGGGGATCAATCCCCGTACTTATGGAATATGTAACGGAGTGGAGAGATAGTCTCTTCACTCAGAGAACAAAGGTTACATCGTAACTGAACGACCTTTATTTGGGGTTAATCAGAATACTCCTGAACATGAAATTGAATGTGATTGGTTCTTTCTGAACACAGCCACATCTGCAATTATAAAAGGGTGTGCACACTTATGCAACCAGGTTATTGTAACTTTTTTGTTTTTCCTATTTTTTGGCAGTAGCTCCCACTAGCAATCCTAGTTTGAGGCTGTTATAATGTATTGTAACATAGAAGCAAAAATTATGTGTATACAATTTTACATACTGTGTACCCTGCCATATTAAATATTCTATGCATACTGGAACAGGTTATTGTTTCCTGTATTGGACACCATATTGGTAACACCATGACAGCACAAACTGTATAATAGACAATTGCACAAGTGTGCACTTTTTTTATATTTTAACTCTATGGGTTTGAAGCCACAGCATTTTGTGTACTGAATGTAATGTTTACCTAACTTTTTTTTTTCTTGTGCTACTCTGGACCACATGGTGGATATGTACAGTTTTGACCATATGTATTCGCTAGCTGTTGTACCTTTTTGTTCACATACATGCACAAGCCCCCAATTCAAAATTCAATGAATTCAAATCCCACACAGTGTTGTAATTATAACTGGCCCAACTTCGACTGTTCAAAGAATTCCCCACAGACCATATTAAAGTGCACTTAAAGGGAGGAGCACACATTCCATTTACTCCTGCTCTAAATACATACAAAAGAGACAAATATTTTACCAAAGAAACTTTATTTACAAGGTCTGAAACCCAAACATTTTTACAGCTCTATTTACACAACTGCTGGGTTACATTAAAGGTTTGCAGCATTTCTACACGAGCTTACAGTATGCTAAATTACCATCCAAGTCCATCACACTAAGCCAAACTTCACACCCATCTGTTCAAGCCAAAAGGATTCAGACAAGAGATAATGAAACAAGTGTCCATAAGGTACGAAAATATTATTGAATTCTCAGAAGCTCTTTGTCTCTAGCGGTGAACAGGCAACAAATTACACTGTTAAATTGTTTTAGCTTGGTTACCATGAGATATTTTCAGCTGGCTGAGGTCAGGTTGGTTTTAGCAATGTGGAAGGAATGAAGTTAATAATAACCTTAAATTTTTTTTAAGTTAAGAAAGCAGATTAAGATACCTCACACACTAATTCGTTTTGGAGAATTTTGTATTAAGATATCTCGCACACTAAGTCCTTTTGGAGAATTTTGGATTCATATTCACTCACTCACACACTCACACACTCACTCTCTCACACACTCACTCTCTCACACACTCACTCTCTCACACACTCTCAGTCAGAATCACTGCTGCTACTGGACGAGTCGGTGCTCATGGCCTCCACGTCGTCCTCATTCTCCTTATTGTGCCCCGGCAACTCCAAGCTGAGGTCGTTACCATGGTGAGGTGGTGGAGGCATCGCCATGGCAACATCTGCAGACTGCCATGGGTACTGAGGGGCCAGCACATCTTGGGAGGGAGAAGAAGGAAGAATGAATATATATATATCCATGTTATCCATCATCATCAACATAAAGCTCAGACAGGAGGCGGTTCAGCAAGAGGGGAATGTAATTGAAGTATCTGAAGTAAATGAGTGTCGGACTGTGCCATTAATAGTGTATGCACATTCAGCTGACTGTCTACAAAATAAGCACGATAAGCAGACAACCAGCAGGGTTTAAACACAACATATTGATATTACAATTCTTTTTAAATGAATGCAGAATAGTTAGTGTGTCAGTGTTTTAGGATTTTGGGTATTAGAACCAGACTGAGAAAGCAACCAGATTTTATATGTTTTTAAAAAAACACAACCACTTTAGGATGTTGCCTCGTCAACTAAAAGTAAGCTAGAAACTCAATTATAGGTCATGGCTTTTTTTTTTTTTTAAAGGTTCAGATGTGATGAAGGTTTAGATCTAGGTTTGGAGGTTTAGGTCTCCTGCAGCTGAAGAAATGCTAATTAAAAAAAAAAGATTTTATCATTGAGACTGACACACACACACACACAGACAGATAATAGCACGCCATATGGCCTGCCAGGCAGGATCAGGATCAGATGATTTTTAGATGAAATCTAATGGAGATTAACAGCATTGTCACTCAGATAAAACCTAATCAACTGGTTTTGCAAAGGTTTGAAATATTTAATCACAGCAACCCAATAAACAGTCACAGCACAGTAAGCATTTTTCCTTTCCCATACCTTTTCCATTTTTAAATGCTTCAACAGAGAGGAACTGTAAGTGTAATAGGTTGCAACTGTCTCACATAAATGTGCATTGTGGTCATATATTGGCTTGTGTTCTCTGTCTCTCTCTTTTTTTTTTTTTTCTTCAGTAGTACATGGAGCGTCACCACTGGTCACACAGCTGTATTGTGCCAATACAAGTTGAGAGAGAAGTGCTATGGAGAGAGCGATACAGGACTCTCACTCCCCTTCCTACATCACTGGAAGTGCCATATAATGGATTTAGTCACGTAAAACTACAATCATGATATTATGTTATATGTGAATATAAAGTGTAAGGCTTTATAACAGCTGTAGTTCACTATAATGGCTTAAATAACAAATTAAAAACAATAACTAAGATTTTGGGTGCTACCTATTCTAAATAAAAAAAAAAAAAAGAAACCGAAACTACAATATTCTGGCACTTCTATCATTGGGAGTGAATCTATTTTCACTGAGATTTTTACAGAGCATTTTTCACCCATTTCTGCTGTGAGTAGTTTTAAGGTTTTTAACAGACTACACTTTCAGAAAGCAGCTGGGAAGCGTGAGCACGTCTATAGAAGACAGAAAGTTCTGGATGTGATGAGGGAATTTTTTTTTTTTTTTTTTTTTTTTTTACACTTTAGATGCTTTCTCACTTGACGCATAGCACCCTGACATGCACAATACATACTCAGCTCATGACAGGACTGAGCTTAATGCTGAAAGTTTGCACTTTGCACTCATATTCATCATTTAATTTCAATTTCAGGTACACTGTCCAACTATTTATGGACCTGCCCATTTTTGCCATTAGCCCATCCCCTCACCTGCTCAAGCACTGTCTCGATCTGCATGGTGTAGACTGGAGGCCCAATCATGTACTTCGTCTTCATTAATTTTAACCTCTCTGGTTTTACAAATTAATTTTGAATCATTTGTTTCCTCCCATCGTTTATAGATCCTACTTTATGGCAGTGGTATGAGAAAAGCATAAAATGTTTTCAAGATCATTACAAGGACAGCATATCTTATAATTATACAGAGCTATCTACTAAACTTGATCAAATGTTTCGTCTCAAGCACTGCACTACGTGTATTTTTCTACTCTATCCCTCAAGCCACTAAGAGAGCTTCTTCTTAACCCTTCTTAACCCTCATTAGTCACTAATCTTTATGATTTACAATCGGATCATGTCATTGATAACTGTTCTATTAATAATATTAAAACTGCCACTGAAAAGTAACTCTGTCTTTCTTTCTTTCTTTCTTTCTGTTTGTGGGACATAGGTGGGATCAGGTGTTAACACACATGAATAGGGACAGTAGTGAAGAATTACAGAGTATTACTTATATTTTTAAATCTGGGTTTGCTGAAACTATAAACGTATACCATGTTTGACACCTCACACCATTTTGCTCAATACAAAAAGTTGAAACAAACATACTTAAAAAAAAAAAAACTAGCACGCTAAAACTGGAATCCCTTTTTGTGTGTAATATGTTAACCTAATAATTCTAAAGGACCTACCAGATCTTTAAATTGCTGCATCCATAATACAAAAATACAGAAGAGTAGACATACCTGGTAATCTCCCAGCAGCCAGTGCATCTCCAGGCAGGTGGCCGTTCACGCCATTGGTGGGCAGGTTACACATATGACCCAGCATTCCACTGCGCATCTCAAGGTCAGTGGGATAGGGCCTCCGTGGGTCACCTGACACAGACACACACACGCACACACACACAAACAGAGTGGGTAAGAGCATTAAAAATGCAGATACACCTGAATCACAGCCATTGGGGACGATCTGTCCAGAAGAAGCTCTCTGACTGCACACAATGAGTGAATGTATTCTTCAGTTGTTACTTGTGGCTCAAAAAACAATGAGACATTGGAAGGTACAGACAGAAAAAAGGAAGACAGAGGAAGAGTGAGAGAGAGCATACCTGGGACCCAGTTCAGAGGAGCACACACTGCATTACTGGCACTTATCCTGTGTGCGTACTTTATAATTTCCTCTGAAGAGATGCTTCCTGGTAGACAGAAACATTACACGGACAATGAAATCCACTGGCACTGAGCGCTAGGTTTCATGTTTAGTATCTGAAACTACATGTCAAAGGAGAAACTAGGTAATGCCCAGATGTGTTAATAGTCATAGGGGGCATTAATAGTAGCAAAAGATTTTATCATGATACTAAAAATGTACATTAGATGACTCCCTCATGGGCAAATATGTGAGCTGTGTTTTGCTACGGAGATTTTAATTCAATGTGACGACATCACGGGTTGCGAACAGACTCTATACAGTTTGTCTGAATCTTTGGTATGAGAGATGCCGTTGGTCAGTGCTGTAGATTTCAAGGCTGGAATCAGAGAAGGCTATTGGGATATAATTTAGAGTTATATGCCCTGGCCGCAAACAAAAGTTAAAATACCTTTTCTGGCCTTCTCGATGGATTTGAGTTTCTCTTTGGCCTGGTACACAGCAGTGGCCTAAAGAAAGAAAGAAAGAAAGAAAGAAAAAGAGTGAGACAGAGACAAAGAGAGGCTTCAGGGTGAAGGAGACACTCATTGCAATTTTTTTCACTTCCTCAAAAGATCAGCCATTACCAATATTCCTTCTACCATTTAATAGAACAGGCAGCTCTGCTGGCCAAACACACAAGCCATCCTGCTTGGAGGAGGAAAAGAAAAATAGATTTTTCATCAATTAATGTTGCTTGTGTGCAGATGGGTAGAGAGATATTACAAAAAGGAGAGGCACAGATGAGCCTGGCATAAGGCAGAAAAAAAAGAAACTGTAATTCAGGATGCTTTGTAGGCTACATAACTGGAAACCTTTTTTGAAGCCTTTTTGAACACTTGCTTACAAGTGTTCCAGCCATGTAGTTTCCACCCACAGAACTGTCGCTCACACTATGTTTTTTGCACCATTCTGAATTACAGCCTTTTTTTTTTTTACATAGTGCCTCCATCTTCACAGGTTCCAAAGTAATTGGACGACTTTACGAAAAATTAAAATTACACAAAATAGTGTCACTGTCCAAATACTTATGGACCTGACTGTACATGTATGTATGTATGTATGTATGTATGTATGTACAGTCGGGTCCCTAGACGTCTAGTGGTTTGGCCACAGCGCTCTCACTTCCGGAGCCCGAGTTTGATTCCTGGCCAGTGCCGTTCCCAAGTGCCGATAAAATTGGGGAGGGTAGCATCAGGAAGGGCATCCGGGGTAAAAACTGTGCCAAATCAAATACACGGACCAATGATCCACTGTGGCGACCCCTAACGGGAGCAGCCGAAAGAGGAACAACATACGTATACAGTCGGGTCCATAAATATTTGGACAGTGACACAATTTTTGTAATTTTGCCTCCACCACAATGGATTTAAAATGAAACTAACATATTTATAAATATAAGGGTTATATTTAATACTTGGATGCAAATCCCAAATCAATGACTGCCTGAAGTCTGTTCCATTTCCAAGCTCTTGGGTTGCTTTCGTGGTATGTTTTGGGTCATTATCCATCTGTACTGTGAAGCGCTGGCCTATCGGTTTTGTAGAATTTGACTGAATCTGAGTAGAAAATAAAGCTCTATACATTTCAGAATTCATTCTCCTCCTTCTATCAGCAGTCATATCATCAATAAACACCAGTGACCCAGTTCCATTGGCAACCATACATGCCCATGCCATAACACTGCCTCCACATGTTTGACAGATGATGTGGTATACTTTGGATCATGAGCCCTTCCTTTCCTTCTCCATACTTTTCTCATCCCATCATTCTGGTACAAGTTAATCTTGGTTTCATCTGTCCAAAGAATCCTGTTCCAGACATGGTCAGGCTTTTTTTAGATGTTTTCTAGCAAAGTCTAATCTGGCCTTTCTGTTCTTGAGTGTTACCAGTGGTTTGCATCTTGAGATGAACCGTCTGTATTTACATTCATGAAGGCATCTCTTGATTGTAGACTTTGACAATGATACGCCTACCTCCTAGAGAGTGTTCTTGACTTGGCTAGATGTTGTGAAGAAGTTTTTCTTGACCAAGGAAAGAATTCTGCGATCATCCGCTTTAGTTGTCTTCTGTTGTCTTCCAAAACTTTTGGTGTTGCTCAGCTTTCCAGTGCATTCCTTCTTTTTAAGAATGTGCCAAATTGTTGAATTGGCCACTCCTAAAGTTTCTGCTATCTCTCTGATAGGTCTGTTTTGTTTTTTGCAGCCTAATGATGGACTCCTTCACTTACATCGACACCTCTTTGGACCGCATAGTGAGAGTTCCCATGAACAGCTACAAAATGCAAATTCAACGCTTGGAATCAACTCCAGACCTTTTATCTCCTTAAATTGTCATGAAATAAGGAGGAAACAGGCCATGAAACTGCTTCTCAGTAAATTGTCCAATTACTTCTGAGCCTGTGAAAATGGAGGGACTCTGTAAAGAAATGGCTGTAATTCCTAAATGGTTAATGTAATATTTTTCTTAAGCCCCTTGAATTAAAGCTGAAAGTCAACACTTCAACCACATCTTGATTGCTTCATTTCAAATCCATTGTGGGGCACAGAGGCAAAAATTACGAAAGTTGTATATTACGAAAATATATATTGCAAGAAACTCACAGAAGATGTATTAGAGGATTAATTTGATGGTTTGAATGACAAGTCAATACACATTCAAAGAGTATATAATCATTCAAACATTGGTTCACTCATGGCTTCTTCACAGTGGTAATAGCTGGACTTTATTTTTGCATTACATAAAGTGTGAAGTAACTACTAAATAAGTGGAACTACTAATTTTGCCTTTCCAAAGACAGTACTATAATACTAGGCTTGAACAAGCAATGAGTGACTCTGCTAAAGAAAAAGGGCATTAAAAGTACCAAAACATTAGCCTATGCTAACCTTGTGATGAAAGTGTACCATTTGTCAGCCAGGAAGGAAGAGGGAGGGAGACGAGGTAGCAGAAGGACCAGATAATGGAAAAATTAATGGATAAAAAGGAAAAATGTATCTAATCATGGGAGTTTTGCTGTAAACAATTCTTTCTCTTCCCTCTAAAACGTTTACGTTCATAATTAAAAAAAATATCTGATACTTTTTTGCTCTGGAGTGGTTAAATGTGCCGTTATTCATGGCTCCACAGTTCGAGGAAATTACACAGAATTACACAGTGAGAATTACACTGAGCATTTTTTTTGCAATGGCAGTGACTACATCAATCTCAAAAATGACCTGTATAAGAAATGTAACAGAAATTAAAATGACAGAAATCTGCAGTTTAAACCACACATTATACTGTTCCATCGGCACACCCACAACAGATTGTTAACTTATCACCTTATCACTGTACGTTCTGACTTATTATATTGTTATTATAAACCAGCTCACCAGGATGTGCTCTGCCTCCTTAAGCTGCTTCTGCAGCAGCTGGATGTCACCATCCCTCTTCTCTACTTCTTTCTCCAGCTTCTGCATCTCCTCGTGAGTCCTGCCCTGCCTCAAGGCTGTCCTCATCAGCTCCTGGAATTCTTTGTCCCTCTGCACCAGCAGCTCCAGCACCTGCTCACATAAATGAGTTCAACAAGATGCGTCAGTGTTGGGCCTGATTTAGATTTCTGCGTATCTGTAGGCACGTGTGTGTAGATGTTCACACAGGGGTCTGCCAACACAGATGTGTGTATTAGGGGTCAGTGTGGAATGAACCACAGAAAAGAGCAAAATGAAAAAAGTAAGCCTGATGTTGCCTGATCATTGTAGCAGCGAGCAGCAGAAAATAATCTCATATTGCTGTTAATCAAGTCTAGTTAGTACACGGTGAAACGAAACACCGTTCCTCCAGGACCATGGTGCTACATCAAACAACACAGAGCTACAAGAGACTACACATTTCTACATAAAGTGCATGTGCAAACAATAGTGCAAAAGAATCATCATGCAGGTCGGTTGTTGCATGATTTCTGTACTTTCTTAGTGTCTGGCGATGGTAGACACGAACACCGGTTGATCCGATGTCCATGTGCCATTAAAAAGTCGGGCTAAGAAAAAAAAAATAGCATTATATTGGATCCGGAGCGGCCGCTGCGTGCTATTGCCGGGGAAAAAAAATGTTCTACTAGTAAATTAGGCTGCAACATCATCAGTACTGGATGTACTGTCCTACTCAACCAGTCAGCATTTGTCTTTTTCCATGATGCTTCGTTGAGATTTCGGGTGCGCACGTCGCATCCTCTGCTTGCAAGCTATGCTTACACATAGTTCCCTGAGAAGGAATTTTGAGTTTATAGAGTTTTCTTTGGTTTTTCCTAGTCAGAGGTCAGGAATTATGAGTTGGAAATTTAGTTGACCGCAGCATCATGCACTGCATTCTGGGACTTTGGGTCCAACATTTGTTGCCTCCACTACTTGTGTTGGATTTCTCATTAATATGACTTTATTGATCCCGAGGGGAAACTGCAGCTTTATGTAGCCTCTAACTTCTCACAAAAATAACGAAAATGCAGCATGTCAGACATTTTAGTATGGAGGTATTTAATGTGTTTCAGGGCCGAGGTCACAGGGTACCTGAGTATCCTCTCCAGGCTGGGGAAGTTTCTGGCTTCGAGACAACGCAAGCATCTCTATCAGTTCCCTGGAGACACAAAATAACAGCACACATCATCATCATCATTAAGCAAACAGGATCTCACTTCTGAACCTGAAGACAGAATAAAACTAGCCAGATAATAATAATAATAATAATAATAATAATAATAATAATAATAATCAGGCACAAATTAACGTTTCATTCTTGGTGTGGTATGAATGATGTTCTTAACAACAGATTGGAAACTCACTGATGAAGCTAATATTCTGACTACACTAATACATTTTGTAATTACGGTACAATATTTACAATATTAATAAAGACTATATGAGTAGTGCAAGTAATGATATCAGGTCCCGCCCAGCTCGCCGACAAACTGCGCTATGATTGGCTTGTCCTTTCAGACTGGCCAATCAGCAGCGAGGAGTGTGCCCTACTAGCCAATCATGGCCTTTGTCCGGATACAGGTAAAGCTATACGTTAGCACAGCTAGCCAAATTATCTAAACTTTCATTCGTTAGCTGTGGTAAATAGAACTATCTCCCGAACTTAGAGGAAAAGTTAAACAATTATCAAATATCACAAACAGAAATCAGCTATAAAAACCAACCTGGATAACACTTCTATATCATTCAGAGTGGACAACAGCTTCTCTTTAGTCGATTTGTCGGCCGCCATGTTGCATTTCCTTCCTTCTTCTGTATTGTTTATGGAGGCTGTCAGAGCCGCTTAGGGTGCAGTACCGCCACCTACAGAGCGGGAGTGTGTATATTTCATAAATACAGTACCGTGCATTCAGATAGTATTCACATCCCTTCATTTTATTTCACATTTTATTATGTTGCAGCTTTATGCTAAAATGCTTTAAATACTTTCCCCCCCACATCAGTCTACACTCCATACCCTATAGTGATAAAGCAAAAACCTGATTTGTGAGAAAGAAAAAACTGAAATATCACATTGACATAAATATTCAGACACTTTGTTATGAATTTAGGTGCATCCCATTTCTCCGGATCATCTTTGAGATGTTTCTACACTTTGACTGGAGTCCACCTTTGGCACGTTCAACTGATTGGACATGATTTGGAAAGGCACACACCTGTCTATATAAATGATGCTGAAAATGCATATCAGAGCAAAAACCAAGCCATGAGGTCAAAGGAAAGAATCTGCCTGCAGAGCTCAGAGACAGGATTGTGTCGAGGGACAGATCTGGGGAAGGCTACAAAAAAAAATTTCTGTTGCACTGAAGCTTCCCAAGAGCACAGTGGCCTCCATAATTCTTTAAATGGAAGAAGTTTGGAACAACCAGGACTCTTGCTAGAGCTGGCTAGCCGGCCAAACTGAGCAATCAGGGAGAAGGGCCTTGGTAAGAGAGGTGACC
>CM040458.1:1662679-1730932 GCA_022758105.1 Pangasianodon gigas
GCAAGCTTCTTGCATGGTGTTTTATCTCAGGTTCTTCCAAATTCATGGATGGTCACATCCATGTCAACAGTCAACAGGATCGTCAACAGTCACAGGCCACCACTTGTCTCTGAGTTTTAATGCGTCTTTATCACCCATGAGGAACAAGAATGCACTGCCAACTCTGTGCTATGATGCCGTTTGGTCCCTCACATGGGACCTCGTGGCACAACGGTAGCGCGTCTGACTCCAGATCAGAAGGTTGCGTGTTCAAATCACGTCGGGGTCAAACGCTTGCTCTTTCACATACGTGCAGGTAAGGGAGTCTTTTATGTGGACTCAAAACTCTATTCTGATCATCCATGTCTTTGTCGACCTCATGCTAAAAGGTAACATTGCTTAGGTAACAACTCTTTCACTTAATTACCAGTAATACTTTAGCATCCTACTGTAATATGTTTCCAAGGTTTATCCATTGTGCTTGCTGAAAAAAAATACTACTTAAGATGTTTTCAGAATACAAATTTCAGTGGACATGTCAAACAATGTCCTGGATTAAGAATGTTTGAATTGTAGAGCTGTCTGTTTACGTACCCTGTTTGCATTTTTTCAAACAAGAAGACTTTTGACCATCCCATCACTTGGTAAACTTCACCAGCATAACTCATACTCACAAGAGTCACTCTGAACTCTAGATTGGCACAGTTTGGGTATCATTTAGTTCATCCCCTGGATCAGAGAAGGCTAATCCTCATAGAAGTTGGAAGCCGTCAGCAATTTCTATCAAGATTTGGCTTTTCAAGCCAAGAAGTCAAACACAACTGCTGGCTGCTTTATGTCCCAGGACCTCCTCATGTCTGTGTTACATTATGGCTCTCCCTTTTAGTTATGCTGTCACAACTAGTCTTGCTGGAGTCCCTGTTTGCACCCTGCCCACAATGAACATCTTCTTAAACCATTACAAGACAAGAGCAACCCCCCCCCCCCATTGCCCATTCCCATGATCCTGTCTCCTTGTGCTCTCCATACCTGCCTGATCCATCCTGATGCCCCACTTCTGCTTGGAGGTTTCATCACCTGAAAATCACTCGCTGCTGCTGAGGATGGCCCACATGGACAGCCTAAAGATCACCATGAGATTACTGTGGATGGTACCAGACAGACACCCTAGATGGCTGTGGATGTTTTTCCTTGGCTAGCCTAAAGACTGCAATTGCTAAGAACAGTTTACACTCAAGTCTCCATCGTCGAACAGTTAATAACTTCAGTTTGACATGATAGACCTAAAGTTAAACCTCTAATGGTGCTCATATTCAAGTTAACATGATTAGCACTATTTGACAGTTATAGAAGTGGAAAAACTTATAATCACACTACTCAGTGTCACACAGAAAAGGATGTGTTCCCTTTTGAGTCTGGTTCCTCTCAAGGTTTCTTCCTCTTGTTGCTTCAGGGAGTTTTTCCTTGCCACCGTTGCCTCTGTCTTGCCCAATAGGGATAAATTTAAATTTTTTGGATTTCTATAAAGCTGCTTTGTTACAATGTCCAATGTTAAAAGCACTATATTACTGTACAAATACTGTATGTGTACAGTGGGCTCAGTATATATACTGTACAAATCTGTATGTGTACAGTGGGGTCCAAAAGTCTGAGCCACATTGAAAATCTGGGATTTTTTAAAATTTAAAACTGGAAATAAACAGTTTTGAAAATTCTATAACAAAAAAGGAAATGTGCAACATCTTGACTTTTTAATATTCAAAATGTTGCACAATTTCTAGGTCACTATTTAAATTTAAGCAAATTTGTGACTTTGACCGTGTTAACGCCTTTGTACTAAAGGTCAAATTTTCTGTGAGCCTTATCCCTTCCGTTGAAGCACTGTTTCAGAAGACATACCGATGGATCTAATCTAAAATGGATCATCAGGTTTTACACTGTCAGGACCACAAACCCCACTTCCCAGAACGCACCACGGCCTACTAATATGGCCGCTCCAGACTACACTTCCCAGAAACCACGGCAGTTTATTCGCTCCCAATCACCAGACGTTTGATCACACACCTATTTTCAATCATACACCCTCATATATATATACACACACTATATAAGGGACTTTCATTCACTACATTCTCCGCGAAGTAAATTCTCAGTTTGTGTCTGTCTGCTGACTTTACCAAGCCTTTTGCCCATGTATGTTGTTCTTTCTTTTTTGATTTTTGGACACTTTGCCTGTCTCTTGATTCTTATGTGTTTTGTTTTGCCTAGTTTGTCCTGTTTGTTCACCCCCTGTCTCGCGCCTGTGTTTTGACTTTGACTCTGTCTCTCGTTTTGTAGATCTCTGCCTTGATCCTTATTTAAGTGCTTGACCTGCACTTGCATTTGTCTCTTCGTACTCCTCTATTACTGACATATACAAACTTGTGGAATCCATGCCAGCTCGAGTGCACACTGATATTAAAGCAAAAAGGGGACATACCAAATACTAAGAAATTCTGAAATTCATATAAATATTTTTCAAGTTGTTGCTGCTATCATTTGTAGTGAAAAACTTTAAAAAGAATGCCAAACAGAAGCATTTTCACTAGTGGACTCAGACTTTTGGACCCCACTCTATGATGACAATTAAAATTGAATTGAATTGAATGATTGCTGACTTTAGAAGGACCCAAGTATCTCATACTCCTCCACATAGTGGTGATGCAACACTAGAAACAGTGAACAACTTCAAGTTCCTGTAAGTCCACATCACACCAATAACTTCACATGGTCCCTCAAACACCTTCTCATTAGTTAAGAAGGCACAACAGCCCCTTCTACGTACTTCCTAAGAAGATTGAAGAGGGCTGGCATGCACACACCCATCCTCAACTGTTTTTACAGGTGTATCATAGAGAGCATCATGGCCTGTAGCATCATTGTCTTTTACGGTCATGGCTCGATCTCAGATAGAAAAGCACTGCAGCTTAGCCCATTACTGGGTCTTGTTTTCCTGCCATCAAGGACATGCACACTGGATGGTGTAAAAGGAAGGCCTGCACTATCAGAGCATTCGGGCCAAGTCTACCAGATTAACATGAACACTTGATTGCCACTGGCCGTTAGACTCCCTATCAGTTCCCTCTGATGGCCATTTCATTACATATCAGTTCACTCTGTCGTCCCATCTAGTTTATTCAATAGCTATTGTGTGTATTTTCTGTATTTAGTGACTTTGTACTGTCTGGCACTGTGTCCCTTACTCTCTATTGTTTCATGTTAATTGTAGCACCATGGATCACTGGACGTATTTCATTGCTAACATTGCATCTGTCTGTGATTTACAGTAAAGCCTACTTGAGACAGGAACATACAAATGACCAAAGAAAAAGATATTGCATGAAATTTAAATGATGGATTATGAATTTCTGTAATTCACTGTATAACCAGGAACCGTACATCTAGTAATGAACTTTGTCACATGTTTTACACGGACAACATTTTAAGGCTAACCAATTTGTTTAAAAATGTTAATGTTGAACAAATCTTGTAGTCAACCAAACAGCGATGAAGTGACAAAGCAGTATCTCAAACTGATGGATGATTCTTTTAATGACTAACTGCCAGTTCAGCTTCCATATATGTTTACTCAGGTCCAGCTATTTCTTTTGCTTACTACAGTAAAATTTAGCCAGACCAGATGTCCGCCTGGTGAATTATCACTTAGTAACACAAGTCTCTGTTGTAATTCCTTCGCCTCATTGGCATTTTGGAACCTTTGATTTCGGAAGTTTTTGGAATCTTTCCCCAAACATTTTCTTTTAAACAATGTCAGGCAAGCAAATTGTGGCATTATTGGCTGGATTAGGGGGCTTGGGTGCGACCATTGGTGCCACTATGTCTAACGAGTGGAAGACCACAAGCAGGGCTTCATCTGTCATTACAGCCACCTGGGTGTTTCAGGGACTTTGGAAGAACTGTGCTGGAAATGCCATCGGAGCTGTGCATTGCAGGCAGCACCACACCATCTTCAAACTAGAGGGTAAGCTTAAGCCTGTTAATATCTATGTAAAGTAATAATATTCTTTAAGAAAACTGATTTAACAGAATGCAAGGGGGTGGCTTAGTTGTCATATACATTATAAATAATAATAATAATAATAATAATAATAATAATAATAAACATTTAAGCCACATTTACTACTACTACTACTAATAATAATAATAATAATAATAAGTAAGGGTTTGACAATGCCAGCTTAAAATGTTGCCAAATGTTTCTTTGAAGACTATATACAAAACGGATTGCCTCATACCTGATGCGATTTATTGTAGATAGATTGTAGGTTCTTCCTATTAAAATCTTCCAGCTATCATATCAGTTTGGTAAGAAATATTGCTGCACGACTGTGTAAGTTCTCTCCTTAAACAACAGCTTCTGCTGTCATCCCTCATCAAGTTATGAAAAATGTGGGGAAAATATGGGTATTGTGGGTCAGAGAGTGTGAAAACCTCGTAGGGTAGATTGGGTGGAGGGAAAAAAACTCAATGGAAGAAAAAGCAAGGTGCCTGAAAAAATATATTTATCTTATTATGTACATACATTATTCAAGGCTACCACAAGAAGGGGACTTATTGGTTATATGTGTGTTAAAAGAGTTCCCAAATTATTTAACCTCTTAAACTCCTGGCTTATTATTAGACATAATCTTACAGTATATTATTCAATGACTATAGCAGGGGTTCCCAAACTAGGTGTTGCTTGGTTTACAAATGGGGTCATGAAAGAAGCTCAAAATCTTCTCTTTTTTCATTCATTTTTCATTTATTTTTCATTTTATTGATTTTACAAATCGATATTAGAAAATAATATAACATTCTGAAATGCTACTGGTAGTCACATTCAGACAAGCCACATTTAAATTAATAACATACATGTTATTTTAGCCTTTTTCTCTACACAGCAAAATCCCCAGTGATGAATGAACAAAGTCAAGAGTGGAGTTTTGACTTTTTCAGAGTTCATTTGTGTTCAGTTGGAGATATACAGTATAAACACTGAAGGTGTTCATTCAACACTGGGGATTTTGCTGTGTATCCTGACCAATGACTGTATATATGAGTGGACATCATGATACCATTTACTCCCATTGTGTGGTTTTGAAGCCTTTTTCGGTCGAAATGGGAGTTGCCATTTTGTGAAAATTAGAGCCAGAGTATGCGCAAAAGACACTGCCGATCGGACAGTGGGTCCGCCTCTCACCCTCCCATACTGGTGATGGACTGATGACTGTATATATGTGTGGATGACAGGTAAAACACTAGTCCCAAAAAATTATTTGTGGAGATGCAACTTAAAGTTTAAGTTTGGGTCCTTTCCCATTGACTAACATAGGAATGGGTGGGGTTAAAAATTGTACTGCAGTACAGCACTGAGGCACTAGAGGGCCTCAGAGACATTTTGGCTTCACTTATGAATCCCTGTTATGACATCCACTCATACAGTCACTGGTCATGACACGCTATTAGCATAGGTCAGCAATAAAATGGACAAATTTTCCTGTTCATCTATCTATGATTTGAGATGCGGCTCATGACAATAATCACGATGGTGGCGGAAAGAGAGACAGAGTTCGTGACTATGGCAGCTTTGGCAGCGTGCTTAGGGTTGTTGTTGGAAAGTGATCTTCAACACAGTCTCAAATCTCTGACTGAAACAGGTTTTTAATCTGTGATTGCCCTGTGTTTGCCCTCAACCCTGACCAGTTTCCCAGTGCCTGCTAATAATAAAATATCCACACAACATGATGCTACCTCTACCATGCTTCACTGCAGCTATGGTGTTCTCAGGGTGATGACCAGGGTGTTTAGTTTTCACCAAAAATAGCACTTTGTACCGAAGGCAAAAGGTTAAATTGTTTGTCTCATCAGACCAGAGAACCTTTTTTTCCGCATGGTTGCTGAGTTACCAATATGCCTTTTGGAAAACTTATATATAGGGCTGCAACATTTAATCAATAAAATCAACAAAATCAATAAAAATGTGTCAGAAAAAAATATTTGGCAATGAATTTCATTATCAGTTAACATCACAACATTATATTACTTTTCCAACAGGGAAAGTCTGGGACATAACTTGTGTTTTCACAAGTTACACAACTGAGTAATATTTTGATTTTTGTAATCATTCATTTATGGCAATGTGGCAATGTCAATGGAACCACAGTGTATTTTTTTTATCCTACCTTACCCGTTTTTGTAGCTGTATCTCATTTATAGTCATATAGATAGATAGATAGATAGATAGATAGACAGATAGATAGATAGATAAACCTAAATGATTGCAATTCATGAATGCTTTAGACTACAGGCCTAATCATGGTCTCTTTTAAAAGAAAATACTTACGAGTTTTTTGGACATCAAGCTGAAATCAAGCAGCAATATAACTGAAAATAAAACAACATTATAGAAGCTTAAGTTTATTTTAAAGAAAATACACTGCACTAAACTTAAATAAAACAACCGGCCCACAATGTCTGTGCTAGTTAAGAAGTTCTAAATAAGCTACTTTAAAATAGTAAATAAACATCAATGGCTGACGTGAACGGTCGTTAACTTGTGATTCTTACGTCTATATTGCTTTTTTTTTCTGCTCATCTTCTTTGCACCGCTTCCTGATAATGATCATTTTGTTCTTTTTTTCACTAATTTTTTCAACATATGATGAGGATCCGATTACACGTAGTGTATAATTGCGTAACGCTAGTGGCATAACTAACGCGTTATGGTGGCGTGTCATAATCACATCATGATGCAGGCAGTGTTTACATTAGTCCAAAATGACGTGTCTACTCGTAAGTTGTTTTGTACATGTCAATTTGATGTTATTGTAACCATTTAAATTTAATCAGTACTGAAAAGATGTAACTGGCACAATTACTTTTGCTCAATATATGGGTAGAGGGGCACACAGTCGTCACAAGAGGGCGCCGTTCCAACAACAACAACAAAAAAAGCTCTCGTTTGGTGCCCCTCTGTCATTTTGCGCCCTAAGCCGGGCCTGGTGGTGGTGGTTGATTCAAAGCAAGCTAGTGGTGGCTCAGTGGTTAAGGCTTTGAATTACAGATCAGAAGGTTGTTTTACAGTGTAATGTTTCCATTATTAAAAGCCATTGTATGGGAATGCGTAAGTTTTTTCCATGTACAGGTTCTCCATCCTCACTGAATTTCAAACAAATCTCAAACGCTGAGCCAACTTTACTGAGGTCAGTTCGCCTCCAAAATGGTACTTTGAGGCCAATCCAACCTCATGTTTACACTGAATAGATTCAAATCTGTAACATAAACTACGTGTAGGTTGTGTGAATCATGACTCAAACACACAAATGCAGAACACATGTACAGAATCAGATAGTACTCAGACACAAACGATTTACATGGCTGTTATTCTTCTGTTATAAATACCCACTCTGTGTGGGATAAAAAATGTCATTCCCCTTATTGCACTCAATTAGTTTACTCTGTACCAGTTGGGATGTATACATGAGCATTTTTTATTCTGATTAAATAATCAGCTTGTTAAAAGCTGCATGTAAATGCAGTTATTGAGAGGCAAGAATGTAAACACTGAAAGTCCCCTCAAATCAAGTCGATAATATATAATATTATATGCAGTTATCTACCTTAAATTCTGTCCTCATCATGTACAAATTTGTTTAAAAGTCTTGAAAAAATGTAGCTAGCTTGTTGTCTTGGTGATTAGGTTAGCTAGCTAGCTAGTACGTAGTGTACTATGTATCTGATCTCGTGAACGCAGACTGCTAACTAAGTGAATTTAAGAAACAGTATTCTATTCCAGTGTTTAATTTGCGTTTCATGTTATCCCAAATAATTTGCACTAGCACATTTCGGATGGTGTGAGATTTTTCATTTCATAACAATTCTGTAATTATTTTCCGTACGAGATCTAAATGAAACGGCAACCTCCTCCCCGATCACTATCAGAGTTCCACCCCTTTCGAAATTCCACTTTAATCCCTGATTATGATTCATTAATAATTATGATAATACTATTATTATGATAAACTTGAATCACGTCTATCTCTCCTGAAGTTCTTCCGCTTGGCTACAAGTGTGACAAATGTTCAAAATGTTTGCAAGCACAGGCTCCACCTCTGTAAATTACGCTGGCAATTTGGTGCTACCTGGAGGTGAAATGCTATCACTCTGATATCAGAAAAGCTGAGTACTATTCCTCATTTGAGCGGCACAAGAAAAAAACATAGGGGACATTGGAATGTTTTAAACAGGAAGTACTGAAAATGTGAGGTACCTACCAGAAAAATAGGGGCTTCACTGTAAATGTAATTAATTAGTCTCATTAGGTAATCATTTTCTTACAATATTCCCTTTTTTATTTAGCATTTATATTAGTTAAAATTAAAATCGCAAACTTTTAAACAAGTCAAAATGATTGAAACTTCAATTTTAACTGCGAGAACTAATAATCAATTATTTCTGAAGGATTAGTTCTGAACAGTTTGGCCTCTTGCAATATCAAAGCCACTTGTAAAATGGACAAATTTGCGCTAAACAAACCAGCGTTGTGTTTCAAATCGCATCCTTATGTACTACTCTAGCTCGTTACTGAGTACTAACACTAATCGGTTTTCCTATTACAGTTGTTTCCATTTTAAACATCTCTTATGTAGCCTTCAAATATACTGAAAGCTCTGTTTTGTAAATACTTTTGAATGTAAATTCAGAGTTTTCGATTTGAGATGATGAAGCAGTCCCAGACAGCGGAAAGTTTTAAAGAGAAAATCGCTAAACATTTTACATTTTGACTGGGAGGTTTTGGCTTTGACGTGCCATCTACTGGATGTAGTTTTTAATCCTCCATTTGTACATAAGATTGGCAGGCGAGTATGTGAACAATGCCACTCACATTGCCGCTGCTTCTGCCCGCTCATGCAAAGTCAAGTATAAACCTAAGACTGTCTATATGCAGTCATATCACACCACCCTGGCATGGATTATTTTCCTATAACAACACAACACTTCTCACTATTGTGGTGAATCAGTGCAAGAAATATTCCTTTGGTTTTTTAGTCACTTATGTTTACATGTCTGTTACTAACATAATAAAATGTTCAATGTTCCCATCCTCATCTGGGTGCAACGGATAGTGCAATTATAAATAAATCCCTTCTATTATTGTGTACTATATGGACAAATAGTGCAATTGTGCAATCAGTAAATTCATCACAGTTTTTGCAAGACATCCGGTTGGTTAAAATCTATCCACTGTCCACTGATGGAGTCCTGAGTACAAAGGTGCTCGTGGCAACTGCAGCCCCAAAGCCACTACAGCAATCGCAGTCCCAAGCCAATACAGTACAGCTCCCCATATGTGATCCCCAAGCCATCTCCACAGCCCCCAGGTGGCACCATCCCCAGCAATCCAAATGGTTCTTCAGGCCGTCCATATGGGGCCGCCCCCAGCAGCAGCAAGCGAACTCAACCGATGAGAACTCCAACCAGAAGTAGGGCATCAGAATGGATCAGGCAGGTCCGGGGAGCAGAAGGGGTCAGGATCACTGGCATCTCAGAAGTAGCATGTGTAGCTCGACAGAGAGTGAGGGAGAGAGAGATGGAGAGAGAAGGAGAGATTGTTAGGTAAGCTTTAGTCCTCTAATGGCTAAGGAGAATGTACTTTGCTTGCAGAGTGCAAGCAGGGACTCCGGCAAGACTAGCTATGACAGCATAACTAGAAGGAGCATATAATAAGGGGCAGGAAAAGGGAAAGAAGTTACATGTGTCTGTGAGAGAGGGAGAGAGGAAAGAGGAGGTGTGTGTGCACAGAGAGTGTGTGTATATGTGTGTCTGTGCATTTGAAGCTAGAGCTTGAGATCCAGTCCCCTTCGAAAGTATTGGAACGGCAAGGCCAACTTTTTTGTTTTTGTACTGAAGACATTTGGGTTTGAGATCCAAAGATGAAAGAGATGATAGATCAGCATTTCAGCTTTTATTTCCTGATATGAAGTCCTTTGTTGTGTTGGCAGTGTGTTTTGGGTAATTTTCTTGCTTACTGATGAGGTTCCTCCTAATTAGATTGAATTCATTTCTCTGTAAATTGGCAGACAGAATGTTTCTGTAGACTTCTGAATTCATTCTACTGCTACCATCATGAGTTACATCATCAATAAAGATTAATGAGACTGTTCCAGAAGCAGACATCCAAGCCCAAGCCATGACACTGCCTCCACTGTGCTTCAGCAATGATCTCATATATTTTGGATCATGAGCAGGTCCTTTCTTTCTCCACACTTTGGCCTTTCCATCACTGAGGTTAATCTCTGTTCCAGAACTTTTGTTGCTCATCTCTGTATTTCTTTGCTAATTCCAATCTGATCTTCTGATTCTTACTGCTGATGAGTGATTTGCATCTTGTGGTATGGCCTCTATATTTCTGCTCTCAAAGTCTTTTTCAAACAGTGCATTGTGATATCTTCACCCCTGCCATGTAGAAATTGGTGACTCCTGTTTTTGAGTATTTCTTCACAGTTCTTGCAAAGTTTCTGTCATCAACTGGTGTTGTTTTCCTTGGCTGACCTGTTCAATGTCTGGTTGTTAGTCTCCCATAGACAGTTCTCTGTTCTTCATCAGAGTTTATTCTTTTTAACAACAAATGCAATCTTCACAGGTGAAACCCAGGGATCAGACCAAGAGTAGATATTCAGAGCTATTAACACCTTTCAGTCACATGTTCCAATATTTTTGATCACACGAAAAATGGGTGGGTCCAAACAAAAGGTGCCATGTTCTAAGTTTTTAACACATCTAGATGTAAATATCAGGGAATGAAAGCTGAGATTCTGATCTATTGTTTCATATGTATCTTTTTTTATCTCAAACCCAAAAGTCTTCAATTTATAGCAAAAACAAAAGAATTGGCCTTGCTGTCCCAATACTTTTGGAGGGGACTGTATGTGGCCGCACCCTTTGGTATGTGGAACAGGAGAACAGGAGGGAGAATCCACAAGCATTGGAATGATATAGAAGAGATATAAACAATAATGAATGTTCTAATAACAAAATAATCCTCTAGAAATGCATTATACTTTGGTTATATACACGAGGTCTATATCTTTTGACTTTTATTTCCTCAGTCTGTAAAGAACCATACAAGAGTCTAGCAAAAAGCTCTGGTGTTTGTTCTGGTTCAGTCAGTTTTCTTGTATACTATTCTCAAAATGGGGAAAGGGCATTACTCATGAAATTTGTTTTTACAGGGTGAATACCGTGTAACGTGTTTTGTCATAAGTGTGTAAGGAGTTTGCAAAAAAGTGAGTTTTGGTTATTGAGCAACATTTGAAACATTTGTGTATATATCTTTAATAGTCTCTTAGCCATAAGCAGCTATCTACATACCATAGTCACATAATGTCCTAAGGGGGCAGAAGGAGCCATTTGTTCTAAGACTGTGACGAGTGAGGTCAAAACCCTCCCTAAAGTGTAGCCAATGTATGACTAATTACCCTTACATATTTAACCTGGGTTATCCTGGACTACCTGTGCGAGGACCCTGTGAAGAACTTCTCTAAACACACAGACTTTGGCATAAAGAAACAATGGGTAAAATGGCAATAGAAATAGCAGCATTTCTTGTAGCCACAGCAGGCTGGGTGCTGGTGTCTTCCACTTTACCAACAGACTACTGGAAAGTGTCTTCAAATGATGGCACGGTAATTACTACAGCCACCTTCTGGTGCAACCTCTGGAAGGTTTGTGTGACCGATTCTACTGGAGTTTCCAACTGCAAAGACTTTCCTTCCATGCTCGCCTTAGAAGGTCAGCCTGCTCTTTTTCCCCTGAAATACTGTCTTGTATGAGTGAAAGAGAATGTGTGTGTATGTGTGTGTGTTAATGAAAGAGGAATGTAGAGAATATTTTTTTTCTAGAATGACTAAGAAACTGAAATTTAACCAAAAATATCAATGCTTAAAAATGATGAAATGAAGATGAAAATGAACAAGAAAATGGATGCGGTTAAGAACAGGATTCATTTATCATTCGCATTTATCTACTGCATTTTTCAAGGTCAGCTGTGAATCAACTGTCCATTAATAAACACTCAGCCCAGACCTCCTGGAAAAAATCTGATTCATTTTCCACTCCTGAGAAATGACCCTACTTATTAACATGGTGAGGTTAAAAGAACTGTTCCTGAAGCAGGTCTTTGAATGACACCAATTCATCAGGAGCCCAAATAATATATAGCAGTTCCAAGAGGTAATCATCTATGACTTCCAGATATGTGAAGTAGAGGTGGAAAAACAAAGGGCGTAAAATCTAGTGGCCCAAAACAAATGTGGCTTTGTCTGAGATCAACCAAGGCTTGTCAACTTTCAAGCTTTAATGGCTCAGAAAGAAGCTGTCAATTTTTAAGTAATAGCTAAGAACAATGTTTAATTAGGCATACATTACATGTCACTACTGTAGTATGTGTACTATTTTTTTTTAATAAAAAAAACTGTTATGTCTTGAGAATATAAAGACTGTTAGATGTCAGGTAAAAATGTAAGAACAGATGTACTGTACATTAGTGAGCAATGGACTTGGACTTGGACACTCAGGCTTCACACTCAAACTTGGTGTATAGTCTAAGAAGTTTTAATGTAAAAAAAGCCTGCTAATAAGTCCTATATACAAATACATTGCAAGTCATATGTCAGTAAAGTGCCATTGAAATCTTGGTGCTGATGGCATACTTACTTGTTTACCTAAAATGATATTCAAGGATTTAATAAGTTTATGTATAGCAAGGCTGAAGATAAGAAAAAGCGTTCGTGAAGATGATTAGTCAGAAATAGTATGCCTGCTGATACATACCTTATTAAATTCGGAAATGCACAACAGTGTGAATACATGACTTTCTCTATTGATAAACAAATATCTCTATTATCATTCTGAGGGTCCAGAAGGAATATCTGCACTATCTTAAAAGAAGGCAGAATTGTGTGCTTCTGTTTCTTCTCCATTACTGTTGGTTAGCATTTTGTGAACAAGAAAGGAATAGCTGAAATAAAGCAAAACTCTAACCTTTAGGGCCTGGAGGAAACCCATGTGGACACAGGCAGAACATGCACAGGAACTCCGCACAGACTGTAAATACTAATGTTGATTAATGATATTGATTACTTGAGGTCCAAAAGGGAAGTTTTGTAGGAAGAGGTAACATTTAGGGAAGAAAATATCTTTTGTCGTTTCTTTCTTTTTTTAATGCCTTCCCCACTATGTGGCAGAGGCATTATGTCTGTCCATGTGTGCATCCGTGCGTCCATCCGAGATTCTTGTTAGCATGATACCTCAAGGACGAATGGTTGAATGTTTGTAGTATTTATGGAATTATCATTGTAACCAGCGGATGGACTGATTCGATTTTGGAATTGTTCCAAACAGCGTCAAGAAGGTCAAATGTCTGAAATAGTTTTTCTTAGCTTTCTTCCTGTTTGTCATATAGAGATGTTACTTACACATTCATGTTCAGGAACTCAAGACTCTTGAGGCTGTCTACGCATTTTGCCATCAGTCCGTCCATCTGTCTGAGATTCTCATTAGCATGATAACTCCAGAATGAACGGCTGAATGTTTGTAGGATTTATTGGTTACTAGCGGATGAATTGGTTACATTTTGGAATTGATCCAACAGGGTCAAACCTGCTCAAAACGAGCTGATAGACTACAGGGTTACTCTAAAAAAATCACTAGATAGCAGCCTATAGCATAAGTCAAGCGTGATACCCTCTCAACTTACTTTCGTATGACTGTGTCATTATTAATATCGTCCTGCCCCACCAAAATCTACGGTCATGAGCCGCTGCTGCCTGGCAACCACCTAATTGTGGAATAAACTAAAAAAAAAAATGCTAGCTAGACGCCGTAGCCACCCACTACAGCTACTGTGGAAGAGCTGCAACAAGTGTATCCTTGGCTGCCATTACTAATACAAGAAAAGCTCAAAGTTCAAAATGACATTAAATTGAAAATTCAGATACAAAAACATCAGTGATAATGTCAATTATGCATTTGACACATGACACACAACACAATATTGGAAACACTTTTGTGTTTTGGATGAATGTGAACAAACATATAACTTACAAGGTACCCCTGTATGTGCAGTCCAACCTGAGAAATTCTATGAGAAATTTGTACAAATTCTAACAAATAAGGATGGTATTGTTAGGTTTAATCTGATTTTATACCAATAAAGTCATAAAAAAGGTAAAAATACTAAATCTCTCTCTAAACCTAACCACACTGTGTCATTTCATACGACTTGTTAATTGTGATTTTGCATATGTGAGACATTATTACAGTCACACTACATAGAAATCAGCATTCAGCACAAAACTATAAACACAGTGCTATAAATAACAAAATTGCACAAAGAAAGACAAAGCACTGGTTATATACTGAGTATCTTGACCATACTGACAGCAATTTATTGTAATCACAGACACTATTCTCATATAAGCCAACATCCCTAATTTATGTATTTTGGACATTGGGAGAAAACTGGCAAACCAGGAAGAAACCCATGCAAACATAGGGAGAACATGTGAAACTACACACAGATAGTAACCCAAGCTCAGGTTTGAACCCCGGACCCTGAATGCTGACAACTGCGCTGCCCTTATTGTGCTTTGCTTTGATTCATTTATAATTTGATTTTGCATTAACTATGATAATGTAGTATTTTCAAAATAGTTTTATTGAAATGTTTTGTGATAGGTTACATCCAGGTGTGCAGAGGCCTGATGATCTCAGCCGTGTGTCTTGGTTTCTTTGCAACTGCCTGCGCTCTGGTGGGAATGAAGTGTACCAAAATCGGAGGAAGTGATCAACTCAAAGCCCGGATTGCATGCTTTTCTGGACTTCAGTATTTTATCGGTGGTGTGTAATCTTTTCTTTGCGTCTCCTGTGTCTGTGCTCTGCTGGCTTGATGAGTTGAAACTCTTCTCAGGTAAACTAAACTTCTGTAATTACAGGTCTCTGCTCTTTGACCGCCTGCTCGCTGTATGCCCACAGGATCATGTCTGAATTTTTTGACCCCTTGTTTGTGGAACAAAAGTATGTTCCTGATCATTTGACATGAGACAGAAGAGATATTGTGACATGAGTTCACTTGAGGTGACACAGAAGGATTGAGAATAACTAGTTTGTTTCTTCTCAGGTATGAACTGGGGGCAGCCCTGTTCATTGGTTGGGCGGGATCGGCCCTGTGCATTTTGGGAGGGCTTGTGTTCTTCTTGTCACTGTTTGATGGCTTCAGCAAAAGGTAATAAGGAGGAAACAAACAAGTGTCGCCTCGCTGTGTGCATTACACATGAAAATTGTAAATGTGGCAGGTTAACTTCCTATAAATGTACCCATTTTTTGTTGCACACAAAGCAACTCATATATCTTTTGTTTCACAGTATTACCTTTGACACAACAAAAACAACTTAGAACATGGCACCTTGGGTGGCAGACCACCCAATTTTTAGGTGAAAAGTATTGTAACAGTCTTAGAGTAAATTAAGGTAAATAACACTTAATATTTGCTTGCATATCCCTTGCTTGCAATAACTGCACCAAGCTGGTGACCCACTGACATCACCAAACTGTTGCATTCTTCTTTTGCGATGCTTTTCCAGGCTTGTACCGCAGCTTCTTTCAGTTGTTGTTTGTTTTGGGTGGTTTCTCCCTTCAGTCTTCTCTTCAGGAGGTGAAATGCTCCTCAATTGGTTTAAAGGTCTGGTGATTGACTTGGCCAGTCTAAAACCTTCCATGATGGAGTCCTTTGTTGTGATGGCAGTGTGTTTTGGGTCATTGTCTTGCTGCATGATGTATTTCTCTGTAAATTGGAAGACATATTGTTTCTGTAGACTTCTGAATTCATTCTGCTGCAACCACCATGAGTTACATCATCAATAAAGATTAGTGAGCCTATACCAGAAACAGCCATGCATGCCCAAGCCATGACACTACCTCCACCATGCTTGACCAATGAGCTCATACATTTTGGATCATCAGCAAATTTTTTCTTTCTCCACATTTTCGTAGAGGTTAATCTCTGTTCCAGAACTTTTGTTGCTCATCATTTTTTTGTGAATTCCAATCTGGCCTTCTGATTCGTACTGCTAATGAGTGATTTGCATCTTGTGGTATGGCCTCTATATTTCTGTTCTTGAAGCCTTCTTCGAATAGTGGATTGTGATACCTTCACCGCTACCATGTGGAGGTTGTTGGTGATGTCACTGACTGTTGTTTTTGTGTTTTTGTTCACAGCTCTCACAATGTTTCTCTCATCAACTGCTGTTGTTTTCCTTGGCTGACTTATTTGATGTCTGGTTGTTGGCACACCAGTGGTTCCTTTCTTTTTCAGGACATTCTAACTTCTTGTATTGGCTATGCTCAATGCTTTGATCGATTTTTCCCTCTTTTCTCTACTTCAAAATGGCTTGCTTTTCTCCCATACACAGCTCTCTGGTCTTCATGTTGGTTTATCCTTTTTAACAACAAATGCAGTCTTTCACACAGGTGAAACTCAGGGCTCAAACAAAGAGTAGACATTCAGAGCTATTAATTGTTAAAACATTCAGTCTAGCACCTGGGCAACAAGAAACCAGTCAGTCACATGTTCCAATATTTTTGATTTCTTGAAAAAAAGGGAGGGTTCAAACAAAAGGTGGCATGTTCTAAGTTGTTTATCACAGTGAGATGTAAATATCAGAAAATGAAAGTAGAAATTCTGATCTATCGTCTCATATTCTTCTTTTGATCTCAAAACAAATGACTTCAGTGTATAACAAAAAAAAATAATAAAAAAATTTGGCCTTGCCATTCCAATACAAAATAATTCTTAAGGTTTACTAAAGTGTTGCTTTCTTCCACAGCTCAAGTAACCCTGACAGGAGACGATATATCTATAGTGCATCCACTTATGTTTCTAGTCCTGAGAAGGCACAAAACCATTCAACCAATGGCAGAAGGCCCCCGACAGAATACAGTAGCACCTCGAAAAATTTTGATAAAAATGCCTATGTATGATGTACCCAAAAGAAAAAAAACAGCCACATTGTCACAACCATTCTGGTGGAGAGTTGATGTATTATAACAAGAAAACTGATGGTTATGGGTCATTATCCTCAAAACCCAGTTTAGGTTTTTTCTATCCAATAGAAAACATTCTCCAATGTCACATCGTCCTTGTGGGCATCACAACCGAATACAGCAATGAAATTTATAACATTGCATCGTAAACATTAATAAATTACAACCACATACTTGGTAAATAAATAAATAAATAAATAAGCTTAGATATTTGACGTGTTTACAAGTTAAAAAAAATATTAAATGATCAAATATTCTGCTTTCTCCCCACTTTAGCATTTTCTAAACCTCAATTTATATACTACTGGGTCTCTACTATAGATATTGATTATTACAAAGGGGTTACTTTAAAGTTAAGTTATTATATGGAATATTTAAGACAGGTATGCAAGACATTGAAAACAAAATGCTTTGAAAAATAAACTGTTTAGTAATTTATTGCTGGTAATATTTATTCATTTTTGCATTAAATTCGCAGAATGTACTCTATTTATTTATGGAGTTGCAGGACCCAGACATGTTCCTTGTCCATGAACCTACACAGTCATCTGAAGAAACACTTTAGATTAAAGATTAAAAGAGTATCTTGAAGTGAGCCCCTAATTCCTCAGCTGAGCTTTTATAGAAAATGTGTATTTCCTGCATTAGTGTAATTTCAGATTTATCAGTTTATCTTGTCAAATATCCTGCCAGAAGTGGCTTTTGTGGCTGTTGTGAAAAATTCTGGGAAATTTTGGGAAGACTTTGAGTAGAAAGAGATGTTGATCTGACAAAGAGTGCAGTTGTGATTTTGCGTATTTTTGGTATACATATGTAATATGTAAGTTGTTCCCAGTGCCAAAATAATAATAATAGTAATAATAAATCTGTTTATAGTTTCTTGCTTTTTTTCATCTTCAAGTTGTACAGTTTTGTTGTTTCTGTTGTGATTACATTATTAATATCATATTTTAGATTCAAAATTGTAGTAACACTTTACATGAAAGGCTCCATTTGAATAATATATTATGCTCTTAACAAGTAATCAATTACCATTAATTAATATATTTATTCAACTATTCATCAAGCTTAATTATTACTTAGTAGTAGATTAAGCATTTCGTCATGGGTTATTGAGTAACTGAAATTTTAGTTTAGCGGTAAACTATCAAAGTATGACAAACCTTTTAAATGTATATTGAAATAGTCTTTCGGAATTAGAAGAATACATTTTTGGGTTACTTCTTCTATAACAATACTTTATTAAATAATTTGGCGTAAGTTAGTATTTCGTTTAAACGAATAAATTTAGTGAAGATATTTTATTCACTAATAACATTCGTCACTGACTGAACTACAATTCTTTTTCGCCTGCTTTCCAGGCACGTTTTCACAAGCTCTACATATTCTATGATTTAAAGTGGGTCCCATATTAATAATTTATAATTTAAAACATCCGTATGATTATCCATATTTGATATGAAAATTATTATCCTAATAATGTGCATGTTACTATTAACATAGTAGTAGGGCAAGAATGTGTGTTCTTATGGAATGAAGAGTATAAATTTGTAATATTTCATTCCTAAATGTACCAGTATGAATAACAGCACAGCTGGCGATGGCTTTGTTGTGACTTGGGATGCAATTTAACCAATTTTGCAGGTAAAGTCATGCTTTCAACATAATTAAAACTATATGAAATCATGTGCACATGAAAAAGCCGTACTTCATTGTGCATGGAAGAATTCAGTAAAGTACTACTACAGTTTTGCCTTTTATTATTAGTGAATTATTAACGATTTATATTTTTTTGTAATGATACTGTATATGGTGTTATTTGCAATAAAAACAAAGCATCCAACAAAGGAGTCAACATTTGTTTTCGGCATGAGTGCAACTTTATAAAACAACACCACACTGTCAGAGTGTCCATATCTGCATAACAAATCCAAAACTCTCTCAAGCTCCTCTGGGCCGTGAATGATTTGTGAGCTGTTTACTACTTTACTACTAAAAAAAAACCATGACCAGTAGACCTTAAACTCTGTGTTTATATATTCAGTCCATTTATTTTCCATCTGTTTTTTATTAACTTTTCTTAAGCTGTGAAAAGTAGCTTAAATATGCATTCTACAGTGTCAGTTTGGGGTCATTGGCATGCACTGTGAAAAGTTACAAAACACTGTTTTCATAAACTATGGGGGATTTATTCCCTAACCATGTGATATTGTATATATTTATTGGCACATCTAGCAATTCTAATTAAAAAAAAGTCCATTAAAACAATATTTATATTTTTTAACCAACATATTGTACACTAATATAGTATGTCAGTAACTGACACTTACTTCAAGTTCAATATATAAATATATGAAAAACTGAAATGCGTTTAATGAGACTATATTATACATTATGCATATATAATAACATATATTAGACTATTAATTATATATGATTTGCACAAATTCCCATATAATATCACTTTCAATATGCAATTTGATGGCACATTTTAAAAATAATTATCTATAATTATACAATAAAAAGGTTTTAAATTTTTTAAGTTGAGTTTTCAAGGCAGCACTACATGCTTGGCTCTCAAGGTCAATTGAAGGAAATGATCTGGGGTCAAATAGCTTGCAAGATGACACATTTGCCAACTTTAGCAACGGTGACTCTAGTTAATGATCAGCAACTGAAGATATCTGGCCCATTACTTGGAAAAGCTACCCATTAGGTCCATTCATAACACGTCACTTAAAATAGAATGTTTTGACATGTAAACAGCTTCAGTTGCCTTACTGTTATAATTAAAGTTTGTGTTACAATTCTCAGACAGTATAGCAGGAAAACGAATATATTTGCCGTACAGACGTTTTATTTGGAATGTGCATTTGCTCTGCAAAGTTTTACATAGAACCGAATCCACCTTTCAATATTCTTTTTCCTACTTTCGCTAAGCCTTAAATGTGTCCTAACTTTAAACTCATTAGATATTTAAAAAAAAAAGTCTACAACAATTTAGTATTTCATCCAAATGTTCAAAGTATATCATTCAGTGACAATGGACAACTGAATTGTATGCAAAGTTGTTTTCAAAACATGGTTCTTATTCTCCTCTCTCTCTCTCTCTCTCTCTCTACATATTACTGATTGTTTTTACTGGTTATGAGATTCAGTGGTTCTTATGGCCTCAAGTCTGCGGGTACAATCACAAAATTGATCACTGACCTTTGGCTGAAGGCTCTCTGGTACCAAGTACAAGTAAGAGCAACCTTGTGTTCATACAAAGTGTTTGTTATTGGCAATCCATGGCTTCCAAGGAAGTCTGATAACATCACACCATTTGGATTCATATTTGGGAAGCCATTCCTCCCAGTTGTGACCAGCAAATCTCCATCTCCATCATTTCCAACATGAGCACTGAAGTCCTCCAGGAGCACTATGGAGTCAGTACGAGCTACCCTCCTGAGCGCCTGATATTGCACCTGAAAACCCACCCTTAATCGTGCAGTTGGTGGGCATGAAATATTGCTCCACATCACTAATTTGGTTTGAACCTGACCAAGGTGTATGGGTGACATTCACCAGATGCTTGACAATGAACATCACCACCAGGCCTGGCTACAGGAGTGAATCCTGGTAACCCTTATTCCAGGCAGGAGACACGTAGCCTTTTTTTGTACCTTTTATAAGCTTTTATTTCTCTCAGATTGGCCCTGTTAAGCTCCCGGTGACTAAGCCCTGAGGTTCACAAGCCCCTTCACTATGACAACGACATGAAATTTATCATTTGCTTCTATGTTTTTCGTGCAATGTTCCATTCTGCATAGCACAATATGGGTCCAGAACTTTGTGGAGCACTATGTTGACCATTTAGATAGTTTTCGAACCTACCTGTTAAACTGTCTTAATCAATATTGTCAAATGCTACACTCAAGTCCAGCATTTCCATAACTGGCACTAAATAAATGTAACAAAATATCAAATAATTGCAAGAGCACTAAACTGTACAGATGTAAAAATTGGCTGTAAATATGTATACAGTTTTAACACCCTATATTTTAGCACTTTTGTTTACATGACTTCAAATTAAATACACTAAAATTTGAAAATTTAACAAAAAAATAGATATAAATGAATGGGGAAATTACTTTATTTTATTGGGACAATCTAGACGTAATTTAAGTGGGAAAGGCCAAAATCTTCATCACTTAATAGGCACTAGTAACACACCAGATACTGTATTTATATTTTACAGAATACTAGCACTGTTTATGTCCAAGTGCATCTGCCTTTACTAAAGCAGAATAATAGTGATTAAACTGAAACAGAAGAAACTTATACATGTATATAGCTAGAGCAAATTGGAAGGAAGGAATAAATAAACAATATGTGTATATCTTCACATAGACCATTGTGGTTCTACAGTACAGTATTTAATCCAGTATAGCATAATGTAATACAATGGACAAAATGTCAGAGTACAGGACAATGTGCAAAGTGATACAGTATACATTACGATATTCGGAAGCTTATTTAATTAAATTGTTATTAAATAAATATTATATGTACTTGCTCTGGGCATCCATGTTTTTCTGAGCTGAAGCACACACTGGAATGCTTTTAGATCAGAACTCAGGAAAATCTTCATGCAACTTTCCCACTTCCGAGTGCAAGGGATTGAAGCATTACTGTTAAAAGAGCTGTCATTTTTTTTTTTTTTTTTATAGAGTAGCTGGAGGTAAAAGGACTGTCATTTTTCACTGCATGATTGTTATGCAGGTAAGTAGAATAAAGATTTGCATTGAATTCTGTCATTGAAGATAGCTAGGCCTATTAAAAAGTGTCATGTTTTCATTTGTGAATCTTGAATGTTTCAATCTTTTGGTGCTCATTGCTTCTACAATAGTGTCACTACTTGAAGCTGATTATTGTAACTCTTCTCTTCACTGGTGGTTTGCAGGTTGGCCAATTTGGTAAAGGTTCAATATCATAGAACCCAGAAGTATATTTTAACAAATTAAGTTACAGCTGGGCTTTTCCTATGAAACATTTATCATCAAATGTGGTATATTTTGGTAGGTCTTATGTCCTCAGTTTCCAAAATTTATTTTTAGACTCATACATTTCTGTAGGCCCAGACTGGGTGAAGCAATTTTTATTGTACTGCTAGGTATAAGCTTTTAGTAATCTAATTGAAATTTGGCTCTTTTCAGTCCAGAATAAATTTGGACTTCCTTCTTCAGCTGAGTTCCACATCTTCGATGAGTCTGAGACTGTAGTTGACAAAGATGTTCTGCAAGAGGTACTGGAAGCTAACCCAAATAAGTATTTTACAGCAAAAGACCCTGAAGGTACAGTATTTTCATGATCATGATCCCATATTGGAAATTTTGAGGTTCATGTGTCACAATTCTGATATATGTAAGCTGCTTAAACGAGGCACTGTGAATTATAGAGAATTAGAGAATTTAGAGTCTTGTAGGAATGACAAAGGACTAAATTCTTTGCAAAAGCTGTGTCTTGCTAGGAATGTTCCTTTGATTTTTTGCTGATCTAGTCCCTTCAGGTAATCCAAACTGGCGTTTGCTCTTACCTTTACCCTAAATAATGAGTATAATGTTTTCCCTTATCTTACAGAAGGCCTGACTATCTATCTAAAGCCTTTGGTATATGAACATCATGCATTCTTCAAGCAATTGTATCCTAATCCCTTATACCAAAGCTTCATGATACATTACTCTTCAGCGATCGGAAAAGTAGGTACATTTCTACATACATTTTTTTGGCCAAAAGTATGTGGAAATCACACCCATATCTGATCCTTCCCCACACTGTTGCCACAAAGTTTGCAAAGGAAGCACACAAGTGTACAGAATGTTTTTGTATGCCGAAGAATTAAGATTTCCTTTCACTGTAACTAAGGAGCCCAAACTTGTTCCAGCATGACAGTGCAACTGTGCATAAAGCGAGCTCCTTGAAGACATGGTTTGCCAAGGTTGGTGTAGAAGAACTCAAGCTTCTTGCACAGATCCTTGACCTCCACCCCATTGAACACCAGGCCTTCTCACCTGAAATTAGTGCTTGATTAGTGATGAATAAAGTAGTGGTTTAATTGTGAATGAACACATTAGAGCATCCAGTAGACAGCTGTTTATCAGGGGTTTTTATTTATTTATTTGTTTGTTTTTGTTAGTAATTATTTTGGCTATAATGAAAACATGGTCAATCCTCAGCTTGCTTCCTGAACTGTTTGCCTGGAGCTACACATTATCAGGCGCAAGAGACAGTGACAGTTGGCGTAAATGGTTTTATTTAAAAAAACTGGCAAACACACACACACACACACACACACAAAAAACCAACACTAGACATGGTCAAGGTCAAGAGGATATCAGAGACCAAGACAAAATCACAACTGAGATAAACAATCGATAATGAAACCCATAAACAACAATCAGAATAAAGGCTTGATAGGCCAGTTGTGAAAACAGTGTGTCTGCTTGGAGTGTGTTTATATAGAGGTGATTGGTAATAGAGACCAGGTGTGTGTAATCAGTAATCTGACGACATGTGAACATGACATCATGCATGTTGTGTGGGTGTGGTAGTCCAAGGAGTCCATGTTTGTAGTTTGGGGTGCATTCTGGTATATGGAGTATATGGAGTATATGGTACATGACACACGTTCTCCTCATGTCTGCATGCAAGGAACCCAGATTCCTTCTGGGTTCTCCGGTTCCCACTCAACTCCCAAAAACATGCTATGTGGCTACACTACACTTGGCTACACTAAATTGCCCTTAGGTATGAATAAGTGTGTGAAATGGTATGTGCTTGCTGCTCCGCTATGGCATCCCATCCAGTATTCCTCTTAATATTTTACTGTTAATAAACAAAACTTTGAACAAAAAAAAATGCATTCATATCTTCAATATTAATATTGATTATTTTTATTTAGGCACTGCGATTTTAATACAGGAGTAATGTGTGTCTCTCATTATTGGCTTCATCATATTTCAGAGAAAAAGGACAACTGTAAGACTACCCTCATTTTATGTTGGATGCATGCTCCTTAGAATTGACAGTAAATATGCCTTGTGATTAGCATGACAACAAACCTCATACTGCGCTCCCACTTTTTCTTTCTTCAGACGAGTTTAGTAAACACACATAAAACCACCCACAAGCTGTATCTTCTCAGGTTTAAACCCGTTATTCTCCACAGTACAGGACATCGTTTAAGCATTCAGATAATTCTGCTAAAAGGATCATAACAAAGAAGAAGATTTTACAATGAAGAAAATGCTTATACAAGTGTTTGGCTTCTTGATATCCACTTTTGGTTGGTTTTTTGTGTCCTGCACGGTGGGAATGGACTATTGGAGAATTAGCTACATAGGTGGTCAAGGAGGCTCCTGGATCATTAAGGCTGCATGGTACTGGACCACCCTTTGGAGAGACTGCTATGTAGACACCAGTGATGTGGCCAACTGCAGGGACTATGACATCATGTGGGTTGTGAGGCCTGGAAGTAGGTCAGAACAGGGTAAGTCGAGCTGATGGGCCATATGACCCACAACCACGTGAAACTAACGTATAATTGAGACAATGCCGAAGTGAGTCATATAAATTTTTGCACAGCTAAAGTCATTTGCTTTGGCTAAGAAGGGCAGTGATACCGAGCAAAAACTGTTGGCTATCCACATGGCAAAAAGTGAAAATAATAATATTAATAGTTTTAGTAATAGTAAGAGCGTGACTCAATCATTCTTATAATTCCCCTTATAAAAGACAAACAGGAGCCAGGTAAAAGAAATGTTCCTCTACTCTTGCATGGCACTATTTAATGGTATTAGACATTGCAGTCTAATAGTAATTAGATAACGTTTTTTTTATTGTTTTGGTTTTATACTTTTGCACATTGAAATAGCTCATTGGATGGCACCTCAGCTTGTAGTAGAACAGCAAACTCTATTAAAGCGGTCATTTTCTGGGAAAAATTTGTTATGTCCTTAACTAGATGAGTAAACAGCTGCATTTCAATTACTGAAGACAAGACTGACTCACAAAGAGTGATCATCAACAGAAACATTTGAGTTTAGATTTGCATTCCCCAAGTTTATCTGATTTTTTTTCACTTAACTCTTTAATATTGCTACCCTCCACAAGTCTTTCCATAATTTGGCCATTTATTGAAAAGGAAAAGCATTCAGTGACATAAATAGAATAATAATAATAGATAATGGATTTATGTAACAAATTCTGTCATACAAAAATGCTGTACAATACACACATCTAAACAAAAAGGATCATGATTCACACACTCAACTCACCAGTGTCATTTTTTCCCCCTTTCTTTTGAACAGGATCAATACAGGCTGTGCGGGCTTTATTGATTGTTGGAATGTTTCTGGGACTTTTCGCGGCCATGTTTTGCTTTGTTGGGATGGACTGCACATATATCGGTGGAGGGAAGAAAACCAAGTGCAAAATATTACTAATAGGAACCGTTCTTCATTTTGCTGGAGGTAAGAAAGTCATAATATCAAAAAAATTCTCAGGATGTTTTTATGCCTGTCATGATGCTGTATCTTTCTCCCCAAGGTGTGACTTGCCTTGCTGCTTTCTGCTTATTCACAAGTAGACTGGGAACAGCAATATTTACACGCATGAATAATTCACGCCTCCTAAGGTATTCACCTCTGTTTATGATATCAGGCTTTTTTTTTTTTTTTCAACAGTAAAGAATCAGGTCAAATTTTTTTGCATCAGACTCTTTTGTTTCAGACTCTGGAAACTTTTATATTAATTAATGATATTACTCTTTTCTGACTACAAATAAAGGTGTAAGCTGAGTCTGTTTTTTCTACTCAAATATTCATATAGTCAGAGCAAATAATATGGCAATTACTTTGATACAATACATGTTTGTTTTCATATACTGGTCATTCATAATTTTTCAGCTCATACAATACCATTTGGAGACTGAATATACACACTCAAAACACCTTTTGGGTGAAACCAGAAATTCTTTGTGTTGTAAGACAGATGGTGAGAATGAGAAGACATTCACCAATGCTGTTTTTTTTGTCTTTTCTATAGGTATTACATAGGTCCTCCAGTATTCTTTGGTTTGATAGGCAGTGGGTGCATAATCTTGGGCTCTGTTCTGTATGCTGTGACTCTCTACAGCGTCCTCACAGCAAATAGGTGAGGAAATAAAACTTACATACAATTTTTCTAGCCACGTCCTGTGTTACTATAAAATATCAGGTGCACATTAGACACTAGTCACGAAATAACAGTCCACTGTTAAACTCCTCTTACACTATCAGCTCCTTTAGTCCTTTATATGAGCATAAAATAACAGGGCTCAGGAACTAAGCATTCAACTTTGTGGTTCTTCCCCAAAGGTGGTAACACACAATTGTCTAGGATGTCTTTATATGCTGTAGAATTACGAAGTGAAAGTAGTGTAACTAGAAAAAAAAAACCCACTTTAAATAGCTTGTCCTTTTGCCCATTTATTCTACAAATTATCCAATGAAAGTCCTACAAATAAACTTTACAGAATAAATCATTAAGCCTTCATAGCAATCTCATTTAATTTCAATATTGATAATCCTGGAGTGTATTATGAACCCAGTAAGTGGACATTGTATATAATTAATTTATTTTAAAATGATTACATTTTAAATAAATGAATTATTTATCAATTATTATTTCATTAATATTAATCAGTCTGATGGTCGTGTTCACCTACTATTTGTTCATGTAATCATGTAATTCATTCAAATGGTACCACATTTACACTTACATTTACATATAACATTTAAAATATAATGGAATTGTGAAATAACTGACATTTGAGAGAAAGACCATGTCTGGAAAGCTGCCCAGAACTACTGCCCAAGTGCTAAGATTTCTTCTGATTCTTAATTTTCATCTCAATAATTTTCACCCAATTAGTACACTCCTTCATGCCTTATGCATTATTGTCCCTACTCCTTTTAAGAACTCATTTTTTGGACTTTAGTTGGTGAATCTTTAATGAAAATTTTTAGAATTTGTATATTAGTGTTAGATAAATGATAAAAGAAAGGGTACATTTTGTTCAAGGGTACATTTTGTTGAGATGCAGAGATGTTCACCTATGTGTTTTTTATCTTCGTATTGTAGAGAGACAGACATTTCTCCTTCAAGAAAATACATTGCTCCTAAGACATACAAGTCACAGAAGAAAGGTCAAACTTTATACAACAGAGACGATGCAGCATCAACTCAAACGATGTCCTCCAGCCAAGTGTCAAGAAGTTCTATAATTCTGGCTGACGGAGATTCTTTTGTTTGAATGTTGAAGCATGGACAATATTTCCAACACTGCAAATATTATTTCTTAGCATTAGATGTGGAAAGTAACAAACTATATGTACTCTTGTTACAGTACTTATGTAAAAAAGTGATTATATAAAAGGTCTGTTAAAATGTCAGGTTTTTATGATGAGCTTTGGTGTGATATAAAAGAAATCACAACATTAAAGTGAAAAACAAATCGAAACATACAGCTGTCATCCATGAAGTCTGATTATTCTGATTCTGATTAACACCAAATAAAGATCGGCTCTTTCTATAGGATCTTCTTGACATCTTCTTGGTTTCATCTGACTGCTGAAGTTATGGTCCACAAAAGAGTTTACAGTGTATGGGATCTCATTGTTGAAAGGTGCTGTACTGATCAGGAAAGAGGCCGAAAATTTTTAGATGTACCATGGGACACTGTGAAGGCCATCATCAACAAGTGGAGAAACCTGGGCACCAGAGTGACATTACCAAGAATGGGACTTTCCTCCAAAATTGACAAAAGGACAAAAAAAAATCTTAACAGCGAGGCTGCCATGAGATTTACAGCAACATTAAAGGGGCTGCAGGAATATCTGGCAAGTACTGATCATTTCCTGCATGTGATGACAACCTTCAAATAAGATTGTTTATCACCAAAAGAACACCATACCCATGGTGGTGGTAGCATCATGCTATGGGGCTGCTTGTCTTGAAAATGTATGGATGTATAATTTATCTCGGTTTCGCACTTTCTGGCTGTAGTCTTGCGTACTGTTATGTGTTGCACCATGGTCCTGGAGAAACGACATTTTGTTCCAATGTATACAAGTTTTATAGAGGAATGACAATAAAAACCCAGTTGACTTGACCCGAGTTCATTTTTTACATCACAACAGCCTGCAATTTTAACAGGGGAGTGTAGACTTTTTATATCCACTGTAGTTCACTGTAATGGTTGTAACTGTGACTTTTGTCTTATCACCATTACAGAATAAAAAAATAATAATACATTTTACATCAGAAGACTGTAAGCCAATTAAAGGACAGTGTGCAAATTTTAAATAATTCAACTTCAGTGCTCAATCCAAAGCAGTTTCCTGAAACAAGTCTACATGTCAGGCACCTAATTTTTTAGTCAGCAGTATCCTTATCTGAGACAGTGGAGACAGACAACAATCCCTGTCCCAATTTATATGGTATTTTCAATTCTTCAGATGAAACGGCATGATAATGATCTGTATATTATGTGAGCCGAAACAATTTAAAAACAAATGTTACAGTGATGGAAATCACAAGTAATTAAGTAACTGTGTAGGTGGTATGAATACAATCAAATTCTTACTTACAGACAGTCTCTCAATGTTAATTAAAATGTAGAAAATAAAGGGCAATACAAACTCTAACAATATACAGCACAAACAACAAATATACATTATATTTATATTTGTTTAGTCAAGCCTTTTGTTAATAGTTTTTTCTTAGGTAAAGGTGCAGATCCTGGAGGGTTCACCAGCATAGAGTGTTTTGGTGAAATGGGATGCTCATACTCATAAACTGCTCATAAGCTCATAAATTCAAATATATATATATATGTATATGTATATATATATAAAACTGATCAGCCATAAGATTAAAACCACCTGCCTAATATTGCTCTGATTGTCGAGGCATGAACTCCACAAGACCTCAAGAAGGTGTTCTTTTGTTTTGGGCACCAAGCTGTTAGTAGCAGATCCTTTAAGTCCTGTAAGTTGCAAGAAGGGGCCTCCCTAGATCGGACTTGTTTGTCCAGCATATCCCACAAATGCTCAATCGGACTGAGAGCTAGGGAATTTGGAGGCCAAGTCAACACCTTGAACTCTTGAACCTTTGTCATGTTCCTCAAACCATTCCTGAACAATTCTTGCAGTGTGGCAGGGCACATTATCCTGCTGAAAGAGCCAGGGGGGTGTAAACTTTTGAACAGGATTATCAGTGTAAATTGTTATTATTTTGTCTTCTGGGAAACATGTAAATATCTTATGTGTTTGCAATACCAGCTTATGGTGCATACCACCACCTACCACCCCTGGCCTCCATAGACAAACACCTCTATACCGCTATATTTGGCAGCTTATAGCATTTAATTGCACTTCATTAGCATGAAAATACTCGCTTTGTTGAGTTGACAGCTTTTTGTTTTTCTTTAGCACCAGTGAATGACTTGATTTTTCCTTTTATAATATCTCTAATTCATCTAGGGTCCTGATACAGCTTTAAGAAGGACACCACCACTAGCATATGGGTACTGCTAATAATAGCACACTCAAATTATTATATGTTTATAACAAATATGTCTATAATAAACAATCTTGATTGTCATACTGTCCTTGAAATCTGAGACGATGGAAACCATAACACCTCCTCCCTCCCTTAGCAAGAAGACTAGTTGTGACAACTGTACACAATCATCTCAACTGAAGAAAGTCTTTCAGCTGAAGTGGTAGATTGTATCTCATCTGCCTGAAGACAAGACCCCGAAATAAACTGTGACTACCACCTGCTATTTTGGTATTCAGCACATCAAAACTATGAAGTACAGGACAATTGTAATGTACACTGAAATAGGTTGCTTTGTGACCTGTGTGATTGGATGGATGTTGGTTTGTTCCACCATGCCAATGGAATACTGGACATACTCAGAGGTCGCATCTACAGTCCTCACTACCAATTACTTCCATTCCAACCTGTGGAAAGACTGTACCACTGATTCAACTGGGATGATTGACTGCAAGGCGTTTCCGACATTGCTTGCGTTGCAACGTAAGTCTGCTTATTCAGCTGTTATATATTTAGTGGTTTATCAAATTGTCTTTACTCATTCAAAATGGTAACACACTAAACTTATTATATAGCAAGTAATGAATTACAAATAAACCAGAAATCCTCAGTGGTATGGTGCTTAAAATACTTCACTGTCAAGTACCCCAAAACTAAACTGTGTGTAACTGAAAATGGGGCAGTAGTTATACAATATGTACAGTAAGTATATATGAATTTTAATACAAAACCTTACTCCTATTGCACATACACTAAATAGCCAAAGGTTTGTGGACACCTGACCATTACACCCACATGTGCTAATTGAACATCCCAGTCCAGATTTAGTCCCCCTTTGCCGTTAAAATAACCTAGACTCTTCTGGGAAGGCTTTCCACTACATATTGGAACGTTGCTGTGGGAATTTGTCCATTCAGCTACAACATCTATAAGACGGTCACGCATTGATGTCAGGCAAGGAAGCCTGGCACACACTTGGCATTCCAGTTTATCCCAAAGGTGTTCAGTGGGGTTGAGGTGCAGGCCACTCAAGTTCTTCCACCTCAGACTTGGCAAATCATGTCTTCATGGAGCTCACTTTGTGCACAAGGGCATTGTCATGCTGGAAGATGTTTTGGTCCTCTTGAGGTAAATCAAAAAGCTACAGCATAGCAAAGACATCCTATACAATTATGAGCATATAACTTTGTGGCAACAGTTTGGAGAAGGCCTACATATGGCTGTGATGGTCAGATGTCCATATACATTTGGCCATATAATGTGTATTTTAGATATGAAGGAAGTATGTGTAGATTTATAGATTTCTGCCAAATTGGGTAAATGGACTTGCTAATAAAACATGATTACCAGGCCATTTCAATTGGTGTGTGATGCCCAGTGTGATATTTTGTTTGTTGTGGGTCCTGGGCTCAGGGTTGGTGTGGGGTGGGAGCAACTTAACTATACGACTGAACGTGACCAGAAGCAAATGACAGCATAGTATAAATAAAGGACTGCACACCATTCAGTAGCTGCCCATATTTAGCTATGAAAGTGGTATAAATGATGTGCTCATGGCAAATTAAAAGACATGCACAGAGTAAGTACTTGTGACAACAGCATTGTGACACACGTTTTCTCCTTCAGTGTAAGCCTTTAGGTGTTCTCCCTGAAAAACTGGGATAGTGATAGGGATAGGGATCAGCATGCATCCTCATCCTCGAAATTAAATCTGTATGACTTGTAGTGCAACATTTTCAGTCTCACACCAAGCCTATACCCGGATTGGCAAATCCACAAGAAGGTGGTTCAGTTCATTTGGAACACATATAATTTTCATTGACTCAATCTTCTGAATTTTCAACTCAATCTAACAACCACCATGCCCAGTGTGGTTCATGGGCGGGGAAAGACAGAGGCTTTGGGCCAGGATGGTGCACAGAATGGGCATTGGTTCACACCTGGGCAAGTAGATGGCTGTATGGCTTATGACACTGCAGCACATTTAACAGACTATGCAACAAGTCTTGCTTATAGCTCCATTCTGGCCACAAGGGAAAAGATTTTTTTGTAGAGAGTACCTAAACTAGTCAAAACTGACCCTCACACAAAGCAGTGATACCACAGTGGGAGCAGGATTTGGTACTAAGCAACTGGTTCCAATTTCTTTAATGTAACCTTAAAAGCAAGCACTGTGTAGAATAAACAAAAAATCCACATGAAATCCATGATATGAAATTGCAGGTCCAAAGAGTTCTTCAACAAAGTTTCATTTTCATGTGTACTTTACTGTAATTTAATTGTGTACTTGTACTTTCTACTGTCAAACAGCTTATATCCATTTGTGTCGAGCTCTAGTTATCGTCTCTATATTACTGGGAATATTTGGAGCCATTCTAGCCTTGGTTGGAATGAAGTGCACTAAACTTGGTGGGTCAGAAATTGCAAAAGCAAGAGTTACCTTTGCTGCAGGGATGAATTATCTCACATCAGGTAAATTTTGCTGTAGTTTCAGTAATAACCATAGTGAAACCATGATGTTTATTTCTCTGTGCTGATAGCAAGACTATTCTCTCTCCTCTTTAGGTCTTTGTTCTATTTTTGCTTACAGCGTCTATGGACATAAGGTTGTTTCGGAGTTTCTTGATCCCAACTATCAGACACAAAAGTAAGCAGCTTTGACTATTCTATGTGTTTCCAATGCTAACAAAAATGCACTAAACAAAAATGGACTAAAAGGCAACAATGTGATAAAATGTGCAGTTCATACAAGTGAAAGCATTTTGAATATAGTCACAATGATGTAGTGTTTCCTATTATAAGATTACAGTAAACCAGATATAAGGTTAATAAACATATTTCTAGACATTTTTCCTAAATGTGGCAGATAATTTTAGCTTTTCAATTTTAAATTTTCTTCTTTTTTTCCAGAAATACTGTAAATACTTAAAAGTAGCATAACTATCTATCAATAGAACAAGAATATATCAAGAATTTTGTGTCATTCGACACTTGCTGTCTGCAGTCAATCATCCAAAGGAGTACATAAAGACCCTGGCATTTAAGTTGATGACTTAATTTCAAAAGTTATGTCAATATTTATGTGGGGAAAGTTCCTCGCATTTAAAGATTTAAAGCACAACTACAAAAATAAAAATAAAAAAGACTAATATGGGGATATATGAATGAGATGATGACAGGTATTCAAAAAAAATCTTATAGGAGTCTAGAATATTGCTGCATGAATAATCCTAGTTGGAATTATCATATTAATCACTGCAAATTTGATTTCATTTTCACTTTCTCATTATTCAGCAGCTTATAAAATAGCACTTGATCCAGCACATACTATTATTTTGCATGTTATGTTTTTTATAGTGTGAGCCAATAGTTTAACCATGAGATACTAAATCTTATACAATTAACAATTTAATTTATCTCATACTAAACCACTCTCCCTATTCTTGAGTGTTTCATCAGAAGGAGAAAAACTCTGTTATTATAGGGAGGGTACGTTGATATTCTCTAGATAATGTAGCTTAAAAGAAAAATAATTAGAGAGAATAAAACTAGCACCCTGGTATAACGATCACACATGCACCTTAAAACAGATGTCACAAAAATGTCGTAAATGGCATCAAACTAAATTGGTAGTATTTCAAACAGCATAGAAGGAGAGCCTCCTGAACTATAGAAAATCTCTTAGTGCTGCTAGATCAACGTAATAGAAGATAACAAATATCATCTTAGATTCTTATTTAATACCGTAGCAGGATTAACTAGGAATAAGACCACCACAGAAACATGCACACCTTCAATATGTAGCAGTGATGACTTCATGAATTTTTTCAATGACAAAATTGAAGATATCACGCAAAAAATTCAGACTATAAATTTAAAACCAGACAATTCTATAACTAACCCCGTAGATAATAATATAACCATATCAGATCAGCGATTAGCATGTTTTACTCCCCTACGAGAGAACGAAATAATTTCACTAATTTCCTAAACAAAATCACCAGCTTGTGTACTAGATCCCTTACCTACTGTACATGTTTCTTCCACTGTTAGGCTCATGGCACATAGTTGTATGTTTCAACAAAGCCAGATGAGAGATACCGGCTTAATAAAGTTGAGGAATGTGTAAAGGACATTAGACACTGGATATTAACTTCCTTTTACTTAATTCTGACAAGACAGAAGTACTTGTACTTGGACCACATGCAGCTAGAAGTAAGCTTTCTCCTTACATAGTAACTCTGGATGGCTTTTCTGTTTCATTATGTGCAGCAGTAAAAGACCTTGGTGTGATTATTGACTCCAGTCTTCCATTTGAAGCTTACGTAAATATAATACTAGGATAGCCTTCTTTCATCTCAGAAATATTGATAAGAAATATAATGTCACTACATGATGCAGAAAAACTAGTTCTGCTTTTGTTACCTCTAAGTTGGATGATTGTAATGCCTTACTGTCTGGATGTTCCAGTAGGTGCTTAAACAACTCCAGTTAGTCCAGAATGCAGCAGCAGGTGTCCTTACTAGAACCAGAAGATATGACCACATCACCCCTATCTTATCCACACTGCATTGGCTCCCAATAAAATTTTGAAATGATTATAAAATACTACTATTGACCTATAAAGCACTGAATGGTCTTTTATGATCCGCCGTGCCTACTTCGATCAAAAGGTGCAGGTGATTTGTTGGTACCTTGAATAGTGAAGGCTACAGCAGGGGGCAGAGTTTTCTTTTACGAAGCCCCACAGTTATGGAACAGTCTTCCACTTAGTGTTCAGGACTCAGACTCAGTGTTTAAGTCTAGGCTGAAAACATATTTATTTAGTCAAGCCTTTTGTGAATAGTTTTTTCTTAGGTAAAGAAGCAGATCTAGAGGGTTCACAGGCATATAGTGTTGTGGTGAACTGGGAAGGTTGGATGCTGTTGCCCCCCTACCCCCCCACCCATTTCTGATGGTGGAGTGGCTGGCTGCTTTATGTCCCAGGGCGTCCTTATGTCTGTGTTACCTTCTGGCTCTCCCTTTTAGTTATGCTGTCATAGCTAGCCTTGCTGGAGTCCCTGCTTGCACTCTGCACACAATGTACATTGTCCTTAACCATTACATGGCAACTACCATACCTAACAATCTCTCTCCTTCTCTCTCTTTCTCTCTCTCTTTCTTTCTCTCCATCAAGCTGCATATGCTACTCCTTAGATACCAGTGATCCTGACCCCTTCTGCTCTCCGGACCTGCCTGATCCATCCTGATGCCCTACTTCTGGTTGGAGTTCACTTGAAAAATCACTCGCTGCTGCTGAGGATGTCCTAAAGGTGGCTTAGGACTACAATTGCTATGATAGCTTTTAGGACTGCAATTGCAGTTTCCCTTTTGAGTCTGGTTCCTCTCAAGGTTTCTTCCTCCTGACATCTCAGGGAGTTTTTCCTTGCCACCATCGCCTCTGGCTTGCTCATTAGGGATAAATATACAAATTTATAAGTTTAAAACTTATATCCTGAATTTCCATATTTCTGTAAAGCTGCTTTGTGACAGTGGCCATTGTTAAAAACGCTAAAAAAGGCGCAGCGATACAGTGACGCAGTGGGTAGCATTGCCGTCTGACAGCTCCAGGGTTGCAGGGTCAATTTAATTCAATTTTATTTACATAGTGCTTTTAACAATGGACATTAAAAGATATATATTTTTTTAATGTCAAAGCAGCTTTACAGAAATCTGGATATAGATTTAGATGCCTAATGAGCAAGCCAAGGGTGACAGTGGGAAGGGAAACTCTGTGAGAAGACATGAGGAAGAAACATTGAGAGAAACCAGATGCAAAAGGGACCCCATGCTCTTCTGGGTGACACTGGATAGTGTGATTATGAGTCATTACTCTTCCACAACTTTATGCTATGAAGTCAAACATTACTAAGTGTGTTGAAAGGATCCTCAGTACAAGCATCAGATTCATTCTTTTTCTTTCATTGGAGTTTTTAGCTTTAAGCCTGTAGTATACAAGTGAAGTTATCCACTGAATAATGAATGAGATTTGGGCATAAAGCGTTTTTAGCAAGTGCAAACTTTAGGCTATCTGAATGAGACTGTCCACAGCCTTCTTCGGGATATCGGTGTATCATCCAAAGCAATCTTTAGGCTATCTTCTACAATCTTTACATGTGGGGCCATCCTCAGCAGCAGAGAGTGATTCTCAGGTAAAAGAGGCCCCAAACAGAAGTAGTGGGTGGCAGGTTTGGGAGGCTGGATAGAATCGGGATAACCGGCATCTCATCAGGCATCAGGAGTAACATGTAGATGTGTAGCTCAACAAAGTTAAAGAGAGAGACAGACAGAGTAAGAGAGAAAAGAAAAATAGCGAGAGGGGGAAAGAGTGAGAACTAAGATAAATTGCACCTAGTGCGTGTGAATGAGTGTGTGAATGTGTGTCTGCATTGTGCCCTGCAATCGACTGGCATCTCATCCAGGGGATATCCCCGCTTCATGCCCAGTGTTTCTGGGATTTACCTGACCCTGTCCAGAATGGTAACTGAAAGTAAAATTGTTAGATTTTTACATTTAATTGGAGGCATATTTAACCCTTTTTTATTTTTAGTTATTTTCATGCATGTGAAGCTTAGACATGAGCATGACTGGTGCTGCCGGCAGCAGGGCACAAACCAAGGAGGTCGTGTACCCTGCTTCTGATATGCTAACTACTAGGCTATTCATGGGCCAAGTAAGCTGTGAGCAGAGTGCGCTAAAGCCCCGGCACACAGTCTTGCAGCCAGACGGAGAGCAGTCTCTGTACTGGCCAAATAAATAGCCTGAACAAAACAGTTGTGAAAGCAAGGGAGCTGCTTTCCCTCATCACTACTTTAATAAGCGTTCAACGTGGACTATTCCTCGCTGAACCGCGATGCTTAGACAGCTTTGAAGTAAATATATCTATATAGACGTTAGAGATCCCTAACCCTAACACTTCTATAAGCCTATACTCAGAAATAAAGCTTTCGCTTCTCAACCAAATTATCTCGCAGAGAAAAACTGCTCTGCTACTCGGCATAGACTTAATGTCCGCACGCCGACTGACAAAACCCAGAGGTTTAAGTAGCGATGTGCCGTGCGACCGCTGCAGACGATTGAAGGCTGAATTCATCAGGGGCGGGGGGTGTCGGTCCTTCTGTGTAACCACGTTTAGGCTGCAGTAGTCTATGCATGGGCGCAGGCCTCCATCTTTTTTTCTTCACAAAGAAGAAGCCTGCACCCCCCGGTGAGGGGGATGGGTGGATAAACCCCAGAGATAAAGCCTTTTGGATATATTCATCCATGGCCTTATGCTCTGGGAGGAGAGGGAAAATAACCTGCCCCTAGGGGGAGCTGCACCAGGGAGCAGGTTGATGGTGCAATCGAACAGCCTTTGAGGTGGCCAAGTTTGGGTCTTGCACTTAGAAAAGTCCTCTTGGAGGTCCCAATAATCCTCCAGCACCCCCGACAGGTCCACCGGCTCTGTAACTACAGGGCGGGAATTGCCCAAGCTCCTGAGGCAACTCTGTGGGCATAGGGAACCCCACACAGAGACAGAGCCAGTAGTCCAGTCAATCCGGGGGTTATGTTCCTGCAACCAGGGGAACCACATTTGCATTGCTCTCTCTATGGGCTCTGGGTCCCCAGTGGGATCTAGGGGAACCCATCTGCAGTCACACGCACGCTGAAATGCCCTAGTCAACCGATGTTCCAACTATCGCTATCGCAAACGATTGTCTAGGTGGATGGCAAGACGGTACAAGGCCTCTAAAACCCTGGGAGGATCACAATCCACCAGCTTGTCTTTTGTCTTTATTTATACCGCCTGGAGAGCTAGGTCATTCCAGCCTGAGCTGGCTACCACGGTTTGAAACTTGAAGGTATAGTCTGCTACGGAGCAGCAGAGCGTGGCTTAGACGTGAGCTTGACTGATGCTGCCGGTAGCGGGGTGCGAACTGCTGCCACCAAGCCCCGGCACACACTGTCTTGCAGCGAGAGGGAGAGCAATCTCCATACTGGCCAAATAAATAGCCAGAACAAAACAGTCGTGAAAGCAAGGGAGCCGCCTTCCCTTGTTGTGACAGCGTGGACTATTCCTCGCTAAACCGCGATGCTTAGAGAGCTTTGAAAGATATATATATATATATATATAGATAGATAGATAGATAGATAGATAGATAGACATTAGAGAACCCTAACACTGGTCCTGAACCTCAATAGAAACTAAGCCTATACTCAGAAATAGAGCTTTCGCTTCTCAACCAAATTACCTCGCAGAGAAAAAACACTCCGTTACTCGGCACAGACGTTACGTCCACAAGCCGACTGACAAAACCCAGGGGTTTAACTAGCAGCGTGCACAGGTGCCGTGCATCTCTGCTGATTGGGGTTGAGGCACTATAAAGAACCATGCAGGCAGCCGCGGATTTGCCTGAGAAGGCACCCGTGATGTTACAATGATAACTTGTAGCACCATATTCTGATGTTAAAATGCAGAGTTACTACACAAAATGAGTAAAGGCTGGCAGTGTATCCCCACTGGATTGACCAGAGGGGTGGATATTAAGAGCAGTAGCAGGGAAATCCCCCATCCTATCCCCATCCCAATACACCCCAGGCAATTCACACCCAGGTAACATTCTAACCTAAAGTTTTATATTTTGTCTGTTTGAGCTTAACTTATTGTTCTCAAAGCTACTTTAAATATTCCTCTAGGTAATTCATTTTCTCAGTTTTAATTTATTTTCCATCTTTAAAGGTTTGAGCTTGGAACAGCACTCTATATTGGGTGGAGCGGGTCAGTTCTTCTCATAACTGGGGGACTGATTTACAGCATCTTTGCAGGAAAGGAGGGCTGTCATTCAAGGTATAACTTTCAATTTATACAAAAATTGTTTGTGACCTTAGGATACCAAGGTTCTGGGCCTACATACAGTATCACAACTGAATTATTACCTCTCTGAGACTCTCAAAGCTCTCAAAATAATACAGACAGCAAAGTAGAAATTCCACCTTATACCATAAAATTCCCTTGCGAAATCAAATATTATAGACATTTTCCATAATTTATATTTACTTACATTATACATAATAATGTGCTTACATATGTACGTTATGACTGAGAGAGGATACAATCCAAGCAGTTGAAATTTCAGAAACTTAACCATTGAGCCTCCTTAACACTGGCAACTCACTGACTATAAACTTCCATTAGAAATCGATCAGCCTTAGATCTATAAAATCACATCATACCTAAAAGCATATGTTCACCTGTACACTTGACTGTTGCATAATACTAATGAACAATTATATAAATAAGATAACATTAATTGTAATAAACTATAGTGGGCTCTGTATAGAGGCTTATACTGTATATAGCTGTTTATTATTAGCCTATTTGCCATAAGGTTACTTGGATTCAGTAGTTCATTATTAATATAATGGCATTATTAGATTACCCCATTGTCTGTTTTCCTGCCTTCTTTTTTAAAATTACCAATATTTTAGTTATCTACCTCAAGCTAATATCAAACCTAAGGAACTGACTGAAATGTTAGACACCTTGTAACATTTTTATTACATTTTGGGTCAGCACTAAGTCCATTATATAATATCCTGTTCATAATTTAATGTTATTATATTTTGCGCCTTTACAAGTATATAGTATATTCAGATAAACATGTTGTTATTATGTAAGTATGAAATTTATACATACATTTTTTATTATTTCAGCTCAACCACTAAAGAGAGTCTGACATATTCAGCATATCGCAGACCCTCTTCTGGAGTAATAGCGCCAAGCAAACAAGCAGCCAAACGTCCATCTTCATTTCGTCCTCAGATTGAAAGCAAGAGGTCTGGGCGCACTAGCAGGGCTAAACGCTATAAGACGGATGAATATGTTTAGCTTATTCCTGTGTTATTAACATTCTAGTAAGAAATGGGGACAAAATTGTCAAATACAGTATATTAAGAGTTTTTGCTAATAGATATAATTTAGTTAATATGTAATTTAGCCAGAACATTTTAAACAGTAATTGTAATGGAAATTGCCTATCAAGTTTGGCAACTACCTAATGTCTTACCAATTCCTCTATAGGTGCACGTGTTTTACACTGATGTTAGCTTTACTAGTGTGAGCTGAAGAAGTCCATAGACATGGAATGAATTAAAATATGAATAACAGTGATATCACGTAGGCAAATGTCATGAATCCAGCAGTGGTGGAAGAGGGGGAAGCTGTTTTACAAGGGCAATTATGTTTTTGTTATTTTAGCCAATTTGGGGGGAACAATTGTTGATTTCTACTCAGCTGCTTTATAGAAACTGTGTCTTGTTTTGCGAGTTAAAATGATTGAAGTGTTTCGTCTGCAAGTACAATTAGGATAATGCAGAAATTATAACATAATACAGTATATACTGTACAATATAACATGGCTTATAATATAATATAATAATATAACATGTAATGACTTTACAGTGGGGAAAAATATGAGTTCACAAAATACAGTACATTTGACTTATCAGATGTGAGACACAAGCCTTCTTGTCCCATTTCTTTTCTATGCAAAATATCTAAATTCTACTAAACGGAAGGTTGCTTTATTGAAATAGGCTCAGGATTTAGTTCATTTGTGGTTCTGTTTATACCAAGGGATTACTTTTTTTTTTACACTAAAGGGTCATATTACTGCTAACTGATTTGGAGTCAGATTGCTTAGGTTCACTGCAAAAAATTATATCTTAGCAACTGAAGATATCATTTAGAAAGGAAAGGTTATTTAATATTTCCTATTATGATATTATAACTTATTATGACTTATTATATAACAAATATAACACCAATCAACCTCTTTCTATACATATTTAATAACCTCGAGCTTAAAATGGTCTGACATCAACAAATTGTTATATTTTTTTCTTTTGTGATGCTTTTCCAGCTTTGTACTGCAGCTTTTTCAGTTGGGGATTTGTGGGGGTTTCTCCCCTCAGTCTCGTCATCAAGTGGTGAAATACATGTTCAATTGGGTTAAGGTCTGGTGATTGACTTGGCCAGTCTAAAACCTTCCACTTTTTTCCCCTTTGTTGTGTTGGCAGTGTGTTTTGGGTCATTGCCTTGCTCCATGATGAAGTTCCTCCCAATTAGATCGAATTCATTTCTCTGTAAATTGGCAGACAGAATGTTTCTGTTGACTTCTGCAAGTCCATGCCATGACGCTACTTCTACCATGCTTGACCTTCATGAGCAGATCCTTGCTTTCTCCACGCTTTGGCCTTTCACTCACTTTGGTAAAGATTAATATTGGTTCTAGAACTTTTGTGGCTCATCTCTGTATTTCTTCGCATAATGAGTAAAAAAAAATGGTAAAAATATCTAAAAACGGGCTTTATAATCTTAAATCTGCTTTTAAAAACTAATAAAGAGAAATTTAGTTCAATTTGCCTATATTCAAGATATTTTTAATTTCTAAGATATAATTTTTGCAGTGTTCAAACGTCATTACAGTGTTGCTTGTTCTTTGTGTGAATAAAACTGATGCCAGTGTCTGGCATATTTTGGTGATTCTCCTGCTTAAAGACACTTGGAGCAGGTTCTGGGTGCTGGGTTCAAGCCCTTTAATTGTGGAGATGGGGAAAACCATGATATAAATTGTCATTTCATACTTTTTTTTTAACATTCAATTTTATTAAAATATCTGCAATAAATGTATAAATGTATAGATTACTGCCTGAGAAATAATTTTGTATTATACATTTTGTATATAAAATATATAGTTGGGATGTAACCTAATATGAATGCATTCAGATTGAACACATAATGAGTCTTAAACGAATATGAATACAGATATGAACAATAGGGGGCTATTCTTTTTTTTGTTTAATAGAAAGCTTGCCAGAAAGCATCAGACTAGGTGTGTGCATCAGGATCATGCAGGACAAAAAAAAAAAAAAAAACTAAAAAAAAAAAAAACTGCGTGAACACAATGTTTCTTCTTTTATACGATGCTTTAAAGGCAAGCTCAGTGAAGCTCATGGGGAGGGTTGCCAGGTATTGACAAAGTTCCCACCTCAACTATAGCTCAAAAACAGCACAAAAGACATGGAGTTATATTCTAAAATATTTGCCAGTTTTTTTGCATTATAATTGGAAGCTGACAACCCTGCTTGTGGGATTTAGTTCATTAAAGGGACACTCCAGCCAATTGATACAGCTAGTGTAAACCTTAGCTAGTACAAACCATTGATACAGCTAGTGTAAACATGCCTATTTGTGTTATACAGCACTGTCACAGAGGGCTCTCTAGCAAGATTTCCCTGTTTGAGTACTGTGGAAATCCCCCCCTGATTACACATCTTGGAGGCAGGTGTGAAATTTGAAAAACTACAATGATTATGGTGGACATTTTTGTGGGAGGGGAATGGGGAGAGAATGGGGGCTGTGCTAACTAGATAACAATATGTTCAGGGAAACCAGATAGCTGCCGGCCTACTGCTAATAAGCAATGCCACAAAGGCATGGTTGGCAGATTGCCTTGTCCACTGGAAAAAACTCCCAGATACCCCCACCATAAACTTGGAGGGGGACCCTCAACTCTGGGAGCTTGGTCATGCTTGCCTACCCCTCTGCAATCTCTCAGGCTGCTAGGACCTGCGGGACCCTCTCAGTGGCCTGCATTCATGAGGATGTGAAGGAGGTACCTGCCACTGAGGTTTGAGTGAGGAGCTGAGCAGGTGAGTGCCCTCTACTTATTGGGTTAATGCCTGACCTACCTGTGACTCTTCTTGAAGGGCAGTACTGGCCTGGCTTCTCCTCCACCTTGCCCCACCCCAGAAAGTCCCAGAAACCCAGAAAAATACCCTGGTGGTGACCCACTGGGAAAATGTCTGCATGACCAGCCTGCATAGCTCAGGAAGCAGAGCACAGTGTGGAAAGCAGTGCTGAGGGTGGCCTGGGAAGAACAACCTTCACCTTTCTGTTCCACCATTGAATATGTGAGAGAAATGCAGAGCCACATTGACTGCATCAGCCCAATTATCAAAGAACTCATGGAGCAAGCATAGCAGGCCTTTCATTTGGTCTGCCTGGCACAGCCTCATGAATTTCAGCCCATTAACCATGTGCTCCTACTAGTCCCCAGTGCCAACAAAGTTTTTGGATCTTGGAACCCCCCCCCAGCAACCCACCCAGCAAGACCTCATGGAGCTGATAGCCAGTTTGCAGATGTCTTTTCAGAGGAACCAGGCATAACACAACTGGTCCAGCATGACAGTAAAACCCTGGCTGGAGTACTTATCAAGCAGTGGCCCTACTGTGTCACAGAGGCCCATCATAAGGCTATCGAGGAGGAGGTGGCCAGCATGCTAGGAGATGGCAGAATTGAAGAGTCCTCTAGCCCCTGGTCTAGTCCCATTTTCATGGTTCCCAAACCTGACAGCAGTCTACAGATTTGTAATGATTTCCCAAGGCTCAACCAGGTTTCTGACTTCGACAGCTACCCTCTCCTTCGGATGGATGACTTAGTGGAGTGCTTGGGGAGAGCCTGCTTCATTTCCACCCTAGACCTAATCAAGGCCTAATGGCAGTTGGCCCTAATACCAGAAGCCAAACCCAAGACTGCGTTCTCTACCTCCAGGGGACACTGGCAGTGCCAGGTTCTCTCCTTTTGGCTCCAAGGAGCACCCACAACATTTCAACATCTGATAGATATCGTCCTATGCCCAAACCAAACCTATGCAGCTGCATATGATGTGGTCAGTCACTCAGCTACCTGGTCAGACCACCTATTTCGCCTGAGGAGGGGGCTGAGAGGGCTAGAGAGGCAGGACCGAAATTGACTGAGGCACAGGACCGAAATTGACTGGGGTTTCGCATTGGGGGAGGTTTGCTAAAGCTCCAAGAGAAGAAAATATGAGTGGTGAAGGAATATTCACAGTCCACTTCCAAACATCAGCTACTTCCCCCTATGGTATGCTGAAGTGGAGCAGAAAGTTCTTGCCATCAATTAGGCCATAGATGAACTGAAGTATTATCTCATTGGCACACATTCCACACTGGTCACAAATCAAATACCATTATAATGGATTGGCAAGGCAAAAGAATTAATTCCCACATCACTCTGTGGTTTCTCTCCTGCAAGGCTTGCAATGCTGAAGGACCATCCCAACACTACAGACTCTGGGCCCATTCCACCCCGGAGTTTGGGTCAATGCTACGGGGGGGGGAACCGTGATGTTATTTTTCCTTTTTTTCCTAAAAAAGTTTCTGATTGTTTAGGTTATTCAAAAACATTGATCTTCTTTTGGTTAAGTCATTCCTTTGTTGATTTGGATGTATGCTTCCGGTCATTGTCATGCTGTAATGTGAAATTCCTTTTCATCTTCAGCTTACTAGCAGACACCTGAAGGTTTTGCACTAAAATTGACTGGTATTTCTAGCTATTCATGATTACCCTCCACCTTAATAAAAGCCCCAGTACTGGCTGAAGAAAAGCAGCCCTAAAGCATGATGCTGCCACCACCATGCTGCACCGTGGGTATGGTGTCCTTTTGGTGATGTGCTTTTTTTTTGCACCAAACATACCTTTTGGAATAATGGAAAATTATACCTTTTGGAATTGGTCTCATCAGACCATAACACATTTTGCCACATGGTTTGGGGTGATTTAGTTGAGCTTGGATGTTTTTTGTGAGAAAGGGCTTCCATCTAGCCCCACTACTCCATAGCCCAGACACGTGAAGAATACGAGAGATTGATGTCACATGCAGAGAGTAATCAGTACTTGTCAGATATTCCTGCAGCTCCTTTAAAGTTGCTGTAGGTCTCTTGGCAGCCTCCCTGGTAAGTATTTGTCTTGTCGTTTTATAAATTTTGGAGGGATGTTCTGTTCTTGGTGATGTCACTGTGGTGCCTCATTTTCTCTATTTGTAGATGATGATGGCCTGGAACACCGGTTCCATGGTACATCTAATGTTTTGGAAATTTTTTTATACCCCTCTCCTGATCGATATCTTTCCACAAGTGAGATACCATGTATACTTTGTAAGCTCTTTGCGAACTATGGCTTCAGCATTCGGATGAAACAAAGATGTGAAGAAAATCCTACAGAAACAGCTGATCTTTATTTAGGGTTAATCAGAATAATTTCATTCATGACAGCTGTATGATAATTACTTTTGAACATGAGATGAATGTGATTCTTTGTTCATTCCGAACAAAGCCACATCCCCAATTATAAAAGGGCGTGCACATTTATGCAACCAGGTTATTGTAACTTATTTTTCTTATTTTCCCCTAAAATATTTCTAATTGTTTTTCACTTTTTTTCCACAATTTATATACATTGTAATTTCACATTCATTTTTTTACATATGTACATATGTGTAGGTGCATATATATATATATATATGTACACAAACACACACACACTGAGCACTTTATTAGGAACACCTGTACACCTACTCATTCATGCAGTTATCTAATCAGCCAATAGTATTGCAGCAGTGCATTGACTACAGTAACTCAGACATCCACTCTGTACAACTGTGGTGAGCAGAAAAGCATCTCAGAATGCACAACACGTCAATCCTTGAGGCGCATGGGCTACAACAGCAGAAGGCCATGTCAGGTTCCACTTCTGTGAAAGCTGCGGTTGCAGTGGGCACAGGCTCACCAAAACAGGACAGTTGAAGACTGGAATAACAATAATAGCGTGATGAATGTGAAGAATCTTGATTTCTGCTGAGGCACACAGATGTTAGGGTCAGAATTAGGCACCAGCAGCATGAATCCATGGACCCAACCTCCCTCGTGTCAACAGTCCAGGCTGGTGGAGGTGGTGTAATGGTGTGGGAAATGATTTCTTGGCAATGTGATGAAATCTCGGGCGGTTCCGCCCGGGATGTTAATCATTCCTTTGTCCAGTATATCCATGCTGTATAGGCTACTCAGCCTTTATACACCGATTGGCCATAACATTAAAACCACTTCTGATCTGAGCTACTCTGACAAGGGCAAAACTGTGATGGCTAGACGACTGGGTCAGTGCATCTCCAAAACAACAGGTCTTGTGGGCTGTTCTTTGTATGCAGTGGTTAGTACCTACCAAAAGTGGTCCAAGGAAGGACAACCGATGAACCGGCAACAAGGTCAATGGGTGACCAAGGTTCACTGATGCGCGTGGGGAGTGAAGGCTAGCCCATCTGGTCAGATCCCACAGAAGAGCTACTATAGCACAAATTCCTAAAGAAGTTAATGAAGTTAGCTGTGAGATATTCCAAAGTCAGAAATATTAAGCCCAGTGAAAGCATACAACTGGTCAAAGGTGGATTTAAAATTAACACAGGTTTACCCTGTTTAATGTATTTATTCTGAGCTTTCAAAAATTAAATACTAGTCCTAGTTAGATTGCCAAAAAAGGGGTGAATACTTTTCAGTTATTCAATTTTTAGACTTTTTTAAAAATAATTCCGTAGACATCTAAATACTTTATTTAATTTCATTTCTTTTGAGAGTCATTTCAAAATGAGCAGAAAAAAATCCCATTCTAATATACTTAATATAATTGAATATTAAAGATGCAAAATATTGTACATTTACTTTCTTTGTTTTAAATATTTCAAAATTCTAAACCCTTCTGTTTATTTCCAATTCTAAATGCAAAAAAAAAAAAAAAAAAAATCCCAGATTTTCAATGTGGTCTCAGACTTTTGGACCCCACTGTAGTTCAAGAGCATCAGTTAATGTTGACATTAAACAGAATGCATGGTTGGAACATGGTTGTTGGTGCCAGACAAGCTAGTTTGAGGTTTTCAGAAACTGCTGATCTCCTGGGATTTTCACAAACAGTTTATAGAGTTTATACAGAATGGAGCAAAAAAAAAAAAAAAAAAAAAACACAAAACTTGGCAGACCAGGCAATGTTTTTTCAATCTTCAAACTGTGCAGTTTCTGTAAACCTCTGCCCATTGTAGCCTCAGATTCCTGTTCTGAGTGGAACAGGAATGTGTTGTGCCTTCTGTGACGATGTTTCTGCTCACAACATTTGCAAAGTGTAGTTATTCGAGTTACCACCTCGAACGACTCTGGGCATTCTCCTCCAACCTAATTTTAACACAGCGGAAATCTCCTTGTGTATTAACTATCTAGGCTCGTGAGTAGTACAAATTTAAGGGAGAAGAACAACCGGACCAAAAAAGAAAAATTTTTTTTAAAAGAAGCAAGCTCATATTTCTCCTTTTTTTTAAGGAACGCTTTATCTGAGAATGAAAAAGCTTTTACGACAGTCAAATGTAGTATACTAAGAATCTGTCACTTCGGTTTCAAGATTCAAATACAACTGACATTTAGGTTGCTAATACAGGGAGAGAGTTTGATAAAAAAAAAAAGAAAAGAAAATTTACAGTGAAATAATAAAATGGGTACCAGAAAAAAACCACTGAGTGCACTCTTTTGTTTGTTTTTCTTTTCTTTTCCTACCCCTAGTTTTTTTCCTTCAAATTTCTTTTGTCCGCTGTCCTTAGAGCAGAGAAGATGAATAGAAAATGAATGATCAACGGGTGAAAATGCAGAGGTCGAAGAGATGAGTGTGGCCTGATGAGGCGGCAGTGCAGAAGATGTCCTCCAGTATCCAAGTCCTTAATTAAAGCTAGTCTGAAAAAAAAATAGCCTGTACAACATGCACAGAGCAATCAATAAGTCTTCAATTTATAACGACTATGCATATATTACATTATAAATTAGGAAACAGTATGCACACAAAAAAAATACACAATCAAACACCCATGTCTGGTCCATATGACGATAACTGCCGCCATTAATACCACACCAAGACTCCGTGTAGCGCACTTCTCTTTTGCAATACGGAGCGTAAGCATTGCATAACTGTTGCCTTCGCATTACAACAAAATGAAATAAAACGCATCTCTGACTACCCTGACTGCTTTTTTTTCCTCATCGACTCTCTCTTTTTCATTATTATTATTATTTCTTAGATCTGCTCACACACGCTTTCTCCTCGAGCATGCAAGAGAGAGAGCTCCATTCTGGTTCAGGTATATGCGACACCCCTAGAGGTCAATTAGGAAAATAGCACAGGTTACATGACGTTTCATTTGGTTTTCACACCATCCTGTGTAAACTCTAGAGACTGTTACACAGATTCACACATTTCCAATATAAATATTATAATAATATAATATAAATATAAAAAATGCCTACCTTTTGCTGATGAAATTCCACTGCTATTCCTGTCCCAAGGCAGCAATTCTGTTTTGAATATCTGTAACCTTAAAGGCAGTGTAGTTTGATGACATTTATTATAAAGATTTATTAAAGACATTATAATCTGGAAATGTCTAATATAAAGAAACATAATTTAACAATGTTTTATATCAAAGTCTCACCGCACTTTGAGCACTCTGGACTCTGGCCACTGCTATTGCTACTTCGTCCTCTAGTCGAGAGAGCTCGCAGCTTGCAGTACTGACCTCATAGAAACTCAACCTCCTTTGGGTGACAGTGGGTCTCTCAATATCAACAGCAGACTTAAAAACAATGTGTAAACAAATTAAGTTTCATATCAAAGGGCTTCGCTAAGACAGACAGTTTTCTAACTTTCAGGTACAATATGGTCTATCAGAAGAAATGTTGCCTACTGTGTTATGCAACTGATATTAATTATGCTAGTTATGCAGGTACATGCGACATTTTCAAACCATATTGCGTCCTATCTTTGAAATACAGCAAGGAAAGGAAACAATGCAGGAAACATGTCTTCATTTTACAGTGCCTTTATTACATATAAGAACCCGTGTTAATGAGTATCAGTACCAAAAAATCATTTTAAAGGGTTTTAAGCAAAAAAAAAAGCCTTTTTTCACATAACTAGAGGTAACTGGGAAGCATTTCAGTATTTTAAATATTAGGATAATGTGGCATAATTATAACACTATACATATTAATTGTGCAAGGTTCAGGTCAATACAATGATATTTTATAGCATATAATGTCCATATACTGTATAGAGATGTGATGTCATTACTTGCTTCAGTTAAAATTTGGCTCATGATCTGTTTCCTGGATGATGTCATCGCCCCTCATCTTTATGTTTACAGCCCTGATCCCAGACAGGGAAATGTGTAAATTTTGATACTATTGCTCATACTATTCTCCTTGATAGACTAGAAAATGTTGCTGGTGTCAAGGGAACGGCCCTCTCCTGGCTCAGGTCTTATTTGACTGATCGTTATCAGTTTGTAGATGTAAATGGTGACTTCTCTACGCATACTAAGGTAAAGTTTGGTGTTCCGCAAGGTTCTGTTTTAGGCTCACCGCTCTTTTCTTTATATATGCTATCTCTAGGTAAAATTATTCGTAAACATGGTATTAGCTTCCACTGTTATGCTGATGACACATAGTTGTATGTTTCAGCAAAGCCAGATGACAGACACCAGCTTAATAAAGTTGATGAAAGTTGTAAAGGATATTAGACACTGGATGGTTATTAACTTCCTTTTACTTAATTCTGACAAGACAGAAGTACTTGTACTAGCTAGAAGTAAACTTTCTGATTATATAGTATCACTGGATGGCCTTTCTGTTTCATCATGTGCAGCAGTAAAAGACCTCGGTGTGATTATTGACTCCAGTCTTTCATTTGAAGCTCATGTAGATAATATTACTAGGATAGCTTTCTTTCATCTCAGAAATATTGCTAAGATAAGAAATATAATGTCACTACATGATGCAGAAAAATTAGTTCATGCTTTTGTTACCTCTAGGTTGGATGATTGTAATGCCTTGCTGTCTGGATGTTCCAGTAGATGCATAAACAAGCTCCAGTTTATGCTAGAATGCAGCAGCCAGAGTTCGTACTCAAACCAGAAGATATGACCACATCACCCCTATCTTATCCACACTGCATTGTCTCAAAATCAAATTTCACATTGATTATAAAATATTTCTATTGATCTTTAAAGCACTGAATGGGCCCACGCTGCAGTACCTGAGTGAAATTTTGGTCTTTTATGATCCGCCACACCTACTTTGATCAAAAGGTGCAGGCTATTTGTTGGTACCCTGAACAGCAGGTACCTCGAACACCAGGGGGCAGAGCTTTCTCTTACAAACCCCCACAGTTATGGAACAGCCTTCTAATTAATGTTTGGGACTCTGACACCATCTCAGTGTTTAAGTCTAGGCTGAAAACATATTTGTTTAGTCAAGCCTTTTGTGAATAGTTTTTTCTTAGGTAAAGAAGCAGATCTATAGGGTTCACGGGCATAGAGTGTTGTAGGATGTTTGGATGCTTTTGTCCCCCAACACTCACGCGTTCATTCAGGTTTGTTTTCCTACGATGGCTTAGGACTACAATTGCTATGATAGCTTCAGGACTGCAATTCCCACGAACAGTTTTGCATTCAAGTCTCCATCAGTGAACAGTTGATAACTTCAACAAAACAGACTTCATATGAAAACTTTAATGAATTTTTGTGGTTACACAATTGCATTTTTTGACAATAGAGTATACAGTTATAGAAGGGAATTATTTATAATCACAGTATCTGGTGTCACCCAGATGAGGATGGGTTCCTTTTTGAGTCTCTTTCCTCTCAAGGTTTTTTCCTCATGTCGTCTCAGGGAGTTTTTCCTCGCCGCCGTCACCTCTGGCTTGCTCATTAGGGATAAATTCATAAATTTAAAATTTATATTCTGAGTTTATTCATTTCCGTAAAGCTGCTTTGTGACAATGTCCATTGTTAAAAGCGCCATACAAATAAAATTGAATTGAATTGAATAAATAACTGAAGAAAGTCCGCACATATTTAGCTCTGCTCAATCATGTACTTCACTTTACTACACTCTTTTTATAAAGGCTCCAAGGCACCACATGACATATTTAATGAGACATTGCCTTGATTAGTTAGGATATATACTATCTGGATGATACACTACACTGACACATACTATCAACTGATGACATGTTAAACCAAGCATTTTATTATCCACCTCTTTTCACGTGCAAGCGGGCATGAAACTTGTCTGAGAAACTATTAAGACCTGATGTTGTAAAATCTAAAATGTAAAGGCATATACAAGGATATTTTTCGTGTAGAACTTGTTCTGCGTATCAAAATTTAATGACAATATGATAAAGTTTTTTTCTACACTATGAAACACTATGCAATTAAATCATGTGTAACATGTACAACCAAAAATCGACCTCCTGCAATGTCTTTGTCCCAAGTTTTTATGTTGAAAAACTACACATCAGTTAAAATGTTAACACGTTGCCAAGATATGAAAAGCCAGGCATACTGTCCTGATGGTATTTCTATAACTAAATCTTTGGGGAATGATATCCACTTAGTTACAGTTGCTACTTTTTTGATGGTTACCTGATCTCACAATATAGGGTAATAACTGTTTATATTATTAATTTTTGGAGCATGGTGCTTTTAATGCTACAATTTCTTTTAATAAATGATACAGTTTAAATAGTGATGTGTGTCCATTGTCTTTTTAATACAAATAAGGTGGAAATCACTGGGAATAAGAATACTGTTGGAATACGCCATTTAATGATCCTTGTGTTTTGATGCTTAATGATGCTTTATTTCTTCATTTATTTATACATTAACCTGTTCATGTACCTATAGAAGTATTGAAAATAAACAATATGGTATAGTATGTTATTTTTAAATTGCTCAGAAAGGGAATTGACGTAACTGAAGGCTTGTCACAGATCTTTTGGATCTATTTGTTTTTTGTTCAGACTGAACTTCGGAGAGTATGTAGTAAAGGGTCTCTCGGGTGATCACCTTGCTGAATGCATGACTGTTGGTTTGTTGCACAATTGCAATCCTTCCACCAAAACACTGGTCTAGTGCAGTTTTCTAACCCACTTTGTTTAAAAAATGCCAGTGCATTTTCACTTGCTAAGATCCACTCTTAGTGCACAGGCAATGCCAAAAATGGTATTTTCTGCATTCAAGTACAGACAGTCCTGTCCCATTTCACATAAAAACAAAAAGTGAAGCAAAACACAAACAGTGAATGGTGTTAAGATATCAGTGGAATTCTCAGTCAAATTTGCACTTCGCACAAGCTCAGAATGCCTCTCCAGTGTTGTGCTGCACTTATATTTTTCTCCCACATGACTTCCTTTTGATGCTTTACATTTAGGCTCAAAATCTAAAACTCATCTGGCTACATAAATTCAAACCGTAGTTACAAATTGGGGCAGGTACATCTTTTCTGTGTCTAATATAGAGTTTCTGGGGCTTTGCCTGACATCAGAGTCATTTTGATTTGAACAAAAGGGTATCAGCATTTCTATTTACTGTCTTTACTATTCAGAGCAGACATAGCATGAACCCAGTAGAGCATTACAGTGCTATTAAGTGTAATATTTTGCCCCAATATTATTTACATTTAACAAACACCCAGAGCTACAGAGATTTCAATCATGTCCTTTTAATGCTAGTCAGCTTTATAGCTTCAGCTTATACAGTTTAAAGTTACGCACAGATAGCATTATTCTAAAGAGAGGCTTCACAAAATTTACCCATCTGTTTCTCTTAGTTTTCTTGACTGGCTTCAAGAAATGGTTCTTTCGTTTGTTCTGCTAAGGCTGATTATCAATTTTTTTTTTTTTTTACTATTTGGGGCCCTTTCCTTGTAGAAAAAAGTTGAATATGAAAAACAAAAAGCAGTGAGTGAGCGAAAGTTCTGTGGGTGGACATGCCTAGTTGAAAGAGAGGTCCGAGGAAAATGGCCAGTTTGGTTCAAGCTGCCAGGAAGGATATAGTAACTCATATAATCATTCTTTACAACTGTGGTGAGCAGAAACGCAGCTCAGCATGCAGAAAACATCAAAACTTGAGGTGGATGGGCTACAACAGCAGAAGGCCACATTGGGTTTCACTCCAGAACAGGAATCCGAGGCTGTCATGGGCACAGAGTCAACCAGATTGGACAGTTGAAGGTTAGGGGGAAAAAAAATCACCTGGTCTTTTTCCAGTCTTCGACTGCCCAGTCTGGGTCTCTTTAAACCCATCAGGATAGATTTAAAATGTGTCTAGAATAAAATATTTTTAATATAATTCCCAGTATATGGCTATAGTTTTGCTAACCATGGGTGTCACGTGGGCTGAGCATTGCGTATTACCCCAAATGTTGTAATATTTGTATGTATGTATGTATATGACGTTCTTGAGATGTAAATGGAAAATGTTAACCCTGTGTTAATGGTTGAGCTTTGGTTTAGGTAAAGCAGTTTTCTGAAAAAGCCGAATGTTGTAACTAGGGGTGGGCGATATGACCAAAATTCTGGGTCACGGTATGAGTAATTTTATTTCACGGTAACGATATATCACGATATATCACGATATAATTATATATAGTTATTCTGGAAATTCATCAAAAAGGGCTTTATATGTTATAAATATGTGGTAATGCCTAGTTTTGGATAATCCGGTGACTTTTAAGTGAATATTATGAAAGCCAAAAGATATACTATTTAAAGTATTTTTACTTTAAATAACATATCTTTTGGCTTTCATAATATTCTTGCCTGACAGAGTTTGCAAATCACATTTTTCTGCTCTTTGTAACCATGTCCACACCACAGATGCCGCGCCTCTTTTAATAAATTCCTCCTCCTGCTCTGGAGTCGATTGTGAGTCCTCCTGATCTGTGTGTTTTCCTCCATGTTTCTTCGTCTCACTCAATCCAAACTATTTACATGGCTATTTACATTACTACGAAATACACGGAACAGAAAAATCTGTTACGGTTGATATTTTATATTGTCGCAATGATCTATATCGCCACACTGCCCAGCCATAGTTGTAACTAAAACTACATGTATGCAGACTATTTATTTATTTATTTTTATTTTTGGATACCCTCGACTGGCGGAGCTGTTCCTGGTGGAGGTGTTGTTCCTGCTACTTTACTGGGCCATAAATGCATACTGGACTCATCAATGCAAAGCATCCTTATGGACACTTACCAATTATTTGTAATTTTTTATGCTTTAATGGTGGTCTATTTTAGTTTCTGGTAAGTATTTGTTATAGAGCATAACATGTAGAAAGGAAACAATTATAAACTTGAGCTTTATTAATCACTTTTTCCCCCATGCAACAATAACTTGAAGGAAATATTCATTATGGCCTACAGTGAAAGCTAAAATACCACCTTCACAATACATTATTTTACAGTGCAACATTTTTCCTCCTTCATTCCACATCTGTCTTGGTTTGTCTTGGAGGGGTGGTGGTTGCATTTTATTTAAGTGAACTAATAGTCACATAGCCAGGGAACTTGCCTAAATAATTGGTGACAAACCAGAGTCGGGGGCTGGCAGCAGCCAAACATGCTAAACTGACTGTCTGGGAGCTCCCTTGAGGCATTACTTAGGTTCCATCATACTGACACTATGTCTGGTACCCAAAATATAAACAAAAGTACAGAAATTTTCAGAGTTTGTTCTAGTAATCTAATTAATATAAAATTAGCTCATAACAAATGCAGATCCAGCACCTCTGCTCTGAAGTTAGGCCTGCTTAATATTAGATCCCTTACATCTAAAGGACCTGTTGTAAATTAAACGATAACTGAAGAGATTTAACGTACTTTGTTTAGCAGAAATTTGGATTAGACCAAATGAGTATGTACTGTAGATTTAAATTGGGCTAGCCCTCCTGGCTATAGGTATATATAGTACCTTTGTCTAACTGGTAGAGAAAGAGGCATCACAGTTATTAATAATGATACCCTTAGGTGTTACCCAGACATCTGGATATAAATTGACCCAATTTCAAGTAATTTTTATTAACAGAACACACATAGCTACAAAAAACCCACCACTCAGTCATTTCCACTGATTGGCCTGATTGCTGATGACTGACAGGTTCCATTGAGAGCAGTGTTTTTGTCTATTTTAGATTCACTAAGGTTTGGTCAGAAAATGCAACAGGACCCACTTATGGCCAACACACTAATATTTAATATTTGACTCAATTTCATAGAACTACGTATGTGTTTAGTAGCCACAGAAACAGCTTTTAATGACTACAGTACAGTACAATGTGTACAGTCGTCACTGTCTTGAGGGACATTTCTCTTAAAAAATCTGATGAATAAGAGAAGAAAAAAGAAGAAAAAAAAAAGAGAAATGGGGAAAAAATCAAACATATGGCAACACCGAAACAGCCTTCTGATATAATCATACTGGAAGAACAACCTATGCTCATTTCTAAGAGGTATGAGCTGCAGGCTACAATCTTGCCTAAACTGAGTCGGACTTGTGACCTGAAGGTGAACCTGAAGGTCGTGGGTTCGAGTCTCAGGTCCGGCCTGGGGGGAGTGAATGACCAGCGCTCTCTTCCACCCTCAATACCACAACTGAGGTGAGACCCTTGAGCAAGGCACCGAACCCCCAACTACTCCCCGGGCGCTGCAGCAAAAAAAAAAAAGGCTGCCCACTGCTCCGGGTGTGTGTTCACGGTGTGTGTGTGTGTTCACTACTGTGTGTGTGCACTTGGATGGGTTAAATGCAGAGCACAAATTCCGAGTATGGGTCACCATACTTGGCCACAAGTCACTTCACTTCACTTCTAAAGTGAGGCCTTACTGCCCTAATAATACAAAAAAAGTAAATGAACATCCAAAATAATTGTGTATGAATGAAATAATTGGAAGCAATACTATTCAAACAAGTGAGACTGTGGCTGAAAAGCCAAAGATACAATCAAACATGCTCAAGCCCAGTCATGTGCATTGAGCTGGATGAACAAGCAGCACAAACACGACAGTACAGCTGTCTTGGGATATGGGCTGGGGTTTAAATCTGGCCCTTTAATATATCCAAGCATCAGGATATTTATGAAATCAGTTAAACCAGATTTAATCTATATGCATAGTTCAGGAACATGCAGTATTATCAGTGTCCTGAATGTTTTTGGAGAAGGCGTTGGCCTCTGCTGGGGTACCAAACAGGCAGGTTTTGCCATCGATAACAATGTGTAGGCAAGCTGGGTCTAACAGACTAAAAGTTGCACTGCCTTTGTAAAGCTCAGCTTTGATGTCACTGTAAGAAGCTCGCTTTTTGGCCAAGGCAAAACCCATGTAGGGAAAGAATCTGATTATTTTACCTTGGTATTCTATGGAGCAATGCTCCTGTGACTAGCATAGAGCCTTTTCCTAGTCTGAACAGTGATGAGAACAGACAATGAAAGGTCAGAGGCATTCACCTGGCGAAGGCTTAGAGGCTAATGTCCTGTGTGCTCTATCTCCAGGGGTTAGAGGAAAATTTCTTCACCCGTGATTTCATGTAATGGCCAGGAAACAAATTCAGTTGGGGCCTGTTTCTCGAGACCCTCAGGTAAGCCTACAATTTGTATGTTTTGGCGGCACAAGTGGTTTTCAAGACCCCCTGAATTAGATCTCAGGGTAGCATTTTTAGATTGCAAAGTTGCTAAATTGGTTTCCAATGCAGTAATCCTGTGATCAGATAATGCAATTAAACATGGGTGAGAGTACAGGAGTGTGTCTCCACAGCCGATTGAATAGTGTCTAAGGAAGCTTGAATAGGAGCAGGCAGACTTTCCACTGATATATTCGAAGAAGCTGTCAGCTCTTGTACTAGGTCTTTGCAGCTCTTTTCAAACTCTGCAAAAAGTGTAAATGGGGCACTTAGCATCAGGCATCTTTTTTTTTTTAATCTGAGGTAGTTTGTTCAGAATGGGTAGTTGGAGAATAATCTTCTAATTTCCACTTTGTTTAGGGGAAATAAATCATGACAAAAAAAGCTATCTTAGAAGGGTTTGATGCTAAAACAACAATGCTAACAAAGGGGAGCTAAATCTAGGATGTTCAACAAGCCCATATGGGTGTGATTAGTCAGTTGTCTACATACTTTTAGCAATATAGTGTTGATTTAGCAATATGATGCTGGTGCCTGATGCTGACAGAATTCTGCTGTTGTGGCTCCTGTCACCCTGTTGATCTGCCTGATTCATTCTGATTCTCTACTTCTGCTTGGAGCTTCTGCATTTGTCATCCCAAATGGGTACCCTAAAGATTTCCAAAAACAGTTTATGCCAAGACTTGCCTTTGCTTCAAAGGATAATCTCACTTGAATACTGTAGACTTGTACCTAAGAACTGCTGCTGTAATCATAAAGACTGTCCCGTGCTCATCCTAGAACTCTTATTCACAAAATGCTCACAGTGTACATCCTTTCATAACACTTGGTACACCTTGACTTTACTCTTCTACATATGTATACTCTAATGATGTATAATCCTACTGTCTGGGGGATTATTATATCTTTTTTTAGTATGACCCCTCTCACAGATTCTTACTCATGTCGTCTCAGGGAGACCTTCCTTGCCCCTGTCACCTCTGGCTTGCTCATTAGAAAATCTGCATTTACATCCACATTTTTATAAAGCTGCTTTGTGGCAATGTCTATTGATGAAAGCGCAATACAAATTAAAATTTAATTGAGTCATGTGGTCTTACCCTCTGCACAGAAGACAGCTCATTCCTAAAAAAGCTGCCATCAGCTGGTGTCACAGTTTTTCTTTTAAGGGCCGAGGCAAAATAAGGCTCTTTTCTCCCTGGAGGCTTCGAGTCATCTGTCAGTTGATTGGCCTCATCCTCATCAGAAGTAAAGTTCTCATCAGAACTTTTTTCTTTGTCACTGATGCTTTCAGTCAGCTTCTTCAGCCTCTGTTTGAGCTCTACTTCCTCTAGGTCCACTAGAGACAATACTTCCTCTACAGTTTCAGCCTGAGAAACAGGAAACATTCAGTATTTTGTATTATTTAAGCATTGGCTGTCTTCTTTTCATGAAGCACTAAACATGAAGTTTACTTGTGAAACAAGAATCATAAAACAAACAATGGTTCTATTTATCTTACTTTAACAGGACTTGCTAATGCCGTGCTCTGCAGATGCCCCTGATATGCAGTGAAAAACACTTATGTATTTATCCTCAAAATAGTAATTGAGTGGGCCATTTCAAATTTACAAATTAATAACAAAGCTGTTCAAAAGTGTAGTACTTGAGCTACAGAACATGGAAGTTTAAATGCCATTAAAGTAAGGTGAAAGTGTCCTTAACTTCTTTGAAAGGTATGTTAAAATAGGAAGAACTACAGTTACAACAATACACATGCTCTTTAATTGCAAGAGTGTTTTGCAACAAAATGACTGCTATATACTTTTTAAGTTTGGTAGCAGTTTACAGGTATATTATATAAATTGTTGATAAATGTTATGTAACCAGTTATAGAGGCTATATGCACAGATATGATCCCTACAAGAATGCACATCTGGAGACTTTAAACTGTGGAGTGAATGAGCACAAAAAAGGTTATGCCAGTAGGGTTGTCCTAATAGGTTTCTCCACTAATTAATTAAACTCTTTAAAGAAAAAAAAAACAGCACTGTTTATAACTGTATATTAAATATCTCATATCGATTGCACGCTGGAGTGCACTGGTAAGTGGCAGTTGGTGAAACAGCCATTGTTTTTTTTTGTGATAAGGGTGCATATTTCAAATCAACAATGGCAGTAAATTTCAGATGATTAACAATGTATAACTTTGCTTTAATATCCCTTTGTGCTCAATTGGTTTTGTTTTCAGGTTAACTTTACTGTCATCAGCATTCAATAATGCCTTTTCGACAAATGTCTGTGCTTAGTAAAATGGATTTCACACTTGTCTGTTTGAATGTTAAACACATGTATGGCCTTGAGTAGATAGTGTAGACTTGAGTAGGTATTGAGTACTTATTGCTTCATGCATGGAATTTCTCTTTTTATTTGCAACATATTTTTCTTGCTTCAAAGCCTTACGCACATTAAGTCTAGACTGTTCTATGTAAAGAGTAATAAGTAGTTTAATTACCATATTCACCATCCAGAAGCATAACATTAAGAAAAACTGCCAACCAACAAAGCAGAGGAACAGAGTCTACAGAAAAATTTTAGAATTATAATACAGCACAGTTGTTTCCCATATACAGTTTCCTCCAAAAGTATATGAAGGGCAAGGCTACACACTGAAGACTTGTGGGTTTGAGATCAGAAAAAGAATGAGACAATAGATCAGAATTTGATCTTTTATTTCCTGATATTTACATCTGGATGTGTTAAACAACTTGGACAATGGCACCTTTGGTGGGAGACCACCCAGTCTTTAGGTGAGCAAAAGTATGGGAACAGATAGACTTAAAGTAAACTGCATCATGCTTCCCCTGATGAAGCCTTTATTGTGTTGGCAGTGTGTTTTGGGTCATTGACTTGTTGCATGATGAAGGGTCTCTCAATTAGATTGGATGAATTTATCTGTAAATTGGCAGACAGAATGTTTCTGTAGACTGTTGAATTCATTCTGCTGCTACTATCATGAGTTACGTCAATAAAGATTAGTAAGCCTGTTCCAGTAGCAGCCTTGCAAACCCAAGTCATGACACTACCTCCACCGTGCTTGACCGATGAGCTCATATGTTTTGGATCATGAGCTGATCCTTTCTTTCTCCACTTTTTGTCCTTTCCATCACCTTAATAGAGGTTAATCTCGTCACTGATCTCTGTGTTTCTTTACAAATTCCAACCACGTACTCGTAATGACCTGTTGGGGTGCTCGCATCTCCATCCTTGATGCAGACCAGGTGGTAGGCATTCCTGAAGTCCAATTTTGTGTGCACAGTGGCTCCTTGCAGAAGCTCAAAAGCAGTGGACGTGAGTGGAAGAGGGTAGCGGTTCTTGGTAGTCACCTTGTTGAGGCCCTGTTATTCTATGCAAGGGCGAAGACATCCATCTTTTTGCCCCATGAAAAAAAGGGTCCTGCAATGGAAGCAGCTGAGTCTCTGATGTATTCCTCCATGGCTTTGGTCTTGGGTCCAGAGAGAGAAAAGATTCTTCCTGTAGGACTAGTGTCTGGGAGCAGGTCAATGCAGGAGTCGTAGGAGCGTTGAGGAGTGAGGAGCGGTGGTCACTTTCTTCTTGTTGAACACCTTTAGGTCATGATACTCGGGAGGGACTCGGGACAAATCAGGAAGTTCTCAGAGACTCAAGAGACGAAGGTGAAGGTGCAGGGAAAAGGCATGTGGCATGGCAGGTGGCTCCCACTCAAACACACAAACTCAGGCGGCCAGTCTATGCGAGAGTTATGGAGGCTTAGTCACGGGAAACCTAGGACAGTGGGAAACACAGGAGAAGGAATATTTCTCTTGGTGGTGGTTGATGGACAGCTGTACAGGAGCGGTGAAGTGGTGAACACTACCACTGCCCAGGAGTCTTCCATCCAGGGCAGTAACAGTTAAGGGCGGCTAAAGGTTGATCAGAGTGATTTGGAGATTCTCGGCAAGGGACAAGTCCATGAAATTGCTGGCAGCACCAGAGTCCACCAGAGACTGAAGGGTGTGCTGTTGCCCATCCCAAGAAAGGAAGATTGAAAGGAGGACCCCAAATGGATAAGACTTCAGGGTGAAAGGTGGGTACCATCACAATCCTCCTTCCTGTGGACGGGACTTTGCTTTTCCCGATAACTCTGGGCAAGTTGTCCTGAAGTGACCTGGTTTCCCACAGTTGAGGCATATGCCAGCTCTGGGAGAGTCGTGTCCCTCCCAACTGCATGGGTTCCTCTGATGAATTGGAGACTTGGGAGCCATCTAGAGGCGAGGTCCAGGACCTGATCTCGACGAGCTGAAGAACAGTGTTCCTTTTGTCTCTCATGGAGTCAGTTGTCCAGCTGAATTGAGAGGTCAAGCAATGCGTTCAAGTCCCTCTCTGCATCACTTCTGATCTGAGATTACATGATGGGTGCCTCCTGGTTCCACAATTTCCTTGACAGAGCTGGAGAAGTTGACTGGATGGTCAAAGACTTTTCTCATCTCCTCTCCTCTGTGAAAGAAATCTTCTACCAAGTGGCCTAGGATAGTGCTTTCTCAGTGAGGAGGATGATGTATGCAGTTTTTGACCAGTGAGAAGGGAAGGTGGATGTCTGGAGCTTGAAGGTTAGGGAACATTGGGTCAGAAACTCACAGCACCCTCCTGGACTCCCATCAAACCTTTGAGGGGTAGGCATGGCTTGGCTGGGGGGGTTAGTAGAGCTTGGGATAGATTGCTCATGTCGCTGAATTGAACCCGGGTCGTGGTGGTGATGACCCAACAACTTAACAACTGCTCCACAGGCTAGGCTGGACTCAACTCCAGAGAAACTCCAGGAGACAGAGAGGAAAGAGACAGGAGGAAAAAAATAGAAAAATCTCTACTTCAAAAAGTTCCATCAAAAGAGCAAACAGACATCTAAAAACAATCCAACCATTAAACAGGTGAATTCTAAGTCCCAAAAAACAAGTAAACAGGCAAAATTCCCAAAAGATCCAAAGAGACCAAAAATAACAAAAGATCCCAAAAAAGGCAAAGCACTAGTAACAAAAGGCAAAGGCAGTGGCTTGGTACTCACATAAGGAACACAAGGACTGAGCAAAGAACAAAGAAAAGGGAGGGTTTAAATAGCCTAGCAAATCAGAGGCAGGTGAAAACAATGAAGAAGGTTAACAAGGGAAGTCAAAAGAAAAAAACACAAAGGCAGAATGTCTTCATCTAGTGTCTATATTGTCCAAAATCCTAAAATATTCTGTCATCAATTGCTGTTGTTTTCCTTGGCCAACATGTTCCATTTCTGGTTATTAGTACACAAGTGGTGTATTTCTTTTTCCGGACATTCCAAATTGTTGTTTTCGCTATGCTCAATGTTTGCGCAATGGCTCAGATTGATTTTCCCTCTTTTCTCAGCTTCAAAATAGCTTCCTTTTCTTCCATAGACAGCTCTCTGGTCTTCATGTTGGTTTATCCTTTTTAACAATAAATGGACTCTTCACAGTTGAAACCCAGGGCTCAACCCAAGAGTAGACATTCAGAGCTATTAATTCTTTAAACAGTCAATCTAACAGGGCATCCCTGGGCAACAAGAAAAACCTGTCAGTCACATGTTCCAATATTTTTGATCACTTGGAAGTTGGGTGGGTTCAAACAAAATAAGCCATGTTCTAAGTTGTTTAACACATTTAGATGTAAATATCAGGAAATGAAAGCTGACCAATCATCTAGTATTAATCTTTTGATCTCAAACCCAAAGGTCTGTCGCACAAACAAAAGAGCTAGCCTTGCCTTTCCAATATTTTGAGGGAATTGTATCTTTTTAGAATGTATTCTAATTATTCTGGTTAAGTTTAATTTTTGTGTATTGTATTGGATTGCATTACATTACTTTATACATTTAGGAAGGTGTATTCAGTATTCAGCCATCATATTGTAGTTAATATTAAAATTCCAGTTAAGACACCACTGGTAAACGTATGCCTTTTTGGTACCACTACTGAATTTTAGGCAATTTATATAGAAAAAAATCATTTATATGTAGACATTTAAAGGTGACAATATTTTTCTGTTGATTGTTTTCACAATCTACTTAGTTCAATCAATCTGCACCCATCAATATATATGCCAATAAAGCATAAAATTGTTCTTTCAGTTTTGCTATGTGTGAATTCTTTCAACCAATAATCACCATAGTTCATGTTTGTAGGAGGTGGCATTGCACACCTCATGCTGTTGACAGTCAAGATGAGATGCAGCTGAGGACATCTAAACCAAACTTTATCACTGCCTTCTCCAGATGCGTATTCTCATAGAGTACTAACATATACACAACCTAAAAAAACACAGAAAGCTCTAGTATGTTCTGAAATACACTGATTTTGGTTCATACAATTCCTGCATCAAGGAATTTCAGAAAAGAGAAAAACACCAAGAATGTTCATATGAAAACAGGTAGTCTTAAGAAAAATAACAGAATATTACTCAATTTATTTACTTAATAATATTACCTTAATAATTCAGTGTCAGTGAAAATGTACACATGAATAGTTTAATAATTTAAAGAAGTGAATACCAGTTTGCAGCGCTGTCTTCCAGAGCCTTCTGAGTGTCTGTCATCTTGGCTGAAGGATGAACCAACTGTATGGAGAAAATTATGTATCAAAATTGTTGATTTTCACTGCAGCAAGTTTGAAATTATAAACTTGTATAATTTAAGACACATGAGACGAACCACAGAATGGCAAGATCTATTTCTTTGTATAGACATTTGGTTTTTGTGGACTAATTACATTTCAGTGAAGTACTATAAAAGTGTAAACAGCATGAACACAGTAATCCATCAAGACTAAAAAATGGCATCATCCTTTTCTTATACTTTTGTTTTATACTTATAGTTTTTGTTTTGCCAAGCCTAGAATTTTTATTATTTATTTCATCAGTATGATGAGTGTAAAGTTACAAACAAGTAGTTGTTTATGTTTTTAATGGGTTTTACATTGGTAATGATGTGTTAATGGAAACAACGACCCGTGGCTAATATGGTACTGCCGCTTTAAAAATCTCGCTCTTTGGGGGATATTTGCATGCTTCCTTGTCAAGTGTTTTAGAAGAAGCCTTAAGGTTTTGTGCCAAAATTGACTGCTATTTGGAGCTATTCATTATTCCCTCTACCCTGATCAAAGCCCCAGCTCCAGGTGAAGAAGAGCAGCCCCAAAGCATGACGCTGCCCCCACCATGCTTCACCGTGGGGATGTGCTGTCTTTTGGTGATGTGCTTTTTTTTGTGCCAAACCTATCTTTGGTCTCATTAGACCATAACACATTATTCCATTTTTTGGTTAAAAAAGGCTTCTGTCTTGCCATCCTACCCCATAGCCCAGACATCTGAGATTTCACATGTAGGGAGCAACCAGTACTTGCCACAAATTGCTACAATTATTTTAGTGTTGCTGTAGGCCTCTTGACAGCCTCCCTCACCAGATTTCTCCTGGTCTTCTCATCAATTTTAGAGAGATGTCCTGTTCTGTAATGTCACTGTTATGCTATATTTTCTCTACTTGTTGATTATTGTCTTTGGAGTGTTCCATGGTATATCCAATGCCTTGGAAATTTTTCTGCAACCCTTTCCTGATTGATATTTTTCAACAAGGAGATCTTGTACCTGCTTTGTAAGGTCTTTGCAGCCCATGGCTTTTCCAGTTGGGTATTACCAAGATGGTGTCAGGAAAATCCTATAGGAACATCTGTACTTTATTTGGGGTTAATCAGTCACTTTAATTGATAGCAGGTGTATACTAATTAGCATTTAACATGAGTTTGAATGTGACTGTTGATTCTGAACACTGCCACATTCCCAATTATGAAAGGATGTGTACACGTATGCATGCTGGGTATATATTTTTTTTTTGCCTAAAACATTTCTGGTTGTTTATCACTTGATTTTTACATGTTGCAATTTCACCATAAAGGTGAAAAAGGTTCTGACATGGTTTAACTTAGTTTCTTTTTTACATCACAAAAACCTGCCATTTTAACAGGGGTGTGTAGACTTTTTATATCCACTCTATCACCTTTTCTCAAGGGAACCATATTAACTGTCATTCCTGGAGTGTTTATTGGTGTACTGTCTTTTGCAACACAGGTACTTTGATTCCCAAGAGGTCTTTTGTTCTAATAAATTTTCACACTTTCTTACTAGAAAATGGCATCACCCATGTTGGAATAGTAGTGGCAGGTTATACATTTCCACTGGATAGCGTTACCCTGAGGTCTTAGTGTATTGGATATGGTGTCTGGATGAAAAGGATATTATTATTCCTGCAAAGTATAGAAATGTATATCATATAGAAAATGTATCCCACTAGATTATATTGTGGGCTAAACTATAAATGACATAAGGAAACAATGATGTTTTATTTGGATATATTATCAATGCATATATTTTATTGAAAAATATTCTATTGTATTTATTTTCATACTGCTGTATCATCAGTATACTACTATTGTTATATGCTGCTTTACAGTTATATTACATAGAAGTACTGTTAGTCTACAGTATATTACAGTACTATGTGAATACCTTTGAATCTAGTCATTCTGTAGCTACTTTCTGATGAGTAGGGAAGGATATTGCCTGCCACTCCTGACGTGTTTGAGTGTACTCTCTTTTGCAACACAGCTGTTAAACACCTTGAGCAACACTCTGTGTAAATCCATCATACATCTTCCATAACACAGGAATCCTTCAAAACGGTCGACTGTAAATAAATATAATGAGTTGCGTATCTGTAACTAAGCTCAATATAATATTTAAATAATATGATATAAACTACACGTGTATGTGCTCTGTGTTGAACAGCAGTTGAACCTACTGAATTCCTTTGTAGTGAAGTAGCCGTGATAAACATTTGTCTTATTTTAAATCTCTGTTCATATTTTGTGAATAAAGACATTCACATCTATCTGTTTGGCAGCATGGGCATGGAAAGTTAAGATATATCAGAGAACAATGTTTTGTTTGCTGTGCTCCAAAGTCAGACAGCAGGTTATTAAGGTACATATAGGAAAAGGAAACAGACATTTTAATTGTTCAACTCGATAAACGTTGTGATAGTTGGAATCTGTTGGCGATTCCCGATACTATTGTCAATTGTCCCTAGCCTAGTCTGTGGTATTTGAGCTTAGCTGCAGGCTCAACATGCTTCTGAGATTTCCGTAATCCAAACCACCCTTGAGGAGGTTACTGCTGCAGCCAGTCATGCCAGCAAGAGCTGGAACCTCTCATCCCGACCTATCCAAACTGGTAAAGTGCGATAATGTGTGCCACACATTGGGGTGGCAGGGTGGCTAGCATTCCCATTGAAATTGTGACAGTCTCTGAGAGACAATGTCCACTATATGGCCAGGCCAAGCTTTTTGTGAGCATGCACTTTGAGCTAAGGTGCAGTGCAGTAGAGCATTATCCACCTAGTTATAACACTGAGGCACAGAATGCTTGGAGCCTCTCAGTAGCATGGTAAGTGCTAATTGCGTATCGCTTACAGATAATAAAGTTGAAGTTATGTCATGGCTTGGCTGTCGGTTCACAGTCAGCTGGGACATGTCCCACATCAGCTATTGACATAGCATGCCTTGGGAGACTATGGTCAACAAGAGTGGGCTCATACTCTCCTGGGTAATAATCTACTATGCTAGTAGAATGGCTTAGCAGGCTTAATTGATGAGAAAAGGTTAAAAGAACATCTCCTGCTATATCGAGCACTCCACCAGCAGGCTTGAGCTCTCTCTGCATGCGGCTTCTGCTTTGACATTGTTTTTAGCTAAGCCGTCTCTGATGCTAGGATATCCATCTCCTATTTGATGTAGGAGCCTTTTTACTTTTTACACAATGTGAACCTGTGACTCAGACAAAGGTTCTCAGAGTGGCACAGTGTGCTGTGACGGCGGAGTCAGTAATTTTACAATTTAACACAAGGAATATTATCCGAGGGTAATCCACATAGATGGCCACTCAGTGTGCCATAATGGTAGAGTCTGAAATTTTACAACTCACCACTAGGAGTGTTAATCTAAGGATAATCCACTCAGCAATTCATGACTCCTCATGGCTGTAGACATCTAAAACAGGGGGCTATACCCTTATAATGCCAATGGACAGATCAAACATTTTTGCCTGGCAAATGCTTTGGACGAACTCAGAAACACCAGCAGTGTGTGTGGCATGAATTCAGAAAAGCTACTCGTCTGTGTGGGACGAACTCAGCCAGAAAAGCCAGGCCCTGCAGCTGTTTCTCATCCAGATAATTGAGATAACTTGTGTATATACATTAAAATATTATAAAGTGACAATTTGCCATGTGCCCTGATTGTTGCCAGTGCTAGCTAACTAGTTTATTGATGTTGTGTTCATTAGTAACTGGAGCTTAAATAAACTAGCTAGCTAGCCAAGTGTGAGTAGCTAGCTATTTACTGTTTACCTTAATCCGGAATATTTCGTTAATAGATGGTTTTGATTTGCCGTCACTCATAAATTTCAGTACATAAACAACGTTCAAAGTGGAATGGGAATGCTACTATTCATTACTGGATATGAGGACCCAGCTGTTGCGAGAAAGGTCTTAACTGTTCAGTTGGCCAATTAAAAAAAATGGATAAAAATAGACTTTGACAGAATTTTTTTACAACCTTATCTGTCAACATGACAGATAATGATTTGCTGTAAGGCAACCTGAGATTCTCACACAGTAGGGCAGCTATGAGTCATTGACGCTCTGACTGGCAACATGAACATTGCCCTGGAAGCTTTGCTGAGAGGCACCAGGTTAATACAGGGAAACATATATAAAGCCTGTATATGCTAGTTAGTGAGATCTGGGCTTTGGGTGGGCCACTCAGGGACATTCAGAGACTTGTCCTGAAGCCACTCCAGTGTTGGCATGGCTGTATGCTACAGCTCGTTGTCAGGCTGAAAGGTGAGGTCGTATGCATTATGGAGCAGGTTTTCATCAAGGATCTCTCTTTTTTGGGCTACATTCATCCTACCCTTAATTCTGACTAGTTTCTCAGTAGGCTTCACCATAGGCATGGTATTTGCCAGTTGATGATCAGCATATGGTTTTTGCCAGAAGTAGTGCTAGGAGTTCAGCCCAAAGAGTTTAAGTGTTTTAAGGAGTGACTTGCTTCTAGCCAACAATGTCTGAGATGGTTGTCCTTCTGGCAGGGTTCTCCCAGGACTACCAATCCTCTGTTACAGTAGCCATTGGGTTCTTGGTCAGCTCTCTGACCAAGGCCCTTTAAGCCTGGTTTGGCCTAATGGCTTTAGCTAAAAGAGTTCTGGTGGCTCAAAATTCCTTCCATTTCATAATGTTGAAGTCCACTGTGCTCCTGGGAACATTCAAAGCTTTAGAAGGAGCGTTATACCCTGCTATGTTGACACAATTTGATCGCAGAGGGCTACAGTGAGTTGCCTGGTTTTTAGTCTGACATGCACTGTGAATTGTGGGGTCTTATACACACAAGTGTGTGCTTTTCTAAATCATGTCCAATCAGTTGAATTTGCCATATGTGGATGTGAGTTATAGAGATATCTCAAGATAATCAAAGCAAACAGGATGCACCTGAGCTCGATTTGGAGTGCCTTAGACAAGGGCTTGAAAACTTCGCTAAATTAGATATTTCAGTTGTTTATTTTTAATAAATTTGCAAAAAATTCTAAAAACATGTTTTTGCTTTATCATGGATTATTGTGTGTAGATTAATGGCCAAAAATGCATTTTATCCATTTTAAATTAAATATACAATACAATAAAGGATGCAAAAAAGTAAACATCTAAATAGTTTCTGAACTCACTGTAAATAATATATTAGTAGTATAGTATAGTATACAGTTGAGCTCAAAAGTTTACATCCCCCTTTCAGAATCTGCAAAATGTTTATTATTTTACCAAAATAAGAGGGATCATACAAAATGCATGTTATTGTTTATTTAGTGCTGACCTGAATAAGATATTTCACATAAAAGATGTTTACATATAGTCCACAAGAGAAAATAATAGTTGAATTTATAAAAATGACCCCGT
>CM040458.1:1731032-1746182 GCA_022758105.1 Pangasianodon gigas
ACAGGGTCATTTTTATAAATTCAACTATTATTTTCTCTTGTGGACTATATGTAAACATCTTTTATGTGAAATATCTTATTCAGGTCAGCACTAAATAAACAATAACATGCATTTTGTATGATCCCTCTTATTTTGGTAAAATAATAAACATTTTGCAGATTCTGAAAGGGGTATGTAAACTTTTGAGCTCAACTGTATAAGTATATAAGCTGGGGCCTCCATGGATTGGACTTGTTTCTCCAGAACATCCCACAGATGCTCAATCAGCTTGAGATCTGGGGAATTTGGAGGCTCAACACCTTGAGCTCTTCATCATCTTCCTCAAACCATTCTTAAACAATTTTTGCAGTGTGGCAGGGTGCATTATCCTGCTGAAAGTAGGAAATACCGTTGCCATGATGGGGTGTACTTTGTCTCCAACAATGTTTAGGTATGTGGTAAGTGTCAAAGTAACATCCACATGAATGCCAGGACCCAAAGTTCCCCAGCAGAACATTGCCCAGAGCATCACATTGCCTCCGCCGGCTTGCCTTCTTCCCATAGTGGATCCTGGTATCATCTCTTCCCCAGGTAAGCAACACACACACCAGTCCGTCCACATGATGTAAAAGAAAACGTGATTCATGACCAAGACAACTTCTTCAATTGCTCCATGGTCCAGTTCTGATTGTACCCATTGTAGGTGCTTTCAGGAGTGGACAGGTGTCAGCATGGGCACTCTGACCAGTATGCGGCTACGCAGCACCATGTACAGCAAGCTACGATGCACTGTGTGTTCTGACACCTTTCCATCATAGCCAGCATTAACTTTTTCAGCAATTTGTGCTACAGTAGCTCTTCTGTGGGATCGGACCAGATGGGCTAGCCTTCGCTCCCCATGTGCATCAGTGAGCCTTGGGTGCCCATGACCCTGTCGCCGGTTCACCGGATATCCTTCCTTGGACCACTTTTGGTAGGTACTAACCACTGTGTACTGGGAACACCTCACAAGAGCTGACCCAGTCCTCTAGCCATCACAATTTGGCCTTTGCCAATGTCGCTCCGATCCTCCCTTGCCCATTTTCCCTGCTTCCAACACATTAACTTCAAGAACTGACTGTTCACTTGCTGCCTAATATATCTCACCCTTTGACAGGTGCCATTGTAATGAGATAATCAATTTTATTTACTTTGCTTGTAGAAGCAATAAAAGTGGTCTTCTTTAGGCTAGTTGATTATTTGGAGCTTAGAACTCAAAATGACTAGGAAAAACAACTATCTTCTAAAACTCATCAGTCTATTCTTGTTCTAAGAAAGGAAGTCTATTCCATGCAAAAAATTGCCAAGAAACTGAACATTTCATACAGTGGAGTGTATTACTCTCTTCAAAGAACAGCACAAACTGGCTCTAAGCAAGATAGAAAGAGACATGGGAGGTGCCAGTGCACAACTGAGCAAGAGGACAAGTACATCAGAGTCTCTAGTTTGAGAAACAAACATCTCATAGGTCCTCAACTGGCAGCTTCATTGAATGGTACCTGCAAAATACCATTCTCAATGTCAACAGTCAAGAGGCGACTCCAGGATGCTGGCCTTCTAGTGTTGCAAAGAAATAGCCATACCTGAGACTGGCCAATAAAGTAAGAGATTATGATGGGCCAAAGAACACAGACATTGGACAGAGTGAGAGTGGAAAAAAGTGTTATGGACCAACAAATCTAAGTTTGAGGTGTTTGGAACACAACAAACAACATTTGTGAGACCCAGAAAAAAATTAAAAGATGCTGGAGGATGCCATCTCTCAAGTATGGTGGAGGAAAGGTGATGGTCTGGGGGTGCTTTGGTGGCGAAAAGTGATAGATTTATACATGATAAAAGGGATCTTGAACAAGGAATGCAATCACTCCATGCCATTCCTTGTGGACAGCGCTTGATTTATAGCCAAATTCCTTCTATGACAGGACCATACCCAAAGCACAGCTCCAAACTTTGCAAGAACTATTTAGAGAAGAAGCAATCAGTGGTATTCTATCGGTAATGGACTGGCCTGCACAGTAACCAGATCTCAACCTATTGAGATTAGCTTTTCAGTTTTCATTTCCTGATATTTACATCTAGATGTATTAAACAACTTAGAACTTAGAGCACCCTAGAACTTAGAGCACAAGTGATCAAAAATCATGGAACATGTGACTGACAGATGTTTCTTGCTGTCCAGATGTCCCCTGTTAGATTGATTGTTTAAACAGTTATTTGCTCTGAATATCTACTCTTGGGTGGAGCCCTGGGTTTCGCCTGTGAAGACTGCATTTGTTGTTAAAAAGGATAAAGCAAGATGAAGACCAGAGAGCTGTCTCTGGGTGAAAAGCAAGCCATTTTGAAGCTGAGAAAAGAGGGAAAATCGATCAGAGCCACTGCATAAGTATTGAACATAGCCAATACAACCATTTGGAATGTCCTGAAAAAGAATGAAACTGGCGTACTAACAACCAGACATTGAACAGGTCATCCAAAGAAAACAATAGCAGTTGATGACAAACATTGTAAAAGCTGTGAAGAAAAACCCAAAAACAGCAGTCAGTGACATGAACAACAACGTCCACAGGGCAGGGCTGAAGGTATCACATTCCCATGTTTGAAGAAGACTTAAAAATATAGAGGCCATACAACAAACTCACCAGCAGCAAGGAAAAAAGTTCTGGACCCAAGATTAACCTCTGCTAAAGTGATGGAAAGGCCAAAGTTTAGAGAACGAAAGGATCTGCTCCTGATTCAAAGCATACAAGCTCATTGGTCAAACACGGTGGAGGTAGTGTCATGGCTTGGATTTGCAAGGCTGCTGCTTGAATGGGCTCACTAATCTTTAGAGATGATGTAACTCATGACGGTAGCAGGTAAATGAATTCAAAAGTCTACAGAAACTTTCTGTCTGCCAATTTACAGAGAAATGCATCCAATCTAATTGAGAGGATCTTCGTCATGCAGCAAGACAATGACCCAAAACACACTGGCAACACAACAAAGTACTTCACCAGGGATAAAAATTGGAAGGTTTTAGACTGGCCAAGATAATTACCAGACCTTAACCCAAGTGAGCAGCGTTTCACCTCCTGAGAGGCGACTAAAGGAAGAAACCCACCAAAACAAACAACGACTGAGAGAAGTACTTTTCAAGCCTGGAAAAGTATTACAAAAGAAGAATGCAACAGTTTGGTGATATCAGTGGGTTGCTGGCTTGAAGCAGATATAGATATAGAACCAAATATTTAAGTGTTATTTAATTTACTTTAAGACTATCTGTTCCTATACTTTGGCTCACCTAAAAAACAGTGGTCTACCACCAAAGGTGCCATGTTCTAAGCTGTTTAACACATCTAGGAATATCAGGAAATGAAAGCAGAAATTCTGATCTATTGTCTCATATTCATCTTTTGATCTCAGAACCAAATGTCTTCAACGTATAGCAAAAACAATAGAATTGGCCTTGCTGTTCCAATACTTTTGGAGCGGACTGTATGTTGTGGGAAATGGTTCTCATTTGAAACTGCTCTCATGTTCTCTTGCTGTGCTTCCTTTTCAGGGCAGTGCAAGCTGGAAAATTGGATAAAGCAGACTAACTAGGTTCCAAGCACATGGAGAAAGAGACAGACATGTGACTAGGTCAAGGAGCAAGTCACATGGACAATTAGGCAGAGCTAATTCTTCCCCTTTCAGGATCTTCCACTAATTCTTTTCAAGTGCAGGGGCTATGCATGCTACATACCAGGGGCGGTTCTAGGGTCAGTGGATCTCTGGGGCTTAGCCCAGAGACATCCATTTATGCGTTATAATACACGGGATACACTTTAAAATGTGTTTAAAAGTTACATCAGCAAAGCATCTTTGTTTTTAAAAGTAAATCTTTCATTATTGCTTATTAAAATAAAAAAAAAAGTCACACTGACCTGAGTTAAACTGAAAACCTTTCACATCTACTGCCTGCTTTATTCCACCATTATAGACATTCATCTGAAAGTCATCCTTAAAACTGCTCAACTGCTATTATAATTTGTAATCAAACTCATTGAACTCATTGAACTGTTTAAAACCAAAAAAATCCAGAGCCATGACACCAAGCTGTTATTGCTTGTCTAATTAGGAACCTGCCTACAGAAGATCCACAGATTATCCTACTCATCAACAAAAATGCATGACCACAAAGTGAGAATACCAGCCATTATTAAAGGTTAGATTTACAAACAAAAGGAACAGCACAGGTCAAGCTTAACACGTGCACTGCTACAGCCATTGATGGCAGAAAAATCAGTCCATTTCTCTTTCATATTCTATTCTGCTGATGTTGTGTTTCTTTGTTTGTGCAAATATTAGGAATGTCACTGGCATACTCTTATTCTACAGAGAGATAGCAGTTGAAGGACCCTATCTCTTTATTTAAATGCATTACTTTAAACACAGCTTCAACCTCTCCTCTGAAGCCTCTGCACCATTCCTATGCTGTCCTGGCTTTGCCGTTGTCTGCTTTCTTCCTCTCTCCACCGCTTTTTCTTCTCACAGTACCATCCCTCCTTTCTCTTTTCCATTTGTGTTGGCTGCTCTCCTTTTCTCGCTCCACTTTTATTTCTTCTCTCTTCTTCTATCCACGCCTGTGATCGTCTCCCTAATCTAACGTATTCGTTCCTCCTCTAGTTTTCATTTTTTTTATGTCCTCTCTTTGTCTTCTCCAGACACTTCCTCCACTCATTTTACTTTTCTTCTCACCACTTCATTTCTCCTTTCTCCTCTCCCCTCTCCACTCCTTTTTCTTACTATCCCTTTCCACTCTTCTCTTCTTCTGGTGTGCCCAATTCACTACCCTGTGTATTCACCTTTTTCATCTGTACTGAATTTTCTTTTTGTGGTAACACTTTACAATAATGTTGTATTTGTTAACATTAGTTAGTGCAATAACATATACTAACAACAACAACAAAACTTTTGCAACATTTATTAGTTTTGGTAAATGTTAATCTTTTACATATACTAAGACATTATGAGCTAACATGAACAAACAGTGGACAATAGTATTTTGATAAATTAACATTAACAAAGATTAATAATTGCTGTACATCACTGTCAGGTGGTTAAGCCTGTCTTGGTCCATTGTGTTTCTTAACCAAGTATGCAGTCGACGCAAGGCACTAGGAGGCTAAGGAGCCTTCACAGCTGCAACTACTAACTGGAATTGTAAGTGCTATTTGAAATACTGAATTCAGCATGGGGAATAGTGCTGTCAAAAATACTGATTTTTCAATACATATCGATTCTGAATATTTGAAACGGCTTCAGTACTCATTTTCCGCAGTATCGATACACCGATACCAGCTACACTTGCGAGTTAACACACACTGCAGTGCCCACATAGCCCCGCCTCTTCTCACTCACTCACAGTGCTGTCTTCTAGTCATTCGTCTCATTCGCTCCAGTCGAACAGCGTTTTGTTATGGTGTTAGAAAGAGTGCAGAGCCTCTGCGACCGGTTTTGGTGGATAAAGAAAACAGCAGGAGGGCTATTTGGAAATATTTCAAATTTGAGGCAAATGAACATGCAAAGGCGAAGGACACAAGCAAGCCAGAGCAGTGTTAACAAAAGGTGCTAACACCACTAATTTAGCGACGCACCTGAAGGACCGACACTCAGGCCTATATACTTAGGCTACAGTAATGAGTGTCACTCTCATTCACGTCTGTAGAGAATGTCACCTCTGTAGAGAATGTGTGCATATATAAGAATACTAATTACTTCCATTTCATTTGTTACTTGAAAATACATAAGATTTCACTGCTTTTGTTTTTACTTGCACTTTAGTGCCTTTTGAATGGATGACAATCTCTTGAACTTTTGAACAAGTGCACTACCTCAAGAAGGTTTCATTAATGTAAAAATATACCTCGTTGTCATGCCTTGTTATGTTTATCTTGTAATAAAAATCTAAAAATGTATGCCCTTAATGTTGTGACAGTTTTTCCCTGTGGTATCGAAAATGGTATCGATATGATATTTTTTCAAGGTATGATATTTTTCAAGGTATTGTATCGAAGTTAGAAATTCCAGTATCGTGACAACACTAATAGGGAACATATCAGTATTTAACAGCTTGGACACACTGACTATGTCTGGAATTGTTTCTTCCTCCTGCAGAATGCAGAATTTCTGGATACTGAGTAGTCAAGCCATTGAAATGCATCTAACCAGTTCTTAATGAAAGCTTTTTGCTGTAATCCAAACTGGGTAAACGGATACTGCTGGAGCTTCACCTGCTTTGGGCCTGTCTGCAACGTTCCTAGATCATCCCCTTCATTTTCTACCCCTTTCTGTATTTCCTCTCCCATCACCTCTTCTCTCCATCTGATTCATCTTTGACACACCAAAAAGGAAAGCTTAGCTCTATGATTATATTAATAATTCAAATTTCAATTTCAAATATTTTGATTCTTTTCATACACACCTATGAACCATCTGTTTAAGGCAATTGAGATAATTAAATCCAAAAGTTCTAATCTCATTGGCTGGATCATATGTAAATTCTTATTGACGGTTGGCCAGTTTACATGTTGGTCATTACTTCTAGACTTGGAGGGCCGTTCTTGTTAGGAGTGAATGACAACGTAGGTAGACATTGATTGACATTGTTTGACATTCTAATGGGTATTATTTTACTGTGCATGAAAACTTAGTGATGAGTACAAGCCAAGGTAATAAAAACATTCAGGGCTTTACTGAACACATTCAGGGCTTAAGCCCTGGTAGCCCAGCCCTAGAACCGCCCCTGCTACCTACCTTCAGATGTTTGATTGTGTAATAAATAATGCTGTAGAAACCCTGTATAACTGTATTTTTCAGACATGTGTTTTGGATATCCATTCTCCAAGCCACATAAAGAACCTCACTCATCCATCTCATTTAACAGCTCTTTGTAATGCATAAGCTAAACCCTTATTTGGGGCATATATGAACCTACCTCTCAGGTCAGGCTGGGAGCAAGACTGACTTCCATGCAGTCTCTTGTACAGTGACATCATCACTTTTGCACTGCCAGATTGCTTAAAACGAGCATATACGTTCTCATAGAACCACTCCAATTTACCAATCTTCAAGACTCTGCAATACAAGACAGACAAGATTTTTGTTTTAGGAGAAAGAAACATTGACATAATGAGTTGTCTATAGTTCAACAGGCACGTTAGGAAAATACAGTTATTTCTCAAATTAAATTACTGGAATAACCACACTACAATATTAAATATGGTATATCACATACAGTCAGGTCCATAAGTATTTGGACAGTGACGCAATTTTCATAATTTTGCCTCTGCACACCACCACAATGATTTGAAATGAAGCAATCAAGATGTGACTGAAGTGTAGACTTTCAGATTTAATTCAAAGGGTTTTACATAGTTGCTCTATTTTCACAGGACCAAAAGTAATTGGACAAACTATCATAAATATTTGGATTTTTTTTAATACTTGGATACAAATCCTTTGCAGTCAATGACTGCCTGAAGCCTGGAACCCATGGACATCACCAAATGCTGAGTTTCCACCCTTGAGATGCTTTGCCAGGCCGTTACTGCAGCCATCTTCAGTTGCTGCTAGTTTGCGGGTCTTTCTGCCTTCAGTTTTGCCTTCAGTAAGTGAAAAGCATGCTCAATTGGATTGAGGTCATGTGACTGACTCGTCCATTTAAGAATATCCCATTTCCAAGCTCTTGGGTTGTTTTCGTGGTACATTTTGGGTCATTATCCCTCTGTACTATGAAGCACTATCCTATCAGTTGTGCAGCATTTAACTGAATTCATCCTGCTACTTCTATCAGCAGTCACATTATCAATAAACACCAGTGACCCTGTTCCATTGGCAGCCATACATGCCCATGCCATAACACTTCCTCCACCATGTTTGACAGATGATGCGGTATGCTTTGGATCATGAGCCCTTCCTTTCGTTCTCCATACTCTTCTCTTCTCATCATTCTGGTACAAGTTAATCTTACATCAGAACAGGTCAGTCTTTTTTTAGAAGTTTTTTAGCAAAGTCTAATCTGGCCTTTCTGTTCTTGAGTGTTACCAGTGGTTTGCATCTTGAGGTGAACCGTCTATATTTACATTCATGAAGGCGTCTCTTGATTGTAGACTTTGACAATGATACGCCTACCTCCTCCAGAGTGTTCTTGACTTGGCTAGATGTTATGAAGGGGGTTTTGGTGTTGCTCAGCTTTCCAGTGCATTCCTTCTTTTTAAGAATGTGCCAAATTGTTGATTTGGCCAGTCCTAAAGTTTCTGCTGTCTCTCTGAGAGGTCTGGGGTTTTTTTCAGCCTAATGATGGCCTCCTTCACTTGCATTGACAGCTCTTTGGACCGCATAGTGAGAGTTCCCATGAACAGCTACAAAATGCAAATTCAACACTTGGAATCAACTCCAGACCTTTTATCTCCTTAATTTGTCATGAAATAAGGAGGAAACAGGCCACATCTGGCCATGAAACTGCTTATCAGTCAATTGTCCAATTATTTTTCAGCCTGTGAAAATGGAGGGACTCTGTAAAAAAAATGGCTGTAATTCCTAAATGATTAATTTGATATTTTTCTTAAGCCCCTTGAATTAAAGCTGAAAGTCTACATTCCAATCACATCTTAGTTGCTTCATTTCAAATCCATTGTGGTGGGGTACAGAGGCAAAATTACGAAAATTGTGTCACTGTCCAAATACTTATGGACCTGAGTGTATATGTACATACTACATTTACTCTAGCTTGGTAATTATTGAAAATAAACCAAATTACATATTGTAAAGCAGTTTTGTTACAAGAATCAACTGGGCTAGAATGAGAGAGCTTGTTCTAGAACTTACTTGGCCATATGGCACGGATCACACAACCAGCCATGCTCTTTTTTGTTGTACCAGCTGCAAGCTTTGCAGATAAATGCTTTGCAGTTCTTGCACTGACATTTACTTTTGAGCAGGAACTTGAATGGCTGCAGGCAGTGTATGCAGAAAGAGTTGCTAAGGTTGGACTGGTAGGTAAGCAAATTTCTCTTTGTGTCTTCTGTCAATATATTTGACTGAAGATCTCTGCAATGTACAGTTGAATTAAACAGAGACAAACTGCATTTTAGTTTGTGAATGGTATTTCAGTTTGTGAAACTTGTAAAAAAAAAAAAGTTACATTTGACTAAATAATAGGTTAAGCAAACCATTTTACTTGTTATAAAGAAGTCCAACATAGTATATACATTGTACAGTGACCTGGGACCTATAAGATTTTGCACAGATTTCAGAATGAAAGTAAGCATGAGCACAAAATTCACTGGATTCCACAATGTGTTGGAAACGTTCCTTTGAGATTTTGTTCCTGCAGATTTGTCACCTCCTCATTAGGGCTGGGAGGTGTATTGGTATTAAAATAAATACTGGTGTTACATAGTGCTACAATATGGATTTTAACATACCATGGATATTGTGATAAGCCCAAAAACAGTGAATCAGAAACACCCCCGGCATGACATAACTTAAAGATGAACTTGATTTGGGTAAATAATCAGTAGAAACTTAAAAGAACTTACATACAGTTTAAAATGTACTATTGAACAAGCGATTGAACAAGCAGATTATTATTGCATTAATTTTCTGTGCTTTATTGCTCTGCTTATATAACAATATAAATTTCTGTAATGACAGTCAGATTATTGCGATGGTGTGGTTGGGTGAAAATGAGCTCAAGATGAGCTCCAAACTGAGGAAAGGGTGTATAATGATCAAGTGATGAACATAAATATGACTAATATTTTTTTAATTACGATATAAAAAAAATACAAGAAAATATGTTCATGCAATTTGAGTAATATGCAAAAATGAATATGTACTTATGAAAAGCTTCTGTGGGCATTTCCCCCTTCGAATATCAGGGTTCATCACTTCGGAATGGGCTGCACTAATAGACTTGTACATCCAAAAGGGACATCATTCTTACCCAAGTCTGTCCTCTTCTTTTTTCCGGAGGTTAAAATCCCTCTGGATCACCTGCCAGATGTGGCTGGCTTCTTCATCGGTGAGTCTTGAGAGATCAAGCTTTGTCTGCTCGGTAATATTCAACGTCATAATTTTCAAGCTCTGGTCAGAGGAATAAAGGCTGTTTAAATAAGGAAATGCATTCATGCTATTATAATTTATATATATAAACAGCCTCTCTTTTTTTTTTTTTGACCAAATCCACACAATGGCGATAGTCTCCATCTTGTATTGTCACTACTTCTACTACTACTCCTATAATAATAATAATTTAAAATGCAACAATACCATTTTTTTCAGACCAAGTACAAGTATGAGTACATGTTTTAGTACTTGAAGATACTGATTCTGTTACTGGACGAATCTCTGCTGAGTTAAGGTATGAGTTACTGGCAGAAGAAACAGCAACAGGGCACTTGGATTTTAATCTGTTTTGGCAACTACAGCATTTAATTATCGGTTATGAGGGGGTGAATTTTGTTTTGAGAGATTTTAACTGTTTCATGTTTAATAGTTAATGGAATAAGACTAGTTTGAGAGCTACCAAATCCTCCACTGCAAACCATGCCCATTTTCAGCCAAGCCGATCTAAATGTTCCATTTACTAATGCTACATTTGTGGTGCCTCGTAAGTGGTAATTTGCAAGTTGTAAAAAAAAAACAAAAAAAACATGGATGCCTCCATGACAGTGTCTTTTGTTTCGTCTGTCAAAGCATATAAAGCTCATAAAAAGCTACTTTAATCACACTTTTACAGTTACAGGCCTAACTGCGAACAACAGTGAGTAGAGTTAGCCACGAGCTAGCGAGCTAATGCTAGTTTTATGATGCTACATTGATGATTACCATCTCAAAACAGCGATTAGTATGGTCAGTGTTATATATTTAACAAAGTACTGTGTCAGTATTACTATAAACTAATTTAAAAGTAGAGAAGTAGCACTTTACATTGTTCACAATGTGTGTGGCCATGTTGGTTTGACATCACCCTGTAAATGGGGAAGGAACTGGTAGTTGAGAAGACTACCCCAAGTGGATGAGTTGAAATTTCAAGTTAAGGGGGCATTTTCTATAGCTTTTACTGGTTGGAGGTGGGGAATTACAAGTTGCAACCTTGCCTCGAAGGCAGCATAAAAACCAGGGAGCATCGATGCTCACTATGTTCCCTTACTGGAAATGACATCATATTTTCAGAAGCTTCTCAGCTCGAAAAAAAAAATGGCGGACGAACTCGTGTACACGATATACTGATTCACGACCTGATTGAAGCACACAATTGTATAGAGTTTGGGCCTACAAAGGAGTGTGATTGTCAGGTGTCCACATAATTTTTGGCCATATAGTGTATGTACAAAATGTCCTATATTTTGCATTATAGCTTTAATAGGGAATGACTGGTTAGATGTCCTGTATGTCTACATGGGCTGAACCCCTCTACTACCTTCTTTAATTTGGAAAGCTGGGATGAAGAATTGTTTGGTCTTAAATTAGAATTTGCTAGCTAATTCTTTTTCTTTAATTTGAAAAGCTAGCTGTCCTGTATTTCACATTTCACCACAATCAAGGCAGTGTGGACAGTGCCACTCCTGTCCTCTCTGTGTAAATTACAATGTGGAACCAGAAGTTGCCTACATTGCACTGAATCTACGTATACTGTGGCATGAAATATGTCGTCTGAGTCATGTATTTCTATAGCCATACCTATCCTATATAGGCCAATAATGCAAAATATAGACTTATCTTATACATAATACATTTTTACAAATTTGTTAAAGGCTTCACATGTTCAATTACACATGACATCTATTAAGACAAGTGTGTTCTTCAACATAGGACTGAGATAAGTCATCATGTGTTTCTAAAGTCAATTCCATCCTCATTAATGATTAAAAATACAGGAAATCTTACAGAATTAAGATTAACAAAAAATAAATTAACAAAAAATACAGGAAATCTCACATTTTCTAATGTTGTCAGTAATGATAATCATTGTCTGGGAATTAATTCACAAAAAAATAGGAGAAACGTTATTTAGCTCTGTTTATGGTTCTGTTTTTCATCTACTACAATCAGCTAAGAGCCAATTTAAGACTACAGAGTCTACAGAAACACAGAACCTTTCCTACATTTGATACAGGAAGATGTTTTTGATACACATGACCTGTTATATATTTAAATATATTTGTATATTTAAGGCCATTTTCATCTCCAAGAAAAACAAAAAATGACACATATACCTTATACTTTGAATTACAGCCTGTGAGGTAATCCCTTAGGAGCTCAACTGGAGAGCTGCAGGCAGAAAGTCATACAGCACTGCTTATCACATGTCTAATTAACAGTGGAGGGAGGAGAATGATGGATTTTTTTTCCCCAGCAGCACAGACAGACAGCCCAGCAGTAAGACACCAAAATGCATTAGTGAAATGTACTTTTTGATATCTTTGTTATTTAACCTATATGGCATTTTTGCTTTACAAAAGTCTTGCACTCAATGTGCAGGAGTTCATGGACATGTTAGGGTTAGGGTTAGGGTTTTAAAATCTTGTGCAAAAGCAAAAATACAGGAAGCACTAGAACTGCAAGGTACATACCAGTAATATAGGTGCTTCACGGTAAATTTATTTAAGCAGTCTCATAAAATGATCAGTCTTATTAAATCAGCCTCATAGAATATCCTTTTTTTAAGTTTAGAAGTTTAATTAGAAATTAAAGTAAGTTATCATTTAAATAAGTTATAATTATGAAAACCTCAATTTTATTTGAGAATAATAATAATCAATGACTTAGTTTCTGAAGGCTTAGTTCTGAATTGTTTGGCTTCTTGCAATATCAAAAGTAATAACCACAAGACAATAAGATGTTCAGTAATATAGCATTTATTGAAATAGAAAAGAATAAACACCAAGTAACTATAAACTATAGTTTAGAACCTAATTCTAAATAGGAACAGACAAAGAAGAGCTGCGTGGGTGTATTGGGGAAGGGGGGAGGGGAAGAATGTGTGTGTGTGTGTGTGTGTGTGTGTGTGTGTGTGCCTGCGCAGGAACAAGAGCATCTGTGTGTGGATGCACGCTCTTCTGTAGAGCTCGTGTGTCAGTTTGCGCTGAGCTTATAAAAATTTAATCAACACGAACCACTTGAGATACGTTGCCATGCCTCCTGATATGTGAAACCAGGAGAACAGTAGGGAATAGAAATATGGCGGGGATTTTAAAAGACTTGTGGTGGATGGCAAGTGATAGAAACTATAAAAATATTTCCAACGACAAACTAAGTTCCAAAGCGCAATAACATTAATAGGAATACAGTCCTGCTCACCATTACTGGCACCCATGAAGTTTAAGTACATAATGTGGAATATCTCCTGAAAAAAATTCATCAAGTGAAACAGCTTTTTTCTATAGAGAACTTGTGTTTGATACAAAAGAGCAAATGATAAACAACAATTTAAAACAAAACACAATGGGAGAAAAAATAGAAAAACTGTCTGAGGACATCAGAAGTGCTATTATTAGCAAACACAAGACCTCCAAAGGGTATAAGGCCATCTCCAAAGACCTTGGTATCCCTGTTTCAACAGTGCGCAATGTTATTAAGAAGTTTGCCAAGCATGGAACTGTCAAGAACCTCTCTGGACGTAGGGGAAAGAGGAAAATTGATGAGAGAACTCTTCGAAGGTTGGTGCGAATGGTGGAAAAAACACCATGTCTAACATCCAAAGACCTGAAGACCAACCTGGAACAGTCTGGGGTCATGGTTTCAACAAGTACTATACGCCGCACACTAAACCAAGCAGGGCTTCATGGGCGAAGGCCAAGGAAGACACCATTGCTAAAGAAAAGACATAAAAAGGAACGACTGATCTGCAGTGTTGTCAAAAATATTGATTTTTCAATATATCTCAATTCTGAATATTTGAAATGGTTTCAATACTCATTTTCCCTCTGGCAGTTTTTCACCTTGGTATCAAAAATGGTATCAAATATCGATATTTTTCAAGGTATTGTATCGAAGTTAGAAATTCCATTATTGTGACAACACTATAATGCTGAGTCACTAACGTGGTGGAGCAGTTTTCCTCTCGTAATGCTACACTCGTATCGCAAAGTTGCAAAGTGAGTCTACTTACTACTTGCAATCTGGAGTGGGTACCACCACAGTGGGTACCCCTGTAGCTAGGTGAAGGTGAAGGTGTCTCTCAGCAAGCCTTGCCCTACACACACGCTAACGAGTGACAAGTCACTCGTGCAACTTGTAGTTTGTCTCTGGTGGGCAAGTAGTGAGCACTACTGTTGTCGTTTGGGGCATGCACTGCCCTGGGTAGTAACCAAAATGTATAGCCTGCAGCACACAATTTAGTGCAGTACACGATTTACTTTGCCAGGCTTTATGTTAACTATTAGCAGTGCAAGATAACTGTATTAGCTACACACACTCACCACAGACACAAAATATCTGATACTTCTGTTTTATTTTTCATCATAATGGAAAAGATAAGCATATTTTACTTCTTTTACTCGTTATTTTTCGGGGGGAAAAAAGTTAACAGTGGTGCGCATTTGCGATTTGTAGTATACTGTATATCTGCAATGCACTGACAATTATACTCCGAGCCAGGTAACCCTGCTTGTGGAACTTAAAAAACAATAGTAATAATAGTAGAAAATAGTAATAAAAATAGCAAGGTCACTATGACACTAATGGGAGATTAGCTATTCGGTTTTAGCCCAACTGCTCAAAAAACCACATTTCTACCATATTTCTGTACAAACAAAACAAATATGCTTTCAAATATTGAGCCGCCCGGTGCACAGAGCTGCATATATACTGATCAGCCATAACATTAAAACCACCTGCCTAATATTGTGTAGGTCTCCCTTGTGCCACCAAAACAGCTCTGACCCGTCGAGGCATGGACTCCACATGACCTCCAGACTGGACTATTGTAATGCATTGCTAGGTGGTTGTCCTGCATCTTCAATAAACAAGCTACAGTTAGTCCAGAATGCAGCCGCCAGAGTTCTTACTAGGTCAAGAAAAGATGATCACATAACCCCAATATTATCATCCCTGCACTGGCTACCTGTTAAGTTTAGAATTGATTATAAACTAGCACTACTT
>CM040458.1:1746282-1792158 GCA_022758105.1 Pangasianodon gigas
TTCAAAGCAACGCTGCCAACCCTATGTGGACTTTGAGGACTTTGAGGAAGACAACAACCTACATGACTATAAATAAATACAGAAAGGACATTGTTCATATCACACTCTCCAGTGTCACCCAAATGAGGATGGGTTCCCTTTTGAGTCTGGTTCCTCTCAAGGTTTCTTCCTCATATCATCTAAGGGAGTTTTTCCTTGCTACAGTCGCCTCAGTCGCCTCAGGCTTGCTCACTAGGGATAATTTTGTCTAACATCTAGGACTGTTTGCATGCTTTTTGTTTCTTATGTTCATTGTTAAAAGCACTATACAAATAAAATTGAATTGAATTGAATTGAAGGTGTGCTGTGGTATCTGGCACCAAGACGTTAGCAACGGATCCTTTAAGTCCTGTAAGTTGTGAGGTGGGGCCTCCATGGATCGGACTTGTTTGTCCAGCACATCCCACAGATGCTCGATCGGATTGAGATCTGGGGAATTTGGAGGCCAAGTCGACACCTTGAACTCTTTGTCATGTTCCTCAAACCGTTCCTGAACAATTTCTGCAGTGTGGCAGGGCGCATTATCTTGCTGAAAGAGGCCACTGCCATTAGGAAATACCGTTGCCATAAAGGGGTGTACTTGGTCTTCAACAATGTTTAGGTAGTGAACAGGGGTCAGCATTGGCACTTTGAGTAGTCTGCAGCTACGATGCAACTACGATGCACAGCAAGCTGCGATGCACTCTGTGTTCTGGTACTAACCGCTGCATCCCGGGAACACCCCACAAGACCTGCCGTTTTGAAAATGCTCTGACCCAGTCGTCTAGCCATCACACCTTGGCCCTTGTCAGAGTCGCTCAGATCCTTACGCTTGCCCATTTTTCCTGCTTCCAACACATCAACTACAAGAACTGGCTGGTCACTTGCTGGTAATGTAACGAGATAATTAATCTTATTCACTTCACCTGTCAGTGGTTATAATGTTATGGCTGATCGGTGTACATGTATTATTCAGCTTAAGTAGCTGGAAATACAGGCAGTGATTTAGCTCAGGAATGGAAGCTTTTTTTAATGAATCTTCAAATTAAATATGTTTCTAAAGCTCTAAAATATAAATTAGTTGTTTTGAGAAGTCATTCTCTTTTTTTTGCCATAGAAGCTGAGTGTGAAGCTTAAATTTTTGCTAATGTTTAACAGTTATTGAGCAATATTGCAATAAATTTACAATAATTTAACTATGCATTGAATATAAATTAATGGGGAAAAATATTCTTTTTTTTTTTAATAAAAGTTTTATATAAGCCGGCACTCTGACTCTGCAGATGGATAAATGTAAGCCTTATTCTGTCATGTATTGTGATGGAGAGGAGTCTTCCAAGTGGATTTTTCAACCTGTAGAGGGAGCACAAGCCATGATTTAACCGGTAAAATATGTTTACTATCATGATATATTTTTGCTGAAATTATTCACTGTATTAACAGAATATAGCAATCTTTTGAATAAATGTGTTTTCACTTTTTTGTGTTTGTCATAAATTACTAAGACACTTCCCTTGAAACCCTATGTAGTGGTCATGATGGTTTTTCTGGTGTGTAATTTACTTTTACTCCTGCATTTGTTCCATGTAATTTGGCATTTTTGATTCTGGGGAGGTCTTGCACCATAAAATTTACCCACTGTACGTGACATAGAAAATGAAACATGTTTTCAATGTTTGGATGTTGGATTGATGATGTTAATTATTTGACCCAATTACCTAGCACATTGATTTTAGCACATTGATTTTTGTTAACACAAGAATTTTTCCAATAATAATAATAATAATAATAATAATAATAATAATAATGAAATCTGAATTTCAGTGGCAAAAAAAAATGAGTTCCAAAAGCAGATGTCTTTTATGTCCTTTATTTGTCCAAGTTTGCTTTCGCAGTATCAATTTAAAGCACAACTTGATGTGGTTTAAAAATGCACTTGCAGTGCATCTGAAATTTTTATTTAAAAATGTTTAATTAACTAACCAAAAACCATCAAAGCTTGGGACTAAAGAGGAAATGAAGAAACAAAGCTAACATGTTAATTAATAAAGTTCTTATTAAATATAGAACCTCATGTCATAACAAGGGTGAGGTAGGTAGGCTGTAGTTCAAAAAAAACAATAGCCGTAAACATGTACGGTTAAAGAGACATTGGGCATTGGATTATATAAATATAGTGCAATTATAGACCAGTGGTAATAAGGTGTTACGTCCTTATGTGCAGCAGTCAAACAGTGCATTGTGTAAAAAAAAACGGTTCAAATGTGCATCATGATTGCATGGTTTGGTAGGAGCAGTATGGGTGTGTGTGTGTGTGTGTGTGTGTGTGTGCTCTCGATCGTACCCCTGAAGACATTGCTATGAATTTTGGCTGGCATGCCAGATTTCTATAGTCTTCCTCATTAGCGTTGCTGGGACTTCCTCATTAGTGTCTTGTGTTGTGAAACCAGGTGAGATCTTTGCTGATGTGAACACCGAAGCAAGGTGTTCACCCTCTCCACCTCTGTCTCACTTACAGTTCTCCGAAAGTATTGGAACGGCAAGGCCAATTCAGTTGTTTCTGCTATACACTGAAGACCTTTGGGTTTGAGATCAAAAGATGAATATGACATGATAGATCATAATTTCATGGCTTTCATTTCCTGATATTTACATCTAGATGTGTTAAACAACTTAGAACATGACACCTTTAGTGGCAGACCACCCAATTTTTAGGTGAGCAAAAGTATAGGAACAGATAGTCTTAATTTACTTTAAAGTAACACTTAATATTTGGTTGCTTATCCTTTGCTTGCAAAAACTGCATCAAGCCAGTGACCCACTGACATCACCAACTGTTGCATTCTTCTTTTGTGATGTCTTTTTTTTGGTTCCTGCCTCTTCCATGGGTCAACAATCTCCTCAGTTGTGTTGGCATTTAGGAAGAGACTGTTGTTCTAGCATCATGGCACCAGATCAGCTACCTCCCTTCTATACACTGTCTTGTAAGCTGCAGTGATCAGTCCAATGAGTGTAGTATTATCTGCAAATTTGATGATGCTGGTGTTGTTCTGGGAGGCAACACAGTCATGTAAAGTGTAGAACATAGCAGTTAATAACACAGCCCTATTCTTTTAATCTGTATGCTGGATGTGCAGTTGCTGATTCTGACTGACTGAGGTCTTAATAAATAACATTGTTACATAACTGTCCTTGTTCTCTAGATGTGGGAGGGATGTGTGTATTGCAGTGTTGATGGCTTCTTCTGTGGACGTATTTCGTGGTAAGCAAATTTTGATCACTAATTGGTTTTAATGAAAAGGGTGCAGGGTACAGAATAAGTGATCTACTTTGTATAATAGTGTGGAGTTAAACATTTTTCCTGCTGTTGAATGTGGCTTCTTTTTTGCGGATTTTTTGTGATAGCGAGACAATCTAGTCGATGGTCCTACACAAACCCTTTCTCTAAACAAAAGAGTCCCCTCAGAGGGACAATCAAAGAACTCTAAAGGGTTCTGAATTTCTAATCACATATGACCAGAGTTGCCAGATCTGTGTAACAAAAGAATCCTAAAATGACATGCAGTATTAAAAGGCGCAGTGTCCCCAAATAGACCTTTCACCAAACCAAGTCTCCTAAAACAGTTTAATATTAAATCAGTTTTTTCTGTAGCACTTTTAACAATAGGCATTGTCACAAAGCAGCTTCACAGAAATCTTGATGTACATTTTCTATTCATATATCTATAGATCCTTCCTTAAATTAATATGTAGTGCTGTTGTGTGTGCTTAAATCGCATGTAGGCTTGTATGCCAGTTTCACACACCCACACGCTTTACTGCTAGCTGATCGATATTTCCCTTGTAGCATTGGAACACCTGTGAAATCTGCCCTGTGTGACAGGGTCACTCTCTGGGCCTGCCAGCAAAGAGGCCTTAGAAAGGAGAGTGCAGGTTCTGTCAGCCTTGAAGGAAACCTACATCAGTAGGCCCTTAGCAAGCACCTGAGAACCGCCATCCATCCAATGGTACGGGCCATTTTCCTACATGGTTTAGGTGATGTATGTACGTTTCAACAAAATATGTATGTCTTGGCTTCCATCTAGCCATGTTACTCTATAGCCCAGACTTGTGAAGAACATGAGAGATTGTTTTCACATGTAATTCAATTCAATTCAATTCAATTTTATTTGTATAGCACTTTTAACAATGGACATTATCAAAAAGCAGCTTTACAGAAATAAATACATTCAGGATATAAATTTTAAATGTATGAATTTATCCCTAATGAGCAAGCCAGGGGTGATGGTGGCAAGGAAGAACTCCCTGAGACGACAGGAGGAAGAAATCTTGAGAGGAACCAGACCCAAAAGGGAACCCATCCTCATCTGGGTGACACCAGATAGTGCAATTATAAATCCCTTCTACAACTGTGTACTACATAGTCAAATAGTGCAATTATGTAACCAGGAAATTCATTACTGTTTTCACATAAAGTCTGTTTTGTTGAACTTATCCACTGTTTGCTGATGGAGACTTGAGTGCAAAACTGTTCGTGGCAATTGCAGTCCTAAAGCTATCATAGCAGTTGTAGTCCTAAGCCATCATAGCATGACTGTTCATATGAATTGTGGTCCAAAGCCATCTTCATGGTTTTTAAGTGGTACCATCCTCAATGATCTCGATGATCTTCAGGCTGTCCATGTGGGTCTATCCTCAGCAGCAGCGAGTGATTTCCAATTGATGAGAACTCCAACCAGAAGTAGGGCATCAGGATGGATCAGGCAGGTCTGGAAATCAGAAGGGGTCACGATCACTGGTATCTCAGGATTAGCATGTGTAGCTTGACAAACAGAGAGAGAGAGAGAAGGACAGATTATTAGGTATGCTTATTGTCCCGTAATGGTTAAGGACAATGTTCTTTGTGTGCAGAGTGCAAGCAGGGACTCTGGCAAGACTAGTTGTTATAGCCTAACTAAAAGGGAGAACCAGAAGGTAACACAGACATGAGGGCACCCTTGGACATAAAGCAGCCAGCTTCTCCACCATCAACAAACCTGAGTGAACGTGTGAGAGTGGGAGAGCGACAGCATCCAAACATCCCAGTTCACCACAACACTCTATGCCCGTGAACCCACCAGATCTGCTCCTTTACCTAAGAAAAAACTATTCACAAAAGGCTTGACTAAACAAATATATCTTCAGCCTAGACTTAAACATTGAGACTGTGTCTGAGTCCCAAACACTAATTGGAAGGCTGTTCCATAACTGTGGGGCTTTGTAAGAGAAAGCTCTACCCCCTGCTGTAGCCTTCACTATTTGAGGTACCAACAAATAGCCTGCACCTTTTGATCGAAGTAGGCATGGCAGATCATAAAAGACCAAAAGTTCTCTCAGGTACTGTGGTGCGAGACCATTCAGTGCTTTATAGGTCAAAAGTAGTATTTTATAATCAGTGCAAAATTTGATTGGGAGCCAATGCAATGTGGATAATGTAGGGGTGACATGTAGGGGGCAACCAGTACATTCCAGAAATTTCTACTTTCAATTTTTTCATAGTTTGCAATTTCACATTAAAGGTGGAAAATGTTCTGACATGATTTATCTTGGTTTCATTTTTTATCATCACAAAAAGCTGCTATTTTAACAGGGGTGTGTAGACTTTTTATATCCACCATATGTTTTTGATACTTGTGTAAAGAGAGGGGTAGAGCTGTCACCTGGAGTTGGAGTCATCACACAGGGTGCCTGCCAGATTTACCTGGAAAACTCAGGAGAGTTTCTTAGGAGAGTTGCTTGCTTGGAAGCATCTGCCAGAAGTCTCAGTGAGAGACAAATTTAACTCCCACCTTCAAAAGGCTTTCTCCCTTGTACTGAGTGAGGTCGGTACTGAATGGACCATGTTCAAATGCTCATTCGTAGAGACAGCTGCAAGAAGACGTGGCTGAAAGGCTGTCTGTGCCTGTTATGGAGGCAACCCTAGGATGCACTGGTGGAAGCCAGTGGTAAGGGAAGCCAAAAAGTTGAAGAAGGAGGCCTTCTGAGTAATGCTCATGGAAGGCTTTGCTGATTCAATTGAGAGTCTCAATATAGAGGAGTCAGAAGGGCCGCAGCAAAAGTTGTTGCAAAAACAAAAAGCTCAGGCACAAAAAGAAGGACTATCGAAAAAGATGTTCTAACAAATAATTTGGTAGAAATGATTTGTCGGGTAGAAAAGACCATGCAGAATCTCTGGGCAAGTGCGGGTTGAGTGTTGACCTCTACTGGCGATATTGTTGATTGATTAAAGGAGCACTTTGAGGAACAATGCGGACATGAGACAAGGAGCTGTATCAGGCAAGTCTGACTGTACGGAGGACACTGGGCAGACCCAGGACCTGCTGGAGAGATTACATTGGCTGCAATGGAAAGCCAGCGCCAGCAGCTTTGAATTGTCAGTGCTCGCTCATTCACATTCTTGCTTGTGCTTGTTAGTTCATTCCGTGTTTTTGCTGTGATATTTCTGGTTTTGATCTGTGCCTATCCTGACTGCGAGCTTGATCTGTCCCTTGGTTTTTGTCTGCTGCTGAGCTGTAAATAGTCTCTTTTGCAAATATCCACATATTGTATATATTCACAGATAGTAGGGGTGCAATTGTCATTTCTGTTGGGTGTGAGTTTTTGGTCTCTGTTTTTGGTGAGGGAGTTAAGGGAAGAGTCTTTTGTTTGTGTTTTTTGTAGGTAAGTTAGATCCCAAAAACAGTGTTTTTTATTTGTTGTTTTGGCCTTGGTCCACCCTGAAGGTTTCCCCAGTTCCTTTGTGGTGTACAGAACCTCACTAAAACGTGTATATCCTGTAAATGTCTCAGTATATCACCTTTATGAGCTTACTCCTGTGTGTGTCATTCCTGGCTTCCCTTAGGGCACCAGATTCTCATTCATCTCCACCTTACATATAACCCCTTGCCTTTACTTACGCTGTGCAACCTAACCCTAGACTGGGTCGTAATAGTTGTTAAACTGTTGACTGAAATATTTTGGATGTTGAGTCTGCTGAGTTTGAACACCTCCCTCTGCAAACTGGATTCTGGACTTTTTGACTAGCAGACCCCAGTCCGTCACGATCGACAACTCCACCTCGTTTCGTTTCGACATTTCGTTCTGATGTATACTAGCTATATAGAGGAATGACAATAAAAAACACTTGACTTAAACAGCAACAGCTGTCTAATTTCCCTCAGGTTACTTATTGACTATTGGATGAGTAATTAATTAGTTGATTATCCTGATCCATCCCTGGTGCACATATGAGGACTTAGTTACAGACAGCTGTTTTATCATGTGGGAAAGGATTTATTCTGAATCATTCTGAATACCCCATCCAATTAGTGTGAATGCACAGGAAAGTGGTAGTATAGATTTAGCAGTCAACTTTGGTAGCAGGAAACATTACCATCATGTAATCAATACAGAACATCAGCTTTGCATTTCTTGTTCCAGGATGGAATGAATGGAGGAAGTAAATTGTGAGAAAAGAAGAGCATAACACATTCAGTCCATTGTAGGCTATTTCAGCTACATATTTAGCAGAGAGGTAAAGGGTAAAGCTACACCAATGTTTTCTAATATCCCCACAGCCTTCTTTGTGATTCAAGTACCCTAAAGCAGAATAGACCTAAATTTGTCATTTTAAACTAATGTATTATAACTGGAATATTAATAAATTAGATATTGTTCAGCTATATTGACTAAAATAATTGCCCTTTAATTAGACACCCGAGCTTATTTATTTTTTTATTTTTTTTAGGTTTTGCCAATTCTGGGGGGTTGTTTATTCAAGGCTGTAATAAGAATGCTTTCCATGATGAGTCTGTTCCTCTGCTTGGTTTTCAGATGTCACTGAAATGTCACTTAACACAAGTAGGTAGACCTAAATGGTAACAGTTCATTAAGCACTATATGGCCAAAAGTTTCTCATCTGCACTTACTTCAACCCCACTTTTGGGATGAGCTGGAACCCTGACTGCACCCCAGCCCTCCTTGCCCAACATCAGTGCCTGACCTCACTAATGTTCTTGTGGCTGAATGGGCGAATCCCCACAGCCGCGCTCCAAAATCTATTGGAAAGCCTTCCCAGAAGAGTGGAGGTTATTATAACAGCAAAGGGGGAATAAATCTGGAATGAGATGTTCAAAAAGCACATATGGGTGTGGTGGTCAAGTGTCCATAAACCTTTGGCAATATAGTGTAGTTTTCCAACTCAGAGTACTTCAGAATTATATCAGTGTCTCCTTTGCATGATTTGGTTTCAAACAAAGGGCTGAGGACACATCCATTAGATGTTTCTGTGTTGCAGTGTATCTGGAGTGTCCTGGTAACACTGGGCATAAGGCAGGAGAATTCACTCTGGATGGTACCCCAGTCCATTGCAGGGCACACACTGCATGCACACATACATTTTACACAGTTGGTTTTAGTTTAAAAATACGTTAACCTGTGTCTGTCAGTGAATCTGAGATGCGAATCAAGAAGTGGGAAAGATCTTACATAATAATAATAATGATAATAATAATAATAATGATGCATTCTATTTATACAGCACATTTCTAACACTCAAGATCACTGCATACACATAGGAACAAGATAGAGAAACATTTTGGGAGAAAACGTATGTTTTAAATTGACTCTTAAAATTGGAGAAGAAAATGCAGTCATGAAGTACAGTCCTGGGGGATGGTATTAAAGGATCTGCCCCCCTACCGATATCAGTCTGATCTTAGGCACCATCAGTAGACCGGTATTGGTGGACCTAAGAGTCCGAGCAGGGGTGTAGGAGCTCAGAGAGAGATAAGGCAGGGCAAGGCCTCACAGTGCTTTTTAAGTGAGACAGTTGTATTTGATTCCCTGTATTGCAACTGTTGCAGTAGAGGTGTAATGTGTGCTGACCATTTGTTATGAGTAAGGACTCTATCAACTGCCTTTTGAATATGTTGAAGTCTATTTAGGATTTTACAAGAAAACCCAAAGAAGATGGAATTGCAGTTGGCTAATCATGAAGTTTTAAAAGCATTAACCTGGATTTCAGCATCTCTTAAACTAATTATGGTCAAAGTTGGGCAGTGTTGTGGAGCTGATAAAAATTGGTTTATTTTAAGGAAGTTGGAGTCATTAACTCATTTAGTCTCATTGTTCTTGTGAATGAATAGAAATCAACATGTGTAAAATTATAATTTGAGTACAACCCTGAATCAATTATAAATAGAGCAATCATGTTACAATTAGCAAGCAAAATTACATTTAAGGAGTTTGATAATTCAATGCAATTAACAGAGTGGATAAACTAACAACTTGTATACATTCAAATGCCATACATTCAAAAGACATAATGGAAAGCAATTTCCTTGATATTCTTGGTTTTGTGGTTTACAGGGTGATGGCAGACTGTATTGTTTGATAATGGAACTGTTTTGAATGCTCATGGTCTCTGCCAGTGAGCTCTTCGGTAGGAGAATGGGGCTTCTTTGACATAGCCACAAGTAGTAAAATGGCTTACAGATGCTCTAGTGCTTTAGCTGACATGCTTGTGGAGTTCTGAAGTTTGCTCTGACTTGATCTGAATTCAGATCATTTTCATTGGGAAAATGCATCAGACATGGAAGGGTGTTTCATGCTTAGCCAGCTGTATGTAGCCTGGCATCATAGAGCTGTTGGTCATGTTGCATGTTGCTCTACAGGCTTTTATTAAACACATCTTTCTCAACATTGTATTAAAATGAACTAATAGAATTTCACATTCTTCTTGAATGATTCTTAAAATACGCTGTTCAGAAACCTAGGATGTAAAGATAACCCCAAATAGAATTATTGTCATCTGGAAGAAAAGGGTTTTAGAAGAAGTTGAGGGATGGTTTTGGCTGTGACATAACTCTCCTCATACAGCCGAGGATGTATGTTTCTCATTTGTAAGTCTTCCCTATCTTTTTTTTTTCTCTTTGAGTTTGCTTCCTTCTCTTTCCCTCCGGAGAAAGTGGGAGGTGCAGGAGAATTCTATGGCAATTTTCCAAGTTGTATGTGAATGTGTCCTGTCGAGAGTTGGAGTCTGTGCCACTTCTCTTTTGGAGGACAGAACTGGGTGTCATGCACTGGTGTCTCTCAGTAACTTCTTAGGACCCAGCCTAATTATCACTGCCTTGGAGTTAATAATCCATCAAGCTCACTGATGGGACATAGCAGGAAGATAATATTTTAGAGTGACTTGCAGATTTTGAAAATCCTCTGCAGAATACACCATTTATCCCTCAGGGTAAGTAAAAAATGACAGCATGTGGCAAATAAGGCTTGGTTCACTGGAGCAAGTGAATCAAATTGAAGACATATGGATATTTAAATGAGTGTTTGATAAATTGTGTGCATACAGTTTGTGTGCAAGTTTCTTTTTTCCAAACTTTTTTTTTTTAACGTTGTGTGTTCATTTGTATTCATAAAGGCGAAACTTGTTTTTCTTATTTCACAATGCATGTAAATGTCTATATATCAAACTTTTGTTGTAATAAATTATTGTTCACTGCAAGTCTTAAAACTGCAAAAAAAAAAAAGAAAAGTGAGCATGAACCCGTTGAAAAGAAGTCTATTTCTGTGTGCAGAATGAAGCAGTGCAGAGTAGGGTGAGATAAATGCTGAAGAGTAAAAGCACACTATGTACTTATTGTCCAGGGCTGAGACTATTTTCTTGCAGCAGTTAGTGCAACATTTTGTGTGAAATAAATAAAAATGGCTTTATATTTGTGCCTGAATTATTATTATTGCAAGACCAAGCTCAGTGTTAAACTAAACCATCGACATCTGGCGTGATTTAGGTGCTAGAAGGTAGAGGAAAATCTTTGGTTTTCTGATGCACTACATAATGCGTAGCACTACGTATTCTGGTTAAATAATCCTCTGGGCAGTAAAGAGAGTGCCATGAGATATTTTTTCCATAGCCTCAGCCAGATGATCAAGAAAACATGGGAAAGTTAAGAGGGAAGCAAAAAAGCCTAGGTAAATAGAAACAGATGTTGGAGTATCTCTCCTCCACTCTATACACAATTTTTCTGAAGAAGTATTGGAATTCATGATCACATTTTACGCACACAAGACAATTTATTTCCTAGTTGCTTTCTTTACTACTGCTAATCATTAACATGTTTCAGAGATATGAATATCATTCAGATTTACATTATGGATCTTTATGTTAATGGAGCCTGCCTGGTGTTATAAGACTTTATTCATCCTCAAGGGAAATTTCTTTCCAACAGTTGCTCTATAACAGTGCACAGAAACAGAAGTAACAGAAATTACTACAAAACAGCATGTGTGTAAAAATATAAATATATATCTGTTATTGCTCAAGTCCAAAAAGTGTGAAGTGACGAGTAAAGTAGCTAGGTGACCAAGACCAGAGTGAAACAATTTGGTGACGATGTCAGCACTTAGGTTCTAAGTTTATAATAAGTCGACAATATTAACAATTAGGTGCCGGAATTATGCAGACAGTGCTGTGTGAATAATAACCAAGTTACAGTTTACAAGTTTAACTGTTACAAGTTACAAGTTACAGCTTTCTATGAATATGGTGAAGAGTGCAGGACAGTGCAAAAGTGTCTGTAGTGCTGCAACACCCTTGCCTAACCTCAGTACTCCATCTCATTGTGACAGAAGGGGGAGGTGTTGTAGAGTTTAATAGCGACTGGGAAGCTTAAAGTTTACTTTTGAATATTTTTCCTGCATTAAACAGACTATATTGAAATTCAAAGTAAATAAAGTAAATTGTATTCTAGAACTCAGAGAATGATTAAATTATGAATTAGACTATTTTGAATCCTAAAAAAATTTATAAAGTAAAAAAAAACGCTTCCTCACTGACAATTTTAAAAAATTAAATACTCTTTACTCAGTCACCAACTTTTGGTCAGTGCTCTGCAAGATTTTCAAAATTTGGTTTCTTTTTAGAAACAAACCCCGATTAATATTTGTATTGGACTTTTGATAGCTCCTTCGTCTTCGGATGCTGTTTGTGTAGGTATGTTCTCTAACAAACTCTGGGTTCTTCCAGAAACAGGTCTTTTTTATTGAGATCACATCATGCACAAACACACTGGTTCTGGTTGTATTAGTGTCAGATTGAACCCGAATTTGTAAAATTAGAAACATTTGCAAACACTTACATTACATTAATCATTTACATAGATTTTATTTCCTACAATTTAGTAACTCCCAAAATTTCTGGTCTCCAGACAAATTTCCCTACCACTTGGGGGTGCTATGACTTCCACCAGTGATATGCCTAATGCATTTTGATGATTGCTGTTCTAAGGAATTAGATTAACAAATAAACAAATATTGACACAACTTTACATCCAAAAAGCTTTAGCCAGTTACTGTAGGTTACACTGAAAAACAGGATTTAGTCCAATAAATATAACAAAACAAATTGATTAAACTTGATTTTTGCTTTAAGGTTTGTACTAAATTAATTCATGTAAATATGTGGCTAAAACCCAAAGTGTATATTTTGCTTACTTCACTGGGTTAAATTTAATATTATTTTGCAGTTGCCTACAAAACTAGAAAAAAAGAAGCAATGTTTACTTGAACCGATTACACACTAATGTGGGGGCATGTTTTTTTTAAATCTTGATTTGCATATGCGTTTCCAGAAATACATTTAATTTTGAATGTTATGGATGGGTTTGAAGATTTCTTTTCAGTATTGAATGTTTTCAATATTTCTTGTTGGCTTTAAGGCCTAAGACTATTGTATTATGAAATGTTTACTTGATTCACCCTCTTTGTGTTACTCAGTCAGGTGTACGGTTTGTGTGTGTGTACACACAAGTCAGCTACGTAGTCATCTTGGGTTCTGCCAGTTTGGTCTTTTTGAAGGCTGATGTAAATGCATGTACCCATTGGAGTTCTGCTTCTGGTTGGAACTATGTAAGGTGTTAGTGGCCATTACGTAGTAATGATAGCGTTTAGATGATGTGTACTTTTTAAAGTGTTGAGAACTGTGTAGTTCATTTAAACTTTCGTGCATGATGTGAATAAGTTAAATTTACTTAAAGGCACAAAAGTTTGATTTGCTTGGTTTATTTCTGCAATAGTTAACCATTTAACTCAAGTTTGAGTAAAATTTAATTATAAAAAAAGAAAACTGCTAGTTAAATTTACTTTTAATGAGAATGTTTAATGTTTATGAGAATAATAACATTAAACATTCTCATTGTTTAATGTTTATGAGAATAATCCTTAGTGCCATGTTAATTAAATACATTAAATACTTAAAATATGTTTAGTTAAATTTACTAAGACTTTAAGTGTGAAAACTTTTACCATGCTTTTTTGAGTAAATCTCACTACAATTTTTTAAGTGTATGTATGTAAATGTGGTTCTGTGAACACTGTATATAACCCCCAGCGGTGGTGGTCTATGACCTTATAAAGCAGCGGTGGTGGTCTATGACCTTATAAAACAGAGACCCCTTTATTATAAATTCCACAGTTTTATGGACATAATCCAATTATACAAATATTATTATTTACATGTGTACAATAATAATTGGTAGCCACAGAACATTTTATGTTTGAACTTTCCACGGACAGAACACATTAGGTTCAAGTAACATTATTTATAGACTTTTGAATATGCTTTTGAATTATTGAAATTTGGATCTAAGGTGCAATAGTCCATTTTTTTTTATTACTTATTGGTACAAATAACCTATAAAATATGTAGACCATGATAACAAAAATAAATATTATTAATTGTATTAAAAGTGTGTTGTGTGGCTGAGAAAACCTGTTTAGAAAGTGCTTGTTTGTGTTTGCTATGCTTTTTTATTACTTGCGTTGGTGATGTAGCTAGATTTGGAATTAGTGTTGTTGCTCCTGAACAAGTATAAAGTGTAAAAAGCTTTGAATTGTTTGGACATAATGAATTAAGTAAATACATTTTTATTAGAGCGCCAGTTAAGGCAATGCTTCGGATGAACCACCTTCATAGAACTGTATGTAATACTAGCTAACTCCTGTGCTAACACCAACGATAAGGGTCTGCTTAAAAGTTATGAGAGCTCTTTACAGAGAAAAACAGGACAGGGAAGGCACTCTTGATCACTCTTATAAATCAGTGTATTTATATTTGTAAAAAAAAAAAAAAAAAAAAAGTTTTGATAGTGTTATGACTTTATAGCTTTCAAGCAGTTTAATGGCCAAGTGGGCAAAAAGCAAGGCTAAAGTGCTTACAACATCACCTGCCACTATAACAAGAATTATAGCATGTAACATGATTAGACTCTGGTATAATTTGCTGTGGATAAGTGAAATGTAATAGTCATAAATCGCCAAATGCAATAAATCAACACCTGCCAAGATGTTAAGGTAAGATACCTTTATTGTCACTATACAAGTATAATGAGATATCATTTCGAGCAAGCCAGTAGATGCCATCAAAAGTAAGATAGTAGATATAAAATAAAATATATAAATAAAAATGTGTGCAAATGCAGGTAGAAATAAAAAAAAAACTTAGCTCTTGCTTATCTAAAAGCCACCCTGATATAAACCTTGCTGTTCACTGCTTTAAAAACTGGTGAAATTGTTGTTTTAGCTATGAAAGAGGACTGCAGATATCAACTCTTTAAATTTTTGCCTCATGATACCATGTCATTTGGGTCTCCTATTAGCAGTGTTAGACTAATGCTAGCTAGGTATTTATCTGCTCATGAGATATTAGCTTCCCTATTTAGGTGCAACAGACATAAGGTACTTTTATCACCTATATTAAAATAATAAAGTAATGCCCTTAATAAATAAACAGCCTACCGCATTGCTGGAAAGTGAGATCATGGAAGCCTTACTGATGGTAACTCTAGTTAGCATGCTAACTCTGGTTGAATTCTATGGGGCATGGTAGATCCTGGGGGCAGAGCTTTGGTACATGGGTGGGAAAGGGGGACAGGCTCAAGGAGTAAAAATGTAATTCAAAACTCTACCTGATTAACCATTAAAGAGCTAATGTTGAACAATTTTGATTGTAATCATGCCCAGTCCCCCTTTAAACCCATTCAAATTAAGTGACCTGCCAAGCTGGCTAATAACAACAGGAATAATAAATATAATAACTTTATACACTTATGTGTTGTGATTTCCATCACTGTAACAAAATAGAAAAAAATCATGGACCCCCGAGTATGCTTCATGAACCACTTTGAGAACCATAAAATACCATCATCAGTGGCCACCAATGCCTTTGTAACCTTCTTGCCATTTTTCTACCAGTTCTTATAAAATCAAGAGCAGTGCATGGCAATGCCCTAGTAGCTACAACATTTCATGAGGATGAAACAGCAATGGAGAAGCACTGGACTTCTAGCCCGTTTGTAGGCCGAGGTGATGACTGCCCATCCAGTGGACCAAAACTGTACCACTTTGACAGGGAAGCCCTCCGTGGAGGTTTGCAGATATGAGATACATAACATTAGACAGGAACCCTGGGTTTGGTCACAAGGTCTCCCTGGAACCATTCATTCATCAGCACATGCAGAGCGAGCTTATTGCTAAGGCATGTAGTTAGACATTAGACAGGAACTCTGGGCTTGCTCACAGGGTCTCCCTGGAACCATCCAGTCATCAGCACATGCAGAGAGAGCTTATTGCTAAGGCATGCAGTTCTCCCATTCCTTTGCTAAGGTGATCATCAGGATACTTCAATGCCCTTATTCTAGCACACCTGAACTTCTATAACATGGCCATCAGTCTGCCCTGCATATGAAGGGGACAAACCCATGAGTGCAGATAGCCTCAGTGGGGGTGCCACACCTTGCTGCTTGTCAGTGACAATGGGTCTGCCTGGGGGAAGATTCCCAGGGTGTTCCCACCACTGTTGAGAGCAGTAGTGGAAACCAGGGTCTTGTTGGCCTCACGTAGGCCACAGTGGTTCAGATGCCATAAGCTGTGTGGTGTGAGCAGAGTCAGTGAAAGATGTGGGAAGACATAGAGTAGGCTCAGAGGGCTGTTGGCTCCACTAGAGAGAACCCTATTCAACAGTGTATTAACTCACCATTGGCAAAAATGTTTGTCTGTGCATGGCCGACCCTGCTGCACCACCGCATCACTCTCATGTATCGTTCTCATGTACCAACCCATCACTCTTCTGGGGATATTCACTGCCTCATAAGCCAGGCTGCTGCACCATTTTACTGACCACTTAGTTAAAACACTCTCTGTGAGGCTAACCAATGGTGTCTTTTGACTCCACTCACAAACTTTTTGGAGTTCTAAAGGGCATATATAAAAGAGGAATGATTATGCACATGTCCAGCCTCTGCTGAAACCACACCCTGCCTGCCACAACAGTATTTCCCCATGTTAATCACTGAACCACCTCATTGGTTTCAACTCAAAAACTGAGCTGCCCAAGCAGATCCTTTGCTACTACACTGTATGAAACTCTCAAGGAATTGTTCAGTGATAGTGAGACGAGAAAATTTAGACAAGGCAAATGACAAGGCAAAAGAACAGTTCTTTCTATTGTTTTATGACTGTGGAATCTTCACCCTTAAAGAAGCTCATGAGTAGAGTGTTACAAACATGTGTTACAAGCACTTCTGTACTCTAACTACACAAAGGGCGGTCATGTTGATGTGGTAATGCCTTATAGAGGCAAACAGCAGGGTCAGCTACCCCAGTGTCCTTTATGATCCATTTATATGAAAGACACTCATGAATTTGTGAACCGATGTGTTCATTGTCAACAGAAGAGATCCTGCATGTCATCTTGTCCTGCAAACCTACCACCTGCCCATTGGACCCAATCCCTTCCACAATGCTCCAACCTATCTCACAAGACCTCCTTCCCTTCATCACTACTATCATCAATGGCTCCATAACATCTGGTCATGTACCAACTGCATTCAAGAGAGCAAAGGTTATTCCCATTCAGAAGAAACCCACTCTGGCTCCCTCAGACATCAGCAACGACCGACCAGTATCACTTCTCTCTTTTCTTTCTAAAATCCTCAAATGTACTGTCTCCAATCAACTATCTCTCTATCTCTCACAGATCACTCTCAAGATCCTAACCAGTCTGGCTTCAAAGTGGCACATTCCACAGAGACTGCCCTTTTGGCTGTCACTGAGAAGCTACATGCTGCTAGATCTGCCAAACTGTCATCAGTCATCATCCTCCTCGACCTTTCAGCAGCTTTTGACACAGTCACCCACAAGAATCTCTTGTCTCTCCTCACGAGTCTTGGAATTTGTGGCACAGCATACACAATGGCTTCCTACCTGGAAGGTCTGTCATATCAGGTGACATGAAGGGGATCCATATCTGCTCCATGCAGACTCTCCACTAGTGTCCCACAAGGCTCAGTACATGGCCCTCTTCTGTTCTCCCTCTATACTCGATGTCTTGGTGAGGTCCTATCCTCACATGGGTTTTCATACCACTGCTATGCAAATGACACTCAACTCATCCTCTCCTTCCCTCCCTCAAACGTTTATGTTTCCCCTCAGATTTCGGCATGTCTGGCAGACATCTCATAATGGATGGCAGCTCATCAACTGAAACTTAATCCCAGCAAAACTGAACTGCTGTTTATCCCAGGTGATTCATCCCCTGGATCTTGTGATCTCCCTGGACAGCTCTCTGATCTCACTTTCGGTCACTGCACACAACCTTTGGGTAACCATGGACAATCAGCTGTCCTTTTCCTCTCACATAGCTCATCTGACACACTCATGTCGATTTCTCATTTACAACATCAGAAGGATTTGTCCATTTCTATCCACCTAGGCCACTCAAGTGCTTGTTCAGTCCCTTGTCATTTCGAGATTGGAGTACTGCAACTCGCTCCTGGCAGGTCTGCCTCTGAGCACCATTTGAAGCACTTACCTCAAAGCACATATCACACCCCACACTGCACCATGCTCCCTCCGATCCTCTAGCACTGCTCGACTGGTCCCACCATCTCTCAGGGTACAAAGAAGGCATGCATCAAGACTCTTCTCTGTTCTGGCACCTAAGCAGTGGAATGAACTTCCCCTAGATGTCCGAACAGCTGAGTCACTGGCAGTCTTCAAACGATGTCTAAAGACCTACCTCTTCTGGAAGTGCTTAAATCGGCACTTTAAAAAAGTGTGTTGTCTGTTTGCTTTTCTTACTATATTGCCTCCCCCAACAGAGTTTTTCGATTGATGGAATTCTTAGTCCATGGCCTAGTGAACCAGTATCAGAATGTATTTATTGATAGAGACTTCAAAGCACTTCTGTAAGTTGCTCTGGATACGATGTATGAAATCCGATCACAAGTGGTCACTGGAGACACGTTCATAATGCCAGGCGTGAATGGCTATACATCTCAGCTGCGATTTGATCACTCAAGATGCATGTTAATGCCAGGTGTGAACGGGGCCTTACCCTAACCCTAACCCAAAGACTGCATACCAGTTTCAATTGCCAGCAAGTTACTACACCAGGCCACTTCATCCCCAGGGGAGAAGAGTTATAAAAAAGATAAAAGGTGTAACTCCAGGAAAACTTGGACAATAGGACAGAAAGTATATGAAAGGATTGGGTATAATACTATCAAAGGTAATTTCATTACCTTTGTAGACTTACTACAAGGATTGTGAAGGATTGTGCACATTGAGTATTAACAATTTCTCTGAGATCTCTGGACAAGCAGACTCTACACCACACCTACATGTTCACTACAGTGTCTGTGCTGAACTGTGCAACACTGAGTCTTAGGACTTTTCGTTGATCTCCACTGATGACGGCTGACTAGCCACTTCACAGATTGAGATAGCATAAAGCTATACAGATTGCAGATTGAGAACTATAAAGCTTCTCTACGTACAGGTCTTTTCCTTTAATGTTGGCATGGTAGTTTTGCTATAATTAGTTCAGTAAGTAAGTATACTCTTGCTTATAAGTACCTTCAGTGTCAGAATAACCACTGCAGTATGCCCATGCTACCCTTTTGCTCTAATATTATCCAAACAGTTGCATACACTCTCAGTGTATATCTGCCATTTTCCAACCTCATATATTTTGCACTATACTGATGTGTTCCTTTATCCTTATTAGTCAAGTTTGTACATTTTACTTGTGTGTTTCCCTCGTCACAAATGAGTACTACAGACTTTTAAAGGATTCACTTAATATGAGCAATCAGAGTTCCTTAAGATCTCAAGCACATTATTACTATTTCTTATCTTGTTGATGCAACTTGTTGATTTTGTCCATTGGACTGGTGTAATAACATGGTGCATATTTCATAAAACTGGGAGTTTATGGGGTTAAGGATGTTTGGAGCAGAACAGAACAATCTGCAGCACTGTTCAATGAAACAAGATACATCAGTTTTTGTTTTACTCCCACAACAGTAAGTAATTATAGTGTAAAATTGTAGACCCTAAAAAACTCTTTTGTAAACTCTTTTAAGAGTAAAAATTGTAATTATTTATTATCTAAAAAGAAATGTTAGCACTGTTTACCATCCACTACATCTCTATGGCTCTAAAACATTGTAAAGTTTGTGTTGAGGTTGTATGAGAAATTTCTCTGTACTTGTTGGTACAAGTATGAGCATTTCCCAGAAATCCTTGTTAATTAACCCTATCTATTCTCTATATTATCTATTTCTATATAGTAAATCCAAATGTTGACATTAAATCTAAATGACAGGTGTCTTCCATTTTTCAGGTGTGTTTGGTGTTTGTCTGGAGAATGGGGACAAATTGGTTGCTGCTGTGCACCCTTGTGGGAGTCCTATTTTTAGGAATCGTCCCAAAACTTAACGCTCAGGATGGTAAGTCTACCCACATATACTTATTGATTATCAGGGTTTTGAGGAAATTCGGTTGATGGGCTTCAAATGTGGTGGTGCAGTTGTTTGAAACTAAAGGACAGTGGTAACAGTACAGATTTGGGATCTTTGACAGGTCTGATGACTTACTAATAATCAAATAAATAAAAGAGAGATGCAAAAGAAAGACAATGGAGACGTTTTCTGCTACATTTAACAGTGTTATTTTCTTTGACAGCCAACCTCAGGAAGTTATTAATACTTACTTTTGGAAATACATGCAAGTAGACTTTCCCCTGCACTGTTAACATCACTTTTTTCACTCAAGATGAAAAATCATATATTTGTTAATTAATAACTCTAATTTTGGTAGTGATTTAGAGTTCCTATTTATTTAAATTTCACTTTAATATTATTTTAACTGTATTTTTTTATTACGGTAACATTATATTGCCATGCTTTCTATGGCTATCAGTATTTTGGTCTAATAAAAAAAAAAAAAAAAGCTAGGGTTAGGGACTCAACCATCTATCTATTTATTTGTTACCTGTCTTGTCTCTTTTTTTTCTAATCTTTCTCAGGCCTTCTAACTATTCACTTTCTACCACAGAAAAAAATTCCTTATAGGACTCCATACAGAAGTCCATATTCAAATGAATACAATAAAACCTTACAAACTCAAGCTACTGGTAATGGCTAACTACCCACCACAGCTTTTGTCTTCTGTGCTCAATGTCTTATTCTGTATGTGTCTATGGTAAAAGCATATTTGTTGTAACTGTGGAAATAGTCTTCTACAGATGAATACAGTGATGAACCTTCTTTCATCTTTCCAAAACTATCAGTTAAATGTTCAAAAGTAAAATTAAAAATTAAGATTTTATTGAGAAGTTTAAAGAAATGACTGGATTATGCACCGATCCGTTATGATATTGGTCTGGATCAATGTCGGATTACGATCAGTTGATGTATTGTACACTGTATACAATGTACAATATACAACTGTATACAACTATACAATGTGTGCAATATTAACTAATATAGGTTACAAATTGGTCAGCAGAATGAAGTTACTGTCTTTAGTGTGTGTAGAATGTGCATTTTCCCTGTGAAAGTGGACTAACAAGCGACAGGAATGCGGGGAGGGATTTTATTTATTTATTTATTTTATTTATATAGATTTATCTATATATCATTAGCAGTTGCAGCTGCAGATGACACAAGCTCCCAAGAGAAACTCGCAGGATGCAGGCACGGTTATTAAGAAGGTTAAAGTATGATCGGTGCATCCTTAGAAATTGCATTTGTCCCTCATTTGCCTTAGTATCACTGGGTTTGTAAAGATGAAAGAAAATGTCATGACTGGTAATGTTATGACTGAATTCTGTAACATGAGTCTGCATGGTGTGACTGAATATAGAATGAAGATGATCAATTTACCAAAGTAAGCTCTTGTTCCCAGTTGCATAGACGGCATACTGTAATTTTAACTATATTTATAATGGTCTATTAGTCTGCTTTACTTAGGAAAATGTGAACTTGAAATCATGCTAATACACAGATCGAAAGCCATAAACAAACAAACAAACAAAAAATCTTTTAATGATTTTGTGATTATTTTTATTAGAGCTGACCTAAACATGAAGCTGAAAGAAATGTCATGCAAGAGAATAAGTGAAAATGCAAAATTTGAGTGAGAATGCTATTAATATTCTGACAGCACTGATACTGCTGACTAATATGTAAATAAAGTTTGTTGTCTAAGCACAGTAGATGAATGTTCAACTTAAAAGTACAATAAAATAGCCTACACATTACCTTTACATACAATTTTATGTCCTTGATTTAGTATCTCATGGCTACATTAAGTTCTGCTTTCAAATAACTGTCAGCACACACAGTATTAAAAAATGCAAAATAATAGGATGTGCTGAAACAAGTGCTATTTTATAAGCCAGGCTACTGAGGGTGGGAGTCAAACTTGCAAAATTTCCAAATATTTCATGCAGCAATATATTGCCAGTATATTAGATGTAACACATGAGACTCATGAGAAGTTTTAGACTACATGTGTTAGAGATTAATTAAAGAAATTAGAAAGGCCACAATCCACAAACATTTCTGAAACGTTTTCACTCATCTGTATTCAGCCGTATCAGCAGCTTTTGTATCAAGTTACTTCAATGTAACTAGTGTTTTATTTGGTTGCTGTGTATAAGAAAGAGAAAGTAAAGTGTGCGATCCTGGAAAATAAAACTGGCCATTATAATGAACTACAGTCAAGATAAAGCCTCACGCTTTATATTCACGTATAACACAAGTCATGTGATCATATCGCAATGTGTGAAGCAAACGTGAAACACAGGAGAAAAACTCACTTGTGTTGTTCATTTATACTAGCAGTTCAGCGCGAGAGTTTGATCATAGAGGAGGAATATTATTAAAGACACCAGTCTGAGGAGTGAATATGTGTAAACTGGAGTCTTTGCTAAACTTTTTTTTTTTAGCAATTTCCCTCACAAGCTCTCGTTTTTTTGTTTTGTTTTGTTTTGTTTTTTTATTAGATTATGAAAACCAACATATTGTTGCATGAATAGAACTATTGTAATTATCACACTAATTAGTGCAAATTTGGTTTAATTTTACAAAATGGTTTCCACCCTCGTTATTTGGCATTGTATTATTTTGCATTTTTTATATTGTACGTGACAGTTATTTATATGCACGAGGTAATTAAGCCACGAGCTACTAAATGGAGGTCATTGAATTGTAATGTGTGCATGGAGTTTTATCATGCTTTTAATCTGCTATTTTGATTGGCTAAATTAATAAAATAATGGCATTTTTGCTGATGTTGTTTCAGTTGTCCTCCATGCAAAAAATAAATAAATAAATCATTGACTTTAAAGGGACAAAGCTATTCATTAATTAATAGTGTCATACTGTATTTATGTGTTCATATTGGCCTCAAGTAGGTTTTTTGGGGTATTGTTACAGCCCAGAACCTATCTTTCAGTGTGACATTTTATGGTTACATCAAATGTAGTGACACTGGACTTAGGTATTACTGCTAAGACCTAACCTCATAAAGGTAAGTACAATACTAACGGCCTGCTTCAGTAATTACACAACTAAAAAAAACTTGTCAGTATCAGTAGCCTTATATAATTATTTAACATTCACATTAAAGTACATGGTTATTGATTTATCTGGTAATTATGCAGCAAACTCAAACAAATAAATCAATAAAACACACAGCTGTATACTATCTTGTTTGTTTTTCTACATACAATTAAGTTAGTAGTATTTGTATAGTATTTGACAACTCTTCACTATGCTATATTGTTCTTTTCAGAAGATGCAGTAATTTCCAGTAATTCTTTCCTTTTTTTTTTTGGTTAACTACTAGGGTCCCCTGTAACAATGTAGTAATAGGACTGTAAACAAATCCTGTGCTTTAGATGATAAATCAGAGAATTCAGCTATTCTCTTGTCTTTGTGGTATTCATACCATAACTTGGTATAAACCATTACTAGTTTATTTTACTATTTATTAGCATAGCATGGTCTATAGCAGGGGTGTCCAATCTTATCCACAAAGGGCCAGTGTGGGTGCAGGTTTTCATTCCAAACAAGCAGGAGCCACACCTGATTCCACCTGTTTAATAAGTTGATGTTGGCTTTCAGTAGACTCAGGTTTGGCTTCTGCTTGGTTGGAATGAAAACCTGCACCCACACTGGCCCTTTGTGGATAAGATTGGAAACCCCTGGTCTATAGAGTTTATACCAAATGCAATTCTCTGTGTGGAAATGTATTTTAGATGAGAGGGAGCAGAGGAGAATGGCTCCATTTGTTCGAGTTGACAGGAAGGCTAGGAAACTCAGATAAGCCTGTGGCAAATAATGTCCCTTTGTGGTCCACTTTAAGTCCACAATTTACCCATTTTATAATGCTTATCACCAGCACAATAATGCACCATGTCACAAAGTAAAAGCCATCACAAACCAGTTCCGTAAAAATGACAATGAGTTCAGTGTACTTCAGTGGCCTTCCCAGTCACCAGATCTGAAGCCAGTCGAGCACCTTTGGCTTTGTGGTAGAACAGGAGATTCACAGCACAAATGTGTAGCTGACAAATCCGCAGCAATTATGTGATTGTAGAACCCCGGTGTGTGAGGCAGCAGAGGAAGACTGGGGAGGTAGATGGAATTTTAGCAGAGCTCCAGGCTTGCATTTATTCTGTCTGTGCTCTTCGGCACACTTTCAAAAACTCAACAAAAAAGGACAAATCAACAGAAAAGGGTTCGTCACTGACTGGTGGCATTTGCTCCACCAAGTTCGCAGTACAAGTTCGCACTCTGCAGCATGTGGGTATGTGTAGCAGGCTCCGCCAGCTGTGCCACTCTTTTTCACTCATTACAGCCATCCCTGAATTCACAAAGAGATACATAACTAGAATGGCGGTAACAAGACACAGCTGAGAATCATCATGTGTTACCCGCTGGTCCAACCCGGTTCAAGGCCGGGGAGCCATTCCGCCTTGCAGCTGACTCCCCACCTGAAAGCTTCTGGCTGATATACGGCAGGGGGCACTCCTTTCCCACCACAACCTGGGAAAAATTTCCCCCAGCCCTCTGTTCTGCAGACAGATGTGTCAGTCTGCAGAACAATAGGAGAGATAAGTCAAGAGAATGCAACACTGGGCTGTATTCAGTCCATGAGACACTGAAATGTCACTGGTGCTCCAAACAACCCAAACAAAATGGTGACAAATTGGTGTAACCCAAATGGAGTGGAAAACACAATTTTTTCTTGAGATATTAGAGTCAAGGGAATCTGCCAATACCCCTTGGTTAAGTCCAGTGTTGAATAAAATTGAGCTGTGCCTAACCGATCAAGAAGTTCATCAATGTGAGGCATCAGGTATGCATCAAATTAAGATACATTGTTGACTTTTCTAAAGTCCACACAAAAATGGGCACCAAGACCACTCGGCTGCTCCAATCACTGTGGGACTTCTCAATTACTCTTGTCAAGGATTGGCTTTTTTGTGTTCAGGTAACAGGTGTCTGTGTAAAACCTATGAGGTTCTCTATGAGGTCTGAGAAACCAGATAGAGGCAAAAACATGTCAGAGAATTCTCCTTGCAAGTTGGCAACCTGTGCTGTATGAAATGATGAGAGGTGGTCTCCACAGGGGACCGGGGTGAATTGGGCTGCACCTTTTAGATTTACCACTGGTCCCAGCTCCTCCCTCTTGGGAACCACTTTAAGGTATGGCTGGGATATATAGCGCAGTATTAGGCTGAATTTGCCTAATGAACTGAAGACCATCAATTACTCTCACTTGGTCGAAGGCGTGCCTCAGGGACTTGTCGCTCAAATGCTTCAAGGAGGAATCCCCACTGAGCCCGCCACACCTGCTGTGTCCCCCTTATGCAGAGCTGATGTCGACAGCACCGTCACCCCAGCCAACACTGCTCACATTTCACACCATGCCTCGGTACTGCAGGACCCATCCACAAAAATTTCCCTTACTAATGCCTGAAACCCTGGCCAATTTGTCCCAAGAATTAATGGATGGGTGAGGTATGGATGAACCTCCGCTTTATGCTTTTGCCCCTGGAATTTAATAATGACAGGCACAAACGCATACTCGTGAACATACCTGTGCACACACCTCACCTTCACCAATCGTGCTTTTCTCAATGCCCCTCATTGAAACAGGCTTTGATGGACAGTGCTCTGGTTACACCCTGAGTCCACCAAGGCCTGATGTGTACTCCCTTGTATACTCACTGACACATGGTACATTCCTGCTTGATCAGGGGAGGCTTGCAGTGCATCAGGGATCCGGATCAGTGTTGCTGCTTCCATGAGGAAATGCTGATCCTGGAAATGCCCAGCTTTCCTGTTCCACCAGCAAACCTGCTCGAGCCTTGCCCTAGTCCTGGTGGGCACAGAAAGTACTACCTGTGTGGAGAGACGAGCTGAGGTAGACATCAGAGAAGAAGGAGAAGGAGGGGAGAAAAGTAGGGAGAAAACCAGGTTCAGGGGGCCAGTTTCAGGGCCCCAGGAACTGGGGGGGAGGGGGGTGTAGGGAGAAGAGAGAGTGTGAGCAAGAAAAAAGAGAGACACCTGGACCAGGGGCCATCGCCAGGTGATCCTCAGCCAATTGAATTAATTAATTTTTTTGTACAGAAACTGTAGCAGAGATATGCTTCCCTATGCACAGCTTGTTGTCCGTGGGGGTGAGATAGAGCAATGGCTGTCTAAATGAAAGCCTATTTCTTTTGTGAATTTTGGGACAGTTTGTACAGAAATATGCTGTAAATATATTTTTATGGGCTCCTGGGTGGCACAGCAGAAAACAGCGGTTTCCCTATTGTCTGAAGATCATAAGTTCAAATCCCAAAGATGCCACAGCCATCTGTGCTCTCTGGGTGGGAGTGGTGGCATACGCTTTCAACTGTTAATCACAGCAACACTAGCTAATCATATGTCTCTGTGAGCTCATGCATGTGGGAGAGGGCAAATAGCACTTTCTTCCAAGTGTGTTATGCTGCCCTCTGATGCAGTATGAACAGAATTTCAAAAAGATGCAGTTGGCTGCCTTCGCATGTCTCAGAGGAAGCATATGATAGCCTTCAACCTCCCTGGTTGATAGCTGTTCTATGATGACATCTGGCTGGTGGGTGGGAATTGGCCAAGACTAAATTAGAGAGAAAATTCAATATGTATGTCTGGCCATTCCCCCTTTGTTTTCTCCCTCAGCATCTCTGCAGCTTACACCCCTCCAAAGCCACAGGCAAAAATATTGTCAATTGGCGATAGTTATAGGGCATGATAGGACAATGTCACGTGTTCATGTGGCAACAATGCAATGCATAATATCATGCAGATACAGATCAAGAGTTTGAATTAATGTTCATATCAAAAATCAGAATGGGGGAAAATAGGATCTTAGTAACTTTGACCTTGGCATGGTTGTTGGTGACAGATGGGCTGGTATGAGAAACTGCTGACCTCCGGGGATTTTCATGTACAACAGTCTCCAAAGTTTACACAGAATGGTTTGAATAACAATAAACATCTGGTGAATGGCAGTTCTGTATGCCTTGTTGATAAGAGAGATCAGAGGAGTATTGCCAGATGGGAGGCTACGAAGGCTATGGACTCAAATAACCACACTGTACAACCGTAGTGATCAGAAAAGCATCTCAGAGCACACAACATGAACCATGAAGTGGATGGGCTACAACAACAGAAGTCCATATTGGGTTCCACTCCTATCAGCTGAATTAAATATTTTGTTGATTTTTGAAGTGTAAAGAAGTAAATACAACCTTTGCAGCAAACTATTAACTATGCAAATATTAATGCGCAGTTACTTTATTGACTTAGAATAATAGAAAAAAGGTCGTATATATATATATATATATATATATATATATATATATATATATATATATATATATATATATACACGGTACTGTGCAAAAGTCTTAGGCACATGCAAAGAAATGCTGTAGAGCAAAGATGCCTTCAAAAATAATGAAACTAAATGTTTCTACATTAAAAAAATACTATAAAGAGCAGTAAACAGTAATAAATGTAACAAAGTCAATATTTGGTGTGACGATCCTTCGCTTTTAAAAAAAATAGTAGTCTCAGGTACAATTTGTGCAGTTTTATAAGGAAATGAGCATCTTGCAGAACCAGACACAGTTCTTCTGGAGACTTTGAATGTCACACTTGCTTCTTATTTTTGCAGCAAAACCCAGCAACCTTCATTATGTTTTTGTCTGAAAAATGTCTCTTATGTAATATGCTGCTTTCTTTACTGACATACAAACATTTTTCTGTAACATTTAATTTTGTGCTGGAAAACTAATGTTTGGAATTATAAAATGTTTTTGTACTGAATCAATAATGTAGAAGTCATAAAATAAAAATCTATAACAAAGTTTGTACTAAAAAAATAGGGTGCCTAAGACTTTTGCACAGTACTGTGTGTGTGTGTAAATATATATATATATACATATGTAGAGAGAGAGAGAGAGAGAGAGAGAGAGAGAGTTACTGTCTGTATCAAATCATATATTTTATTTCTGATTATGGTCTGAATGGCACAACAACATGAATATTTACTGATTAATAGGTAATAGGTACAAAGTAGCATTAAAAAACAAACCAGATAGGATACATCTGTCTTAGATATTTCTTTTTGCTGCAAAATTACCAGATCTGTATTTCGATGTGAAATTATAATAACCATTTACTTTAATGTCAGTGTTAAATAATTTCATGAAGCTATAAACTTGTGCTGTCTGTTTGTACATGCACATTTTAAACGGTATTTGTTTAATTACTGAAGCAAGTTGGTAGTACTCACCATTATGATGCTAGTTCTTATCAACTACTGCCATATACCTGGTATTTTTCCACATTATTTACTATGTATTTACAGTTTCAGCTTATATGTACCAGCTATTACTTGCAAGGACTACATTCTTATCTATTACGTTTTGAGTAAATGTTGCTTTATGGCACTAGATGCTGCTGTAGAGACCCAGTATTTTTCTACAAGTTGATATGTACTGGAATATCCAACATGCAGGGCATGTAGCACAAATTACTTGTAATTATCACAATTATTACTGACATTTTAAATACCAAGTACCACATGCTATTAAATTTGTTCCAATGATATCTATATAACACATACATCAAAGTCCACATTCATTTGCCTACAAAAAAAACTGTCATGTAAGGAGAGGTGAGATGGATGCAGTTGCAGTAAAGCGTTATATATTTATTGAGAGCCACGCAGACAGATCCAATAATGGCAGGCAAGATCAATGTCAACAAACAGGCTAGGGTCAGGCGAAGAACAAGCAGAAAATCAGGAGAACAAGCAGAAGTCAAGAAACCAAAGTAGCGAACACGGAAACAAAAGGCTTAATGAAAACACTGAACAATACCTCGCACTGAACACAGAAACACGAGGGTTTAAATACACACACAAATCAAGGGGCATACTCAAAGCAGGTGCAAGTAATCAAGACACATGTAGGAAACAACCATTGATGGGACACGGGTAGAGACAAGACACGAATCAAAACAACAACACACGTGGAAACATAAACAAACATGACAGTTCGGAGGAATGCGCTGTAGCACTGCAGGCTGTTCTAGATTCTAGTATTTTAGACATTGACATTCTTGTGTATTTCCATTGTTAAAATAATAAAAAGAAAAAAAACACTTTTGCTACATTTCACCTGTCTATAGTAGCAAGTAACTGAATGGGTACTTTTCTTGGCTTTGCTCTTATCCACTGCTCTCATCCAATAACCTCAACCTCTTTTATACATCCACAAAATTGTCCATAATCTTAGGTTCAGTAATGACAAAAATTTTGTTTTTGATTGTGGTTTAAAAAAAATACTATCAATCTAAACAAGATAACTTGCTATAATTGGCCATTGTCAAAAATAAAAGTCATAAATTATTGTCTTCATTGATTCAGTCCACATGCAGCATGGTGTGTTTTTGTAATGCTTTGTAATGTAATATTCATGACTATATCGAGAGATGTAGTCATGTGCCTGCACCTTACCTTTTCTTCCTCTCTTCCATTTTTAACCCCCACATTTTGCATTATTCTTAGTTTGTTTCTTTGTGTTATTGTCTTCTTTCAAAGCCCAAGATTCAGCTGACCTTGTACTCTTAATTGATGGATCAGAGAACATTGGAGCTGCCAACTTCCCTATCGTCCGTGATTTGGCTCTCAGAGTGATCGAAGGGCTTGATGTGGGGAGGGACATGATCCGGGTAGCCCTGGTGCTGTATGGTGCTGTCCCAGTGGTAGAGTTTGATCTCAGTAACAATTACGACAAAGGGGCCATGCGGAATATTGTGCAAAGTCTTAAATTCTCTGGTGGATATGATTCTAATCTGGGGGCAGCCTTGGAGTTGGTGAATGAGAGACTGTTGGGCCCAGAGGCAGGAGGCAGGGCAGAGGAGGGAGTGCCCCAGGCCTTGGTAATTATCAGTGCTGGGCAGTCCACTGATGATGTCAGTGAGGGTGAGAGGGCACTAAAGCAGGCCAACGTGTTTATCTTTGGTGCTGCGATGGGTGATTCAGCTAGCGCCCAGCTGCAGGCTATCGCAACCAACAAAAGCTTTGTTCTTTCTGCCCCTGATGTCAGAACAGGGGCAACTTTGGGTGATCAGCTACTTCCATATATTAATGGGGTGGCCCAACGTACCATTCTGTTACACACTGAGATCACAGGTATGTAATTATTCTAAGGGGGATTCCAAATTGAATGAATAATGTCAACAATTAATCATTCATATTTTTACAACAACAATAATCATCATTATCATCATCATCATCTAGTTTTATTAACTTGTTACAGCCATTCATTTTTAAACAGAAGTCACACTTTGTGATGACTAAAGAAAAATTGCATTCATTAAAAAAAGTAAAAACTAATTTCACTGGTGGACTGGTGGAGCACAATAGGAAAATAAGGTCACAGTCACTGTGAATGCTATAAAAAGATCCCAAACTTATTTTTCAGTTAATTATTTATTGCCACTTTTGACTCCTTTGTGGAATTTGTAATTCAGGGAACCTGATTGCAAGGGAAACCCTTCAAAATGAAAAACATTATTGTAACCCTTTAAAAAGAACCTCATTATTACTAACACTACCCAAGACTTTAGTTGCCATCAGATGTCACATAATTAGTTGAATGTTGAATGTGTCACCTGTGTGCAATTAAACTGTTATCTCAATATAAATACACCTGTTGCTGGAAGAACCCAAAGTTTGTTAGAGAATATACCTAAGCAAGCAGCATCATGAAGATTAAGGAGCTCTTAAAACAAGTCTGGGATAATATTCAGAAAAATTTTAAATTAGAGTTTGATTATATAAAAAAATTTCAAACTTTGAACATCCTGTGGCACACCATAAAATCAATAAAAATGTAAAAATCGAAAAGAATATTTCTCAGCAGCACTCTGCCTAGAGGAGGCCATCATACTGTACTAACCTTCCCAACTGGGTTTTGAGACTGATAGTACTCTTAGTCCCTGACCTAATAAACTAGTGTGAGGATGTGTTGATAGACACTACAAAGCACTTCTGTAAGTCATAAATGTATACATAAATACTACTAGCTAACTATGGCTCTTTTGTAACAACTACTGATTAAGTTCTGATCACATTGGCTTTAATTCCCAATAGATAAACCTTTCCTTCCTCATGGAGGGCCACTACCTAATATACCTCAGCCTATTCCAGTACCTCAGTGTCTAAAATGTAAATGTCTATCCGAGTTATTATGGGATTTCTCAGAGGAGCACATGTCGTTGTGTTGTCTTTATTAAGCCAGTCAGTGCCTAAAGAGGGAAATGGACAACTTTAACCTACGAGAATACAGAGCCGTAATGTGGCAATGAGTAACAAATATTCCCCATTAATATACTTTCAAAAGTATTGCAAAAAATTACTTTCAAATAACAAAATGCTAATACTTCAGTAATTAGTAATGAAATACCATGTGTAATACTGTTCCACATCATCATTATCACTGCACTCATGAGTTTCCATTTCACTTTACAATACAGTAATGGTGGTCCTGACAAACTAGGGGTCCTCCCTGGAGGGGAACCCTCCAAAAGTCTGTAAAATTTAAATTTAATACTCTCTTTATTATTATAGCAATATGATATATAATGTGCTCATCCCACACATAATGCTGGCTTTTCTCTGGACAATATCATGTCCTGGCAAAAATCAGCAAAAAGGAAAGGCCGGGGTAAGGGGGTGGATTAGAAGGGAGAGAGAGAAAGAGAAAGAGATGCAGTGATCATGTGCAGAAAGTAAGCTATGCAAGTTTCCTGTTGCGAAACTGTTTAGATTACTAAAGTCAAGTCAAGTGGGTTTTTATTGTCATTCCTATATATAGCTGGTATACATCAAATGAAATGTCATTTCTCCAAGACCATGGTGCAACACATAACAGTACAGTAGTACAGTTCACAAGACAAGTGCAAATACACAACAGCGTGAGACGATAAATACACCGAATAAAATCACAGAACAGTGAATACACAGTACAATAGATGCACAGTGCAGTGACAACAGAACAGTGCTGTGAGGAAAAGCTATTTCAACATTGGGCTGTAAACTACTGAGTAAAGACTTATAACCATATATAACCATACTTATAACCATATAATCTGTGAAAAATAGTTTGTACCTAATATCTCATGCCATAATATCAAAATTGTTGAAAAGCTTTGTTCTAAACTTTTTAAAACAGGCACTGTAGTGTCACTGATACTGTGTACCAACCTCCTAAATAAATGCAGTGCAATAAATGTGTTAATGGGCACACAACTGTGTGTATATATACACACACACACTCACCCTCCACTTTAATAGGAACATCTGCACGCCTGCTCATTTATGCAGTTATCCAATCAGCCAATCATGTGGCACCAGCACAATGCATAAAATCATGGAGATACAGGTCAAGCGCTTCAGTTAATGTTCACATTAAACATCAGAATGGAGAAAAATGTAATCTCTGTGACTTTGATTGTTGGTACCAGATGGGCTGGTTTGAGTATTTCAGAAATTGCTGATCTCCTGCGAATTTCACACACAACCTTCTCTAGAGTTTACTCATAATGGTGTGAAAAACAAAAAACATCCTGTGTTGTAAGAATTTCACAGATATAAAATGAGATTCACGAATAAATGAAATAAAATGCACAAATATTACTCCAACAAATCATAGCAGATATCTGCTCACCCAGATAAAGTATGTTATGTAAAAGTGAAGGTATGTTAATGGGGAATATTTGGTACTCATTTCTACATTGTTACATTGCAGCATTATACTTTTGTAGGTTATTGTTTTCAATTTCTCTCTTTATACACTGACTGTCTCAAGAAAGACAATGCACTGACCCTGTGCTCCTCTGAGGAGACCCTTAATAACTCATATAGGCATTTACATTTTAGACATTGAGGTACTGGAATAGGTTCAGATATATTGGGTAGTAGAACTCCGGAAGGCAGGTAAGGCTTAGATATTGGGAATTAATGTTGATGTGATCAGCACTTACTTGGTAGTTATTATAAAAGAGCCATAGTTCTAAGACTCAGAAATTATTGCTTAAGACTCAGTAATTACTGCTTAGTTAATTGTGAACCCCTACTAACATACATACTAAGTAATTACTTAGTAGTTTTTAATAGTTAATAGGACTAATGTACATGTTAATGAAGAACTACTCACTGATCCCTGCTTAGTTCCTGCATAGTTACCTATGACATGTAGAACAGTACTGTAAAGTTCTACGTAAAATTCTATTCTTGAGATTAAAATTCCGTCTTCTCTGATTTCCTCTGTACAAAAGAAAACTCTAAAGGGACAATATTATTGTACACTACATGGCCAAAAGTATTGGGACACTTGACCATCACACCCATATGTGGGCCTTCCCCAAACTGTTGCAAATTTGAGCACACACAACGGTCTAGAATGTCTTTGTATGCTGTAACTGTAACGCTTAGAGTTGTCATGCCAGCATTTAATTTCTGAAATTTCTTCTTTTATGTATTACTAAATCATGTAATGTCGTTAAGCAAACATAATGAAAACATCTGTGGAAGCCTTTATTTGCTAACAAGAGCCTGACCTCACTAATGCTTTTGTGGCTGAATTTACTTGCTAACAAGTAAAGACTGAGAGTTCCATTACTCTAAAATCTCCAAGCTGGAAGTGTGATAGTCCCTCCTACACATGAAAAGTGGCATTCACATTATAAGTAGTATGCTAATTCCTGGGTGGTGCAAAGCATGTATGAAAAACACATATGTGAAAATGGCTGCTGTAAATATAACAAAAGCCCAGTCAGGTATAGTCAGTTTCACTTCAAGATTTGGAAGATGGCACTTCATGTTCTACAGAATCTCCTCGAACAAGACAGCAAAGATGAAGTTGGAAACAACTCATCTTGTTTGGAGGATGTGGACAATGAATACAAAATTCTTCATTTTGAAGAATGAATTGACCCCACTGAGGATGAATTTACCTTCACTGGAATTAAGGGGCCTAGCCCAAAACTGTTCCAGCATGACAGCACCCCTGTGCACAAAGTGACGTCCATGAAGAAATGGTTTGCCAAGGCTGGAGTGCCCTGCAAAGAGCCCACTGACTTTGGGATGAATTGGAATGCAGACTGTGCCCCAGGCCTCCTGGCCCAATATCAGTCACTAATGCTCTTGTGGCTGAATGGGGAAATCCCCATAGCCATGTTCCAAAATCTAGTGGAAAGACTTCCAAGAAGAGTGGTGGCTGTAATAGCAGCAAATATGATGGTATGATGGTCTGGTGTCCTCCTGCTTTTGGACGTATATTGTGTTTGATATTTGCCTCAAATGGCATTCCATCAATTTTAAAGTGATTACAGCCCAAAAAATATTGTGGTTACATCCACCTGAAAGACAGTGGTGCTGAACTTAATAATCAATATAATTAGATCAATATTGTGCATGAATAAAGTCCAGGGTCAGTTTCCTGCACATAGACACATCTCTGATTTAGGAAAACTCCACCCCACGTGTGTAACTCTTGAGTAACATCTGAACAGAGCTTAATTCTGTAAATCTAAGATCTGAATACTGATGAGTGCAATTTTTGTATTAAATCGCAAACATAACCCATAAAAATAATTTTCCGGGTTTGGACAGTTCTTAGTAATGTATGAAATATTGAAAATTAATACAGCTTTCTGTATTTTAAAGTGTTACCAATGATCTTACATCTAGTAACTTCTTAAAAAGCATGTATTCCCTCATAGCCTCAGTAGGCTGTTTTGATTACATTTGTGGTGAACTAATGCTGAAAAAAAAAAAATTGAAAATAACTGTCATAATATCTACATAAATGGGCATAAGATAACCAGGTTGGAGAAGTTTATTTTATAAGTTGTATTAAATATACAGTTGCAGTCAGTTATAGCCATGCAAATGTCTTATACCAATAAGAAAATTTAAAAAAAAAAAAGCAATATGGGTTTAACTAAAATATCATTTAAAGACAATCCCAGAGTTTTGAAAGACACAGTGGTTTTTCCAAACCATAGTTAACCAGTTACAGACCTTTTAAATGGGAACTAAAATGGTAACATTGGCAATAATATGAAAAGTGATGATTTCTCTGTATAATAAACATTATACTTGGGGAAAAAAAATTTACATGTTACTTTGCTTTTTTTCATTTCAGAATTGCCTGTTTCGAAAAGAGATATAATATTTCTCATTGACAGCAGCATGGGCCCCACATTAGTCAATGCAATTCGTGAATTCATCAGAAAATTTATTGACACAATGCCAATTGGACCTGACCAGGTGCAAATAGGAGTGACTATGTTTTCCACCACACCAAGGCTTGAAATTGACCTGAACTCATACAGCTCAAAGGAATCCCTAATCTCTGCCCTTGCCCGAATTAAACCTAAACAGTCAGCTGAGGTCAACATTGGTGCCGCTCTTGACTTTGTCAGAACCAACATGCTGATACCTGAAAAAGGAAGCCGCATTCAAGAATATGTGCCCCAGCTTGTGTTGCTGATCTCAAGCAAAAAGTCCAAAGACAGTGTCCAGCAACCAGCTGAGGCCCTGCAACAAATGGGTGTCTTGACCGTGGCTGCTGGCTCTCGGGCTGCTGAAGAAGCCGAACTTCAGCAGATAGCTTTTGATAAAAGCCTTGTCTTCATGTATAAGGACTTCCGTCAGTTACAGCGCAACCCCAAACAAGTTGTGTCTGCACTATCAACACTTTCAGGTGTTGTTTTGCCAACTGACCCAGGTAAAAAAAAATTTATATACGAACATCTAGGTTCTAAATTTAAGCACTTTATTGCCACTTATTCATGATGGTATCATAAGAATGCATGTGTCCCTAAGAATTATTACTCATCAGTTTAAGCTTGGAAAGTAGTAGGACAGTTTAAAAAAGCAACGCCACCATGTTCACCAATACAGCTATATATACTTTGTGTCTTTAAATTATTTTTATATACACACCAGTGTTTTAGGGCCATTGTTAAAAAATAAAAATATAAGATTTCGAGAATAAAGTTGTAATATTTTGAGAAAAAAAGTGTAATATTTTGAGTATAAAATCATAATATTTCAAGAAAAAGTCAGAATGGTACATATCAGAACACTGAAAATAAAATAATGTGTTGTTTTACAAATAAAGAAATACTTATCTTCTGGTGCATCTGCAACAGATACAGTTGGGGTCATAAGGTTACATATGCCTTGCAGAATCTGTAAAATGTTAATAATTAAAAAACTAAGAGGGATCATAAAAAATGCATTTTGTTCTTTTTTAGTACTGCCTTGAATAAGCTATTTCACATAACAGATGTTTACATACTGTATAGCCCACAAGACACAATAATAACTGAATTTACACAAATGAACCAGTTCAAAAGTTTACATACTCTTGATTCTTAATACTGTGTGTGTTACCTGGATGATCAATGACTGTTTTTATGGTTTGAGATAATTGTTCATGAGTCCCTTTTTGTCTTGAGCAGTTAAACTGTTCTTAAGAAAAATCTTCCAGGTCCTGTACATTCTTTGCTTTTCCAGCATCTTCTGCATATTTGACCCCTTTCCAACAGTGGCTACATGATGTTGGGATCCATCCTTTCACAGTGAGAACAATTGAGGGACTCATACACAACTGTTACAAAAGGTGCAAACATTCACTGATATTCAAAAAGGCAACACATTACATTAAGAGCCAGGGGGGTGTAAACTTTTGAACAGGATGATCGGTGTAAATTGTTATTATTTTGTTTAAAGATCTTATTTTTTCATTTAGTACTGCCCTTCAGAAGCTACGTAAGATATTTCTGTCCAATCATCCTGTTAAAAATTCTACACCCCCCCCCCCCCGTCTCTTAATGTAGTGCGTAACACAAACTATCACAAAACATAAAAGTGAAGTGAAGTGAAGTGACGAAGTGTAAAAACAGTCGTTGATCATTCAATGATCAATAACAATGCACAGTATTAAGTATCATGAGTATGTAAACTTTTGAACTGGTTCATTTGTGTAAATTCAGTTATTATTGTGTCTTGTGGACTATATGTATACATCTGCTATGTGAAATAGCTTATTCAGAGCAGTACTAAATAAAAAACAAAATGCACTTTTTATGATCGCTCTTATTTTTATTAAAAATTATTAACATTTTGCAGATTCTGCAAGATGTATGTAAACTTAGGACCCCAACTGTATTTATTAATGTTAGAAATTTGAAATGACTGTGCAAGAAATTGCATTTATTTAGAAGAAAGTACCACACAAGCATGGCAGAAATTGTCTGTTTTGTTGAAGGAGAAATGGCAGATAGTGGTCATCTTCAAGACTATCAATGGTTACATTTGTTAACAGTACAGCAATGCATTATGATTATATACATTATATATATATATATAAATTATTATTCATATACACACCCTCGTTGACCATTGCCTGTAATTTGTCCATCAACATAAGAAAGAATAACTAAATCTTCAGCGTCCCTCACTCTAACACATGAATGTACCATTTTGTCATATGTATTATGACTTTATTCTCATTTCAACTTTTTTTCCCATAATATTATAAATTTTTTCTCAAATTATTATGACTTCAATTTCTAAATCTTTTTTTTTTTATACAGTGGCCCTAAAACGCAGTCGTAATAAACTCATACTCAGAAGAAGTCAAATTTACAGCATAGGAGTATAACAATACTAATAAATCAAGTTGAAAATAACACTTATGAATTAATGAAGAACTGGGCATTTTCATCAACGTCTTATCTTAAAAAGCATTCTTGTGCTATTCTGTGCTATGCTACAAATGCTGTTTCTAACACTGAATAATCTAATTGGAATATAACTTTAGTAATCTGTTTCTTTCTAATTCAGCAAATTATGTTGTATGCTTTGAGAACTGTAATAAGGCCATTATCTGTGAAATCTACTTTCAGGATTTCAATTTAAAAAAAAAAAACAGCTGTTATTTACCAAGACACCACACATATAATTCTAATTGCAATTTGTCTTCACACAGTAACAGACATAACAACCATACAAGTCCAGCGTGTAATTAGGGATATTGTCTTCTTGGTTGATGGATCCAATTATGTTGGAAATGCTAATCTGCCTGCTGTACGAGACTTCATCTCCAGTATTGTTAACCAGCTGGATGTTCGACCTGACAGAGTGCGCATCGGCCTGATCCAGTTTGCTGAGGGGCAAAGGACAGAGTTCTATCTGAATTCTCATGACAACAAACGAAAAGTGCTTGATAACATCGCTCAGTTAAGATTAATGGGAGGAAATGCAGTGAATACTGGGGCAGCCCTTAGTTATGCTCTAAAAAACCATTTCCAGGAATCAGTTGGTTCTCGTAGGAGACAAGGAATCCAGCAGGTCCTGGTACTAATCACTGGCGGTCCATCTCAAGATGAGGTCAGCAGCATTGCAGACCAAGTAGCACTGGCTGGAGTCTTGACCTTTGCTGTTGGTGTTGGCCAGGTGGAGGAGAGTGAACTGAAGAAAATTGCTTTTGTTGAAAATCTGGCATACTATGAAAACAGCTTTGCCGACTTGTCAAGGGTTGCTGAAACAATTATGACACCACTTACCACTGTAGTTGGAGAGCCTGGTGAGTTCCAGTTTTTGTTGATAAATATTTCATAAGGCCTAAAAATATGTTGCAAATTTAATTTTTTTGGTTATTTTTTTCTATTCAACAGTTACTTCTCCTCCAGTTGCCGACCGTGGTGAGAGGGATGTCGCATTTCTGATAGATGGCTCTGATGCTGTTAGAGGAGATTTTTCATACATTCGTGACTTCATAATCAAAGTAATCGAGCCCCTTGATGTTGCTGGTGATAAAGTAAGAATTGCCGTTGTCCAACACAGTGAGAGAACAACTCCTAATTTCTTCCTAAACACCTTCAAAACAAAAGATGAAGTCTTGAGGGCTCTAAGGCAGCTTAGCCCAGTTGGCGGCAGGAGTCTGAATACTGGAGCTGCATTAACATACATGAAAAACACAATTTTATCGTCAAATTCTGGGGGCAGAGCAGCCCAAAACGTCCCCCAGTTTCTGATTGTTTTGACTGGAGGAAGGTCAAGGGACAGTGTAAAGGAACCTGCCGGTGCATTAAAGACTGAAGGAGTGGTACCTTTTGGTATTGGGGTGAAAAATGCAGATTCCAAACAGATTGCAGCTATTTCTCACAATCCATCATTTGCCTTCAGTGTGAAAGAATTCAGCCAGCTTAACACAGTCCAGCAAAAGCTTAATAGCTATGTTAGTCTGCCAAAGACACAACTGGATGTCATTCTTGAGCAAGGTAAGGAAACTTTATTTCTGATTTATCACTGATGTATCAGTTGTGTGTGATTAATATAGCATGTAGTATTTTTATCTTTTGTTTCACAGTCTTTTAATTTAATCCAGTAAAATGGAACATCAGAACCACCCAGGAAGAAAAAACATGGATGGTTTTGATGGTTCTAAATATTATTTCAACACAGTTTGAAAGTTTGGAGGAAGACAGAGTTTCTATGGTTTAATACAGTGATGACTCAAAGGGTACTTTTTTTTTATCTTGATACATATCCAAGAAAAGTTATGTTGTAAATGCTATGAGTTCTTTAACACAAGGATGGGAGATGAGCAAACATTGGTGCTGCACTGCATCTGGTGTGGATTTCCTTTTCTGGGAGTAGACAGCTTCAAAGTATTCTTCAGATACTGATTTTATTCATTAGCAGGCTAGTTAGTGATGAAGTCACAGGCCCTGCCATCTTTTCGTATTAATGACCATTGGTGTTGATATCATCTTACGGCTGGTTTCAGCTGCGAACTCCAAATCCCAGAATTCACCGCCTCAGCACAACATGGCCAAGTCTGACTCCATTTCCCGTCAGTACCACAGACTACAAACCTGTTCACATGAAGCTCACCGGACTTATAATTACATACAATCACACTACAAATGCACACACTACAAATATCCCAGAGTTTAATTCAGACTTTGTGAAGTCTCAGAAAAAAAGTCTCCTAGTGCTTTGCCTAGCAATGATTCTAAGCCTTTGATCTTGTGCTGGGTTTCTGGTTTCCTGACTTTGTTTCATATTTACTCTGCTCTTTGTTTTGCCCTTGTAAAGTCTGTTTGCTGATCACCTGACCTGTGCCTGTTTTTTGACTCTGTTATGGATTTGCATTTTTTTTGGATTGTCTTCCTAATCTTTCATAAAATTCTGCCTTCTGTGTGACACTTGAGAATGCATATCCAAATAAGTTGTGTGCAATTTAATTTCAAACCAGCTTTACACATCACATTAATTAGTTTGATGAACTTCCATTAATTCATCCACAACTGGTTTCATCCCTGAAGAGTGTTGCTTTGGCTGTTACGTGATTCTACCTTATCTACATGGTAATAATTCTCACTAATATACTATGTATAAGTCTTCAGGATTTGTTTATTGGAACAAAATTTTCTGATGTGGAGAAATTGTTAAAATTGACATTTAAGGTGCATCTCTTGGAAATTCTGTCATTTCTTCAATGGGTCTGTTTTCTTTTGTAAAGGTGTACAATCTATGAGGATTCTTTGTCTTGGAGGTTCTGTCTCTTGTATTGCTCCCTCATTAATTTGGCTGCCCACATACTTTGCTCTTATATTCTCCTCCAAATAGTCTTTAATGCAAGACAGACTAACATCAAATAGAACCCCTTAGAATTAATTGAAAAAAAAAAAAAAATTCTAATATCTTTTTGTCTGTCTGTCCTGAGATCTTGGCCAACCCAGGAAACAACAAATGAGACAGTTTTTCCTCTTTGATGATTTGGACAACTCTAACAAATCACTTCCTGCTATTCTTGACTATATTCGAAGAATGCCTGAAGAAATGGACACTAACAAGGATGGTGTTCAAATTGCAGTAGCACAATATAGTGAAGGCATTTTAGTGCATTTCATAATATGCATGAGAGCCAGAAAGAGAAGGTGGGAAGAGTTATTGGTTCAGCTCTCTGGATCTCATAACTCTTTCTATTCCAATTTGGATAAATAAAATGCTATTAAGAGGGAGCATGGCCTATTCACTTAGATTTTTTTGTGATCTGTTTGTTTCTGGTGAACTCTACTTCTAAATCTTGGATGTTTGCTCTACAGTCTAAACTCTAGACTCCTTGAGTCAATGATTTCCTAATCATTGTTTATTTTCCATGAGCAGAAACGTTTCTTCAAACTCTGCTTTCCTCAATGGCTTGGAGCTTCACTGCAAATTTATATGCTCCAAGGTCTCCTAATCCTGAGTTTGGGTTACTGTCTCTGTGGAGGTTTACATGTTCTTCCCGTTTTTGTGGGTTTCCTCCGGGTTCTCCTTCAGCTGTCCAAAACATGCAGAAAGGTGGATTGACTATGCTGAATTGGCTGTAGGTGTGTTTGAATGGTGCCCTGAGATGGACTGGCCTCCTATCCAATGCATGTTTCTGACTTGCACCTGCCATTACTGTGATTGGCTTTGACTCCACCATGACCCTGACCAGGATGGAGCAGATACTGAAGAAAAATAAATGAATGAATTTGTATCTCAGGTGATTTAGGTGCAAAGATATCGTCCATCTCTTGGATGTGTCTAACCACACAGAACTGGATTTAATACGTTGTGTCAGTTTGTGGTGAGTGGTTAAAAAACCCAGTATAGGAGAGAATAGAGACCTGTGTCTGTCGTTCAGTACAGCACACAAACCCAGGCCCATTTCCAGACCCATTTGCTAAATACACATGTCACAAAGCAAAATTTTCTAAACTCACTTGCAAATCAACCAAAACTAAAGAGGCAGTATTTTTTAAACACTGGAGTAGAGCATGTTTATTGCATCTTCTATGATTAGACACTTGTTTCTCAGATTTTTATTCTGCTAACTGGTGGGAGATCTCAGGATGATGTTCGTGGTCCATCAGCAGCACTAAAACAGTCAAATATTGTGCCACTCAACATTGGAACTCATTACTTATTACATTATTTAATTCAGCATCACATTACTTATTACATTGTTCAGCGACAATCCCGGCCACATGTAGTCCACACATACTACCAGCACGACAGCACACTTCATTTTAATTGTAAAACTAACGTCCAAATGGACAGCCATGTCAATAAAACAGGGGACGGGACAGCCAAAGTTGGGCCAGCTGTTACAACACAGTTCAATAAAAACATGGCTTAAGACAGTTTGGTGCAATGCGTAAACTGTCTATTTGTCTTTTTTTTCCTGATTATCCATGAGCATCACTTCCAAACACTTTTCTATGAAACTACAGGTTGCAAACCATGACAGTTAGCAATGAATAGAAAGCATGATTGTGTGATTTCAGTGAATTGAAATGCTGTGGATTAAACTGCTTGATAAAATGGAAGTGTAACTGCTGCATATGATGCTTCAGAAACATGTTTTCAGAAACATGTCTCAGAAACATGTGAATTGACTGTATTGCTTTTTTTTCTTCTTACAGCAGATGGTGGAAAAAAAGATGTTGTTTTTTTAATTGATGGCTCTGACAGCACTAAGGAAAGTTTCTCAAGTGTGAAAAGATTTATCCTGCTCTTGGCAGAAAGGTTAAGCTTGGGAAAGAACAGAGATCGTATTTCGGTGGTCCAGTACAGTGACAATGCAACTGTTGATTTCTTTTTGAACACACACCTCTCAAGGCAAGATGAAGTTATTGACAGTATAAAACACCTGCGCCACAAAGGTGGAGAGCTACTTTATACTGGGGCAGCTTTACAATATGTAAAGGATAACGTCTTTTCGGTCCTCTCAGGGAGCAGACGTTTAGAGGGTGTACCACAGATTTTGGTTCTGCTGAGTGCAGGACGGTCTAGGGATGATGTTAGAGGCCCAGTTAAAGCCCTAAAAGAAATTGGAGTCTTCCCAATAAGTATTGGTACACCAAATGCAGACACTCTTGAACTGCAGACAATATCCTATCAACCAAATTACTTTCTTATTGTTAACTTTGATAACCTTTTCACAATTAAAGAGGATGTTTTGTCTTTAATAAAAGAGGTATCAAACAAACAAGTGGCAACCAACATTCCTTCAGTTTTCGGTAAGATATGGTGCCCTTTTTATTTCATTTATATCTTTTTATACATTACACTGTAATTGCTCGTATTGTGAGACAAAGTATTTTGCCACTTCTTATTCTAGAATCTATAAAAAGCGATGTTGTATTTCTTGTGGATGGATCTGATGATGCTAAAAATGGCTTTGAGGCAATCCGTGCCTTTGTCCAAAAGATTGTTGAAAATCTCAATGTAGAAGAAAGTGGTGACAGGGTTGCCCTGGTTCAGTACAGTCGAGATGCTACTGCCAATTTTTATCTCAACTCATATTCAACCAAGAATGATGTGCAGAGTTCAATACAATCTGTTAAACACAAAGCAGGAAGGCCACTGAACAGTGGTGCTGCCCTCCAGTTTATTAAAGATTATGTATTCACTCCGTCATCTGGAGGCAGACATCTTGAGGGAACACGTCAGATACTGTACATATTTTCTGGTGGACGATCAAATGATGATATCAGAGGTGCTTCTCAAGCATTAAGGGAAAGTAAAATAATAGTCATTACCTTTGGAACAAGGAATGCTGATGCTTTGGAGTTACAGACAATGTCCTCTACACCAGCATATGCCTTCTCCATCCCTGACTTTAACTTCCTTGACAGCACCTATGAAATAGTTGCCTCTATCACTGGTGTTGAAGAAAGTTCAGTGAAGTTTACAACATCTGAGGGTAAGAACTCTTATAAATACAGCACACTGATTCTTTCGTATGTGTTTCCCTGCTATGATTAGGAAAATCTGTGTGCCTATCCAAATTAAATATATATCTCTTTAAGAACAACAATATGTGTCTTATTAAGAACAACTAAATTTTCCACTGAATATAATTTGGCACATGTTGGCATTTGGAGTGTGTTTTTTTAGGCTTCTGCTTCTTTAGTATATCTGCCCTGGATTGGCTTTGGCACTTACGAGGCTTTGCTGTAAAGTGCCTGCAGTAAAAAAAAATATAAATAAAAATAAAAAATCAGACCATAGAATGGAAGACAACCATGCATTGTCTTAGCTCTTCAGTTGGAAGTCAGAAAATGGAAAGTGCAAAGCGGACTCATATTAATGGCAAGTGCCATACACATATGTTATCCCTAATTTTCATAATTTAGAAACTATCCAACCAGTATAGTGCATTAGGTGCATTGGCTAGGATAAATTGTGCATAGGTGTAAAAGTCTGTGTGAATGTATGTGTGCATGGTGCCCTGTGATAGACTGGTGTCCCATCTAGAGTGTATTCCTGCCTCACACCCAGTGTTCCTGGGATAGGCTCCGGAAACCCTGACCATGATGAAGTGAAATTGAGTGAGTGAGTGAGTGAGTGACCAGGATAAAGTGGTCGGTGACAGTGTGAGAGTATTTGTAGACTTTGTACATTGTAATGTAGCTGAGTAACTTTGTAAATGAAATTCTCTTTTGTTTTCTTTTCCTCAGCAAATCAATTTCAAAGTAAAGATTTGAAAAGAGATATTGCTTTTCTTGTGGATGGCTCAGACAATACTAGAAGAGGATTTCAAGCATTACGTGATTTTTTGTACAACATTATTTCAAATCTCACTATTGGAGTAAATGAGAACAGAATTGCATTAATTCAGTACAGCAATGTAGCAGTTGCCAATTTTCATCTAAATTCATTTCTGAGAAAGGAAGATGTATTAAATGCTGTTAAGGGTCTCACACACAAAGGAGGAAGACTCCTTAATACAGGCTCTGCTCTTTGGTATGTTAAAAATAATATATTTGCTGAAATTTCTGGCAGTAGAAAGCATGAAGGAGTCCCTCAAATACTAATTCTCCTGTCTGGGGGGAAATCAAAAGACAGTATTGATGAGCCAGTTACTGCCCTCAAACATGCTGGAGTCTCAATAATTGGAATAGGCACACAAAACACAGACGCTCAGGAGTTACAAAAAATTTCAGCTGAAATAACATCATTCTTTGTGGATGACTATAATCACCTACCAAATATCAAAGAGAAAGTAGTAGCAGCAGTGAAAAAGGATTTGTCAAAAGGCACAACAAAAAATGAATCTGTGATTGGTGAGTCATGTCCAAGCCATATAAAATGTACATAAATAGTTTACTTGTGTATCACAAAGCAAAAATGTGCAGATTATACAATGGTTATATTGTTGTTAATTTTTATACATTGTCTAGGCAAAATACATGAAAAGCATGATATAACACTTCTACTGGATGGTTCAGATGGCACAAGGAATTATTTTCCAGCAATGCGTGATTTCGTTCAAAGCATTGTGGAGAGATTGCATGTATCAGAGGAGAGAGACCATGTCTCTGTAGTCCAATTCAGCAGAGATCCAGAGGTGCATTTCTATCTCAACACATACGCAACAAAGGAAAGCATTGTCAATGCTGTTAGAGGTCTGAGGCACAAAGGAGGGAGTCCTCTCAACACAGGAATTGCTCTCCAGTATGTGAGGGACAGCGTTTTCAGCACCTCGGCTGGAGGCAGACGTTTACAGGGTGTTCCTCAGGTATTGATTTTGTTGAGTGGAGGAAGGTCATTTGATAATGTTGACGTGCCAGCCTCATCCCTGAAAGAGCTTGGAGTCTTGATCTTTTCTGTGGGATCATTAGGCTCAGATAGCAATGAATTGCAGAAGATCTCAAATGACCCTAGTTCCACACTCTCAGTGACAGACTTTACTTACCTCCCTAATGTACAAGAGCAGCTTCTCTCCATCATTAACACTGCACTTGTAGGAGCCACAAGTATCTCTCCAACAACAATAGGTAAGCCAATCATTTTGAGGCCTTTTTTCCCAAAGTTATT
>CM040458.1:1795390-1846127 GCA_022758105.1 Pangasianodon gigas
ATCCCAGCTTCGGCGCTGAAGGATCTGGGAGTCTTGATTTTTGGAATAGGAACAAGGGACTCTGATAGCAATGAACTTGAGAGAATTTCATTTGACCCCAGTTATGCTCTGACCGTGTCAGATTTCACTGAGCTCCCAAATGTCCAAGAGCAACTTCTGACTTCTATAGAGGCCGTGGCAGTTCCCATCACTCCACCCTCCCCGCCTTCTCTTGGTATGACTGTCTGAAAGCGATAGATTACTTTGATTAGCATGACTGTGCTTTTCATTAAATTGTGTGTCATCTTCATAAACTGATCCAACATTAGAAACAAAACTGAAATTACTCAATTGTAAATGTTTCTTTGTTACTGCTTATTCAAACCGATGCATTTTACTAAAATATTTTGGCGTTAATGGATTTGTTTCTTTCTTAGTTGATTATGAGGTTCTCAGAAAGGATGTTGTCTTCCTCCTGGATGGATCAGATGGGACTAGGAATGGATTCCCTGCCATGCTTGACTTTGTACAAAGGGTAGTGGAAAAATTTAACTTTGAGGACAGTATGGACCATGTTTCAGTGGTGCAGTACAGTACAAATGCTGAGGTGCATTTCTATCTGAATTCCTATTCAACAAAAGACGAAATCCTCAATGCCATCAGCAATGTAAAGCACAAAGGCGGGAGACGTGTCAACACAGGGTCAGCTCTCCAATATGTGAGAGAAAATGTGTTCACTGCCTCTGCTGGCAGTAGACATCAACAGGGTGTGCCTAGTATTCTCATTCTGCTCAGGAGATCAAGGTCAACAGATAATGTTGATCAACCGGCCTCTGCCCTGAAAGAGAGTGGAGTCTTAATTTTTGGTGTTGGCACCAGGAATGTGATCAGTGAAATTGAGAGAATTGCAAGTGGTCCTTCCTATGCTCAGACTGTTTCTGAGCTCTCTGACCTAGGCAGTGTCCAGCAGCAATTTTACACCACTCTCAGCAGTGCACTTCTAGACGTAATGCCAGTGATACCTACAGTGATAGGTAAGGTATATTTTAACAACAGTGATCAAATTGACTGCACAGACAGTTTTGGATTTAGCTGAACTTTACCTCGTTTATTTGTTTCTTTGTTTCTTTATTCATGTATGAGAACATACCTACTTATTAAGTCATTCTTTTGCAGTGAATCCGTTAGAAATATGACGGTATAAATCTTTACCATCACCTTTATCTTTAACATTGTCAAAGAAATTAATGCTCACTCTGCTTCCAAAACAGTTTCATGCTTTGTTTGCAAAAGTTTCATGATTTGTTTGCAATACCTCTCATACCACAGAAGTGAAGTGTTGGAAAGGAGGAACATTGGGCCAGTCTTAACTTGTCTTCTCCAATATATTGCTGATTGCCTCTCATGTAGGACAGGAAATAAACAACTCCTGTAGTGATGCACAAAGTCCACTGAGTAACACAAACTGATCCTTTAGGGCTTATGATTTTTAGTGGCTGTATTAATACATTTGCATCCACCTTTAATATTATATAGCAACCAGCCATTGAAAAATTCAATCAAAAACCAGTAGAAATGTTTTAGAGAAAAAAAGTGGGTCCCTTGGAAGTAGGTCCCTTAGCAGCCTACAAAATTAGTAAGAATTACCCAAATGCACTCCTGAGACCTCCTCTGCCACCATTTGCTTGCTTACGTTTGCTGCAGTGAACTGTTTGGGGAAATGCTAGAAACAGGTAAATTCACTTATATAGTATTCTTGTACACAACGGTAAAATCACGATATTGATTAAAATGATTGATGTAAAATTCAAGCTAACACATGTCTAGGTGTACAAAATTTTCCAAAAATATCTTCTGGGATGTTTTTTTTCCTCAAAAGATTAGTCATTATTTGGTTATCTGCCACTCCCGATGCAGCCCATCAAGGGCCACAAGGCTCAAATATTTATAGAAATCAAAGGAAAAGCTATCCCATACTAAGTTCCTTTATCTATTTGTTTAATTGTTGCTAATTTCCTGACCAATGATTTGTCCTTAAGACCATTAAAAGTTTAATATTTTGCCATTTTTTCCCCCAGGAGTATATATATATATATATACATATATTAAATATATAAAAACCATTCCATAATTTGATACTGCTAAATCTTATCGAGAATTGACCTCTACAAGTGAAAAATTTAGGAAAATGAAAATCTGAAGATTGACAAGTTGAGTAAGAATGGACCTGTGAATTTGCTTTAAAGTAGGTCTTGAATTGCTCAGGAATATTCCCTTCACTTAAATGTATAAATAGTAAAACGTTTATGAAAAAAATGAGAAGATGAAATGTATGACTCTTATCAGGTTACAATCCTAACAAAACATTTCTGTAGAACCAAAATTTTATGGACAGTAGTAGGAAAAGTACACGCCCAAACTATGTTACAATATAAAAGATAGGGATAAATCAGACTATAATAAAGAGTAAGAAGACAGTTTGTGGTAACAAGATGACTAACCCTCTTTATTATACCACTAGATTTATTTATTTTTCTGCTAACCCAGTCAATTTGTTCTCTCCAACTCAAACTCTCATCAGCCAAAATTCCCAACAATCTTGTAGTTGACACTTGAGGCATCTCAACAGACTCAATTGTAATTTTAGATAAATCCTTAGAATATGATTTTTTTACTACTGAAAATAATAGTTAGATTTTTTTATATTCAAAGATTTATATATATATATATATATATATATATATATATATACATATATATATATGTATATATATATTTTTTTTTATTTAATCTAAACCATGTAGCGTAAGCAGTTAAACCATTATTCGCATTCTTAATCAGTGAGTTGAAATTTGAATGAGAGAGAAATAGGGTTGTGTCATAGGGAATAAGGATATTTGAGACATTAGATAAATCATTTATATAAATAAGGAATAATAATGGTCCAAGAATGGACCCCTGAGGAACCCCACAGAGTAGTCTGGCTTTGTTGGAATAGCAACCCTTAACACAAACAAACTGTTTTCTATTGGAGACATAGAAAACAGTTGCACTTTCATGCTGTGAATTCAGGTGCACTTTCATGCTGCGAATCTCCCGTTCTACTACGTCCCAAAGGTATTCTATTGGATTCAGATCCAGTGACTGGGAAGGCCACTGAAAAACACTGAACTCCTTGCCATGTTCATGAAACTTGTTAGAGATGACTTTTGCTTTGTGACATGGTGCATTATCATGCTGGAAGTAGCCATTAGAAGATGGGTAAATCATGGCCACGAAGGGATGCACATGGTCAGCAAGAATACTCAAATAGGCTGTGGCATTCAAGCGATGATTGATTGGTATTAACTGGCCCAAAGTGTGTCAAGAAAAATTCCCCACTCCATTACACCACCTCCACCAGCCTGGACTATTGACACAAGGCAGGTTGGGTCCATGGATTCATGCTGTTGGCACCAGATTCTGACCCTACCATCTGTGTGCCTCAGCAGAAATTGAGATTTATCAGACCAGGCTACATTTTTCCAGTCTTCATATGTCTAGTTTTGGTGAGCCTGTGCCCACTCCAGCCACAGCTGTCAGTTCTTGGTTGACAGCAGTGGAACCCAACATTGTCTTCTGCTGTTGTAGACCATCTGCCTCAAGTTTGACCTGTTGTGCATTCTGAGAAGCTTTTCTGCTCAACACAATTGTACAGAGTAATTATCTGAGTTACTGTAGCCTTTCTGTGAGCTCTAGCCAGCCTGGCCATTCTCCACTGACCTCTCTAATCAACAAGGCATTTCCATCTGCAGAACTGCCGCTCGGTGGAAGTTTTTTCTTTATTGCACCATTGTGAGTAACCTTTAGAGACTGTTGTGTGTGAAAATCCCAGGAGATCAGTAGTTATAGAAATACTCAAACCAGCACGTCTGGCACCAGCAATCATGCCACGGTCAAAATCACTGACATCACATTTTTCCCCATTCTGATGGTTGATGTGAGCATTACCTGAAGCTGCTGGCCCATATCTTCATGCTGCATTGCAGTGCTGCCACACAATTGGCTGATTCGAATAAAATATGCATGAACGAGTAGGTATATAGGTGTTCCTAATAAAGTGTTTGGTGAGTATATATATATATATATATATATATATATATATATATATATATATATATATATATATATATATATATATATATATATATACTGTATACTGACCATAACACCCATATGAGGTTCTTTCCCAAACTGTCAAACTGTTGCCATGAAGTTGAATGACTTTGTGTGCTGTAGCATTAGATTTTCTTTTCTTAGGTCAACTTCTTTTTTCACTGTTATGTATAAACTGATGGAACATTGTCTTCGAGTTGGAAAATATAAGAAAAATCCTTCATATTTTTCCTGTATATTTCCCTGTTTTTGTGTTTTTTTTCCAGCGGAGTCTCAGGGTCCCAAGAAGGATATTATCTTTGTGATTGATGGATCTGAAGGTGTTGGGAGAGATTTTCCCATCATCCAGGAATTTGTTCGTGGAGTTGTAGAGAACCTAAATGTAGGTGAAAATAAAATTCGAATAAGTGTAGTGCAGTATGGAGACACTCCTCATGTGGATATCTATCTCAATTCCCACAAGACCAAGGAGGGGGTCTTAAATGCAATCAAGGAACTCAGACAACGTGGAGGTATAGAGCGTAACCTGGGTAGGGCCATAGATTTTGTCCGTCTTAATGTCCTGGATTCAGTTCGTGGGAGCAGGAAAGAGGAGGGTGTCCCACAGTTTCTGATAGTAATCTCAGGAGGAAAAGCAACAGATGATGTAGGAACATCAGTAAATACACTCAAACAGTTAGGAACTGTGCCTTTCAGTATAGGGACAAGAGACACTGGCCTTCAAGAGCTGCAGGTGGTCTCCTATGTGCCCACGTTTGCTTACTTAGTGGAGGATTTGCCTGGCCTTCACACTGTCAAAGATCAATTCATCACTACCCTGACAGATTTGTCTGATGAAGAACTGAAGCTACTGAAACCTGTTTATCCCATAGGTAATTATGTCATTAATGTTCCACTTAAAAATGTTGTCTTTACATTGTATTTATTAGGCCAATGGGTTGCTATGAAATCTCCTGTTACAATATACAGTATATCTTCACAATGCATGGAACTTGTGACACACTTTATGTATAGTGGAACTATATAAAATTGCATATTTTCCATCTAAGTATGATCCCAGCTTGGGGTAATAACTTTTGTTTGAACATTGAATCATCTACCTGCCTGAGTAAAGGTGCTATTTTGGTAAGATATGCCAAATGTAATGGTTTAACTCTTGATATATCAAATAACATTTTCATCCCATAAGTCTTTTGTCCTATGTTTGTCACACAAAATAGTACCAACAATATCGACTGGAGAAAAGAAGGATGTGGTCTTCCTCATTGATGGAACTACTATGATGCAGAGAGATTTCCCTGCTATACAAGACATGATTCTGAACATTGTGGAGAAGCTAGATGTTGGGTTAAACAAGGTGAGGGTTTCAGTAGTACAGTACAGTGAAGACCCCAAACTGGAGTTCCTCCTCAATGAGCACTCAACCAAGGAAGAGGTTCGCCAGTCAGTGAGAAAAATAAGAAGTAAAGGTGGCAGAATACTTAATACTGGCCAAGCACTGAACTGGGTCTCAAGGAACATCTACCAGCGATCAGCTGGCAGCCGAATTGAAGAGGGTGTGCCCCAGTTTCTCATCTTAGTGACTGGAGGAAAATCCAACGATGATGTATCTGGTGCTGCTAGCCAGTTGAAGTTGAGTTATGTGGCTCCTATGGCTGTTGGGTCAGAAAATGCTGATCCTGAGGAGCTGAAACTGATTTCTTTAAGGCCAGGACAGGCACACATCGTTAGAGACTTCCAAGAAAAACCAGGAGTGGAACAGCAACTTTTGGCTTCAATTAACACCATAACTTCTAAAGAAATTGAAGAAGTTATAAAAACTATGGATATAGGTACATCAGTGTGTTTTACTGTGACTTGACTATTTAATTTTATTATAAGTAAGTTTTTCAGTATAACAGACAAGCCTCAAAAACAGCAAAATAACTGCATGAGAATTATTCTTCTGTGACCTTTGCCATACTAAGATCAAATAAATAGCTCAAATAAATAAAATAAATCAATATTTAGATCAAATAAATAGCCATCCTTTTGCTATTAATTTGTAAATGTAAGTTCTATAAAGTTTAGTTGTATTGAAGTGCTTGCTTTTTTTTTTAGGACTGAAACTTGGAAAAAAGGACATTGTTTTCCTTATTGATGGTTCTGATAATGTTGGTCCAAATGGAATTGCTCACATCCGTGACTTTATCTTGAAGATTGTCCAACAACTCAATGTGCGCCCTGACCAAGTGCGTGTGGCTGTGGTACAGTATGCAGAGAGACCTAAGACTGAGTTCTCACTTATATCCCATGGAAACAAGAAGGCAGTCATTTCATCTATTAAGAGATTGCGTCAGATGGGTGGTCGTGGTGGAAACTTAGCTGAGGCTATTCAGTATGTGATTGATAATGAACTAAAGGAATCTGCAGGAGCTCGGCTGGACAAGGCCTCTCAGCATTTGGTGGTACTCACAGGTGGAAAGTCTACCTCTGATGTCTCTCTTTATGGACCAATTCTCAAAAAATCTGAGGTGAACTGTATAGGAATTGGTGCTGGCGCAGCAGATTCAAGGCAGCTCAGAGAGATTGCAACCACACCAGATGATGTCTTCCAAGTGTCAACCTTCCCAGCATTGCCAAATATAGAGAACCAATTTATTGCAAGACTCAGTGGAACAGTGGTGTTTACAACCACTGTGCCCCCCACACGTAAGTAAACTGTTTCTACTTATGTGGCTATAGGTATTTTTTATATATACATATATATATATATATATATGTATACATAAATAACAATTTCATTGGTTTGTTCTCTCACATCTTTCCCTAGCTTCTGGTCCAAAGCCTAAGGTTGCTGACATTGTTTTTTTGGTTGACGGTTCAATAAACCTTGGGAAGAGTAATTTCAAAGTGACCATGGAGTTTATCAGAGAGCTTATTGACCTCTTTGTCACAGAGAGTGACAACCTTCAGATTGGTCTGGCACACTATGCCACAGACGTGACAGATGTTTTCTACTTCAATACATATAACAACAAGGATGACATTATGGAGGCTATCAGCAGAACTGAGTACAAGGGTGGTTGGAAAATTAATACAGGCAATGCCATTAGACATATTCAGCAAACACACTTTGTGAAGGAGAGAGGTAGTCGGAAGGATGAGGGAATCCCTCAGATCCTGATGTTGGTGACGGGTGGACGTTCACAAGATGATGGTAAATCAGCAGCACTGGCCCTAAAAAATGCAGGTGTTCGTATCTATGCCATTGGTGTGGGTGACATTGAGAATGAGCTCAATGACTTGGGCAGTGAGTCCACCACTGTGGCCCGGGCCAGTAACTTCCAAGAGCTTTCTGAGCTGAATGAGCGGATTTTGGACACACTTGTAGATGATGTCATGGGAAAACTCTGTACAGGAGACAAAACTGTAATAAAGGGTGAGACACAAAGAATTTATTTTAATTTACCTATCCCCCACCCTCTGTTTACATTTTCTTGAGACTCTCTAAATAAGCATTTGTTCATAAACAAAGAAATATACTAAAAAAAAAACATTTTGTTTCCAACAATGTTAGCTTGCAACTTGGACGTTCTTGTGGGCTTCGATGTGTCTGCTCAGAACATTTTTGCTACTCAGAGATCATTGGAGTCCAAGATGGCTGCCATTCTGCAGCGAATTACCCAAATGCAGGCCATTAGCTGCTCTTCTGGTCAGGCTCCATCAGTGCAGGTGGGAATATCAGCGTTGGACTCTGCAATGGAGCCTGTTCATCTGGACTTTACCGAAAGCCACACCAAGCTCATTGAGTCCTTCAGGTCTCTTCGCAACCGCGGACCCTTCATCTTAAATGGCAAGACTATTGATGCATATGGTGCAAGGTTCAAGGACCGTCCTTCAGACAGAGTTAAGGTAGACATGCTCTGCATATGTACAGTACTTGAAGGTGATTTCTGTAAGCTCATAATTTGTTTTTTAAAGCAATTATAATAAAAGTAAATACACTGAATTCAGGGTTGGGAAATTTCTTTATGATAACTAATATAAATTTGCTTTTCTTACCACATGCACATTAAGGTTGTAATTCACCTCACTGATGGATTGGATGCCCAATATAATGTAATGAAAGAGCGAGTTGAGCAGATGCGGACTGCGGGTAAGAATAACTGTTTCTAAAATTAAAATGATTTTATTACAAAAATGTATTAACTAAGCCATTAATCATGGTTTGTTATTTGATTCCCATATAGAAGTAACATTTCTAAAACTGCACATTATCAAATAAAAATGGTCAAAATAAGAAATATACTAAACTTAAATGATGCTGAGAAATTAGTGCATGATTTCATTTCATTAAGTACTGAGCTGGCTGACCTGCAGCCTCTTTAAGTTTCAGTGAGTTCAGAATGCCATAGCCTGCTTCCCAACCAGGAAAAGAGGTTCACTCACCCCTCAGCTAGGGGATTGGTGTTTTTATTAGATTAGATTTATTAGATTATTAGATTAACCATAAACCCGAACAAATTTAGTCCAACTATATTTGCAAATGTAGTGTTGAAAGGATGTTCAGTATGAACAAAGTGTGAATAAGAGTCCTTGGATTAGCACAGGACAGTCTTTATGATTACAGCAGCAATTCTTAGAATGTACAAATCTACAGTATCTAGGTGGGATTATCCAGTGAAGCGAAGGTGAGTCTTGGGCATAAACTGTTTTGGGGAAGTGAAAATCTTTATAGTGTCTATGTTGGAGCATCCACAGCAGCAGTCAGTGAGTCACAAATGCAGAAGTTCCAAATTGAAGTACAACATTAGGATGAATCAGTCTGGTCTGAAGGGCAAGAGGAGCCACAGCAGGACAAATGTGTCAGGATCAGGCAACAGATCAGGCAACAAGAGTACATGTACAGCTTGACAGAGAGAGAGAACAGATTATTAGATATGTTCTTATCCAACAGTTGTCTAAGGGGAGTGCAATGTGCTTAGAGTGCAAGTGGGAACTCCAGCAGGTCTAGCGATGACAGCATAACTTAAAGCGAGAGCCAGCGAACAGCTATTTTATAAAATGCATGACTAAACAAGTAGTTTTTCATACTAGATTTAAAGATTGAGACTGTGTCTGATTCCTAAACACTATTTAAAACGATAGAACAGAATTTCAGCATTCATTTCCTGAAATTTACAGCTAGATGTGTTAAACAACTTAGAACATGGCACCCTTGGTGGCAGACCACCCAGTTTTTAGGGGAGCATCAGTATCAGAACAGATGGTATTAAAGTAAATAACACAATTTTGGTTGCATTTTGGTTGTTTGCAATAACTGCATCAAGCCGGCCACCCACTGACATCACCAAACTGTTGCGTTCTTCTTTTATGATGCTTTTCCTGGCTTGTTTCAGTTGTTTTGTGTGTTGGGGGGTTTCTCCCTTCAGTCTTCTATTCATGCTCAACTGGGTTCAGTATTTTCGGAGAGGACCGTAACTAAGTATCAAAGTATCAGACTTTTTCTGTCTAATGTTTTTAATTTTGTTATGAAATAAATTCATAGTCATTGCTACTACTTATTGTTGGTATTTGTGATTTGGTGGTGGTCTTATTGCTAGTTAACTTGGCTATTGTATTAAATAAGAATCCAGGATTATTTTTGTTGTCTTCAGTTAGGGTGGAGAGATACGCTGATCTAGCATGTTTTTCTATCAAATGGGGCAACATCTAGTGTCAAGCAAAACACACTAGACTGCATTCTGTGGGGTCAGAGGGCAACCAGTCAACTTCAATAAATCTGGTAGATTTTTAATAGTGTTCCATAGATTATTAGGTATTATTACTATTGGTAGTAGTGAAAGTAGTAGTAGTAGTAGGTTGTTTGTGTTTGTGTGTGTGTGTGTGTGTGTGTGTGTGCACGTATGTGTGTGTGCTGTGGTAAAGTTGCACAAAGTTTCAAGAGAAATTGGGCATTACAAGCAAAAGTCCTTCATCAGGTGTGCAAGTATATATATATATATATATATATATATATATACATATGTAATTTTTTTTTTCTAGGAGTCAATGCTTTCATCTTGGTTGCTCTGGAGAGGGTACCACTCTTTGAGAATGCAGTGTTATTGGAATTTGGACGGGGTTTTAGGTCAAAACCTCTGCGTGTGAATCTGATGGACTTGGACTATGAACTTGTAGAGGAATTGGTATGTCTTGCAAACTTTGTCTATAAACCAAACTAAAATGTCTCTAAATTGCTTAATGAAAATACTATGAAAATAATATAAATTTCTCAATTCTTCATGTGTCAAACACTATTCTGTGTAGGACAATATTGCTGAAATGGAGTGCTGCTCAGTCCCATGCAAGTGCACTGGCCAGAGAGGCTACCGAGGAGCTGTTGGTCTTATAGGACAAAAGGTCCAGCATTTACTTTGTTTGTGTTGATATCACTGAATTGTCTACAGATCATATTTAAAAATGTTTAAACTCTCTTATTTGATAACATATTTATTTATGTCAGTTGTGTCTGTGGGTTTTTGTCATATAAGGGATCACCTGGAAGCCAGGGCTACAGAGGACATCCTGGTGATGAAGGTGGACCGGTGTGTAGCACTAATATTGACTCTTCAAGTGTAGTACTATTACTGCATCCGTGTCTATCCTAGCACAATTATTCATTAGTATTTTCCTCCAAAACACAATCCTCCAGGGAGAAAGAGGTCCTCCAGGTGTGAATGGAACTCAAGGTTTTCAAGGATGCCCAGGCCCAAGAGGTCCAAAGGTGTGCTAATTATGGTCTTTTTGGGAGCACAACTTGTCTAGTTGGTATTATAACAGAGTCCTTTGTTAGGAAAATATCTTATTGAAGTTATTAAATGTAATACCCAAAGTGTAGCACACTATGTATATGTGTTTATATATGACATCACCAATATAAAATACTCATATTTAGCATATTTAGCACTCATATATAAGGCATATTTAGCATGTTTTTTGTTGTCTTTCAGGGTGCACATGGATACAATGGTGAAAAGGTAAGGAATTTGTTTCACAAAGAGAAAAAGATAATTATGTTAATATGATCATTATATTTTATTGTATTTAGATCAAAAATCTGTGTTTCAATGTTTAATTACCCCAGGGAGAAATTGGAGAGATTGGTTTAGATGGCATCAATGGGGAAGAGGTACGTTGCGCTGTAATGCGAATGTTTTAAGGTACTAGGTTATCTATTGCAATAATATTAATGTTTGCTTGTATTGATTGAAATATATCAATTTTTAGGGCAAAGGTGGAGTTGTTGGACCACCAGGTGACAGAGGCAACTCTGGGCAAAGGGTATTTATATTTAATTTATTTGGTTATTTAATTTGTTTTTCATAATGACTCATTAATCTGTCACTTTTTTAAAATAAAACTGGTCTTCTATTTCACAACCTTTGTCTATCAAGGGCCCTAAAGGTGCCAAAGGACAGGCAGGAGATATCGGCCCAAATGGTATCCGTGGAGATCCAGTAAGTATTATGTAATTATTCATTGCCAGTTTATAGTCTATAGAAGGCCTATCTAGTACATAATAAACTGCCAACTTAGAGTACTGAGTACACAGTACTAATATATGATACTTAAATGTTTTTTTTCTTAGCCTCCCCAAAAATGTGACATCAATTTCTATACATGTGCATTTTTAGTTGAACAAACTTGGTTTCAATCAAACTTTGATTCCTGCTGGTTTTTTTTTTTCCATTTTAAACCATAATACACCTTAAATACATTAATGACAGTTAATGTGCTGCATTATGCAATTTTACGTGCTGATTGCTGTGTAAAATTTTAAAATCCTCTTCTAGTTAAACAAACCATATAGGAAACTTTACATGAAAATGATTAGCATAGCTTTTACTGATAATTCAATGCAATACTGTACAAATTTATCCTTTAAATAAAGAATGTCATTTTCATTTGAGCATAAGGTGCTTCTTGGGGCTCATAAACACACACAAGGAGGAAATCAATTAATCAATCAATCAAATAAATAAATAAATATCTATCTATCTATCTATCTATCTATCTATCTATCTATCTATCTCTGTTAAATAGGGCATTACAGGAAACGACAATAACCAAAGAGGACCAAAAGGAGATCCAGGCGATGCTGGGCCACCGGTAAAACCTCTTACTGCTTACATGCATTTACAAAATAAACTGGTTACTCTGTACACATACACGTCCCCATACACACACATGCAATAGGCACTTCTATGACTATAATGTCATACTTGCAAATACAATACTAACTAGATTAAAAACTGTAGGAAAAATTCAGTGTATTTTTTTATCTATGACATTATGGGACGCTTTCTTTACAATTATGTATTACACTACCAATAAAAATGTTTGGCTGCAAAGAGGTAATAGTCCAGAGAATGGACTTTTTGTCTGACAGATGTATGATAAACGATCCAACACCGTGTTATCCTTTTATCTGTGTATGTGTGTCTACATAAGAGAAAGAATAAAGTTCACAATTTTTATTGCTTAAATCTGGTGACTATTTTATCTCTCATCTCTAGGGTGAGCCTGGAGAAGATGGTAGGAAAGGAAGTGGAGGAGAACCAGGGAGAGGGGTATGTTTTCTCTGTCTCAAGATTGTGAGCTTTTATGCTGATTGACTGTCCTGCTCTGAGGTCTAGTAACCAAAATTAATCACAGTGCTTGTAAAGCTTGCTTTGTTCTGTTATTCCTCATTCTTCTTCTTCTTCTTTATTATTATTATTATTATTATTATTATTATATTAACCCTTTTGAGAATTTAGCTCAACTTACAGACATACAGACTTTGCAAAGATCTTTTCAGTCAGAAATAAAAAATCTTTTGGTTCGATATTTTCTGGACAGTTTTTTTTTAAAATAAAATATAAAGGAATTATCCAATATGTTCTAAATTTATCAAATGAGGATTAATACTCTCTAATTGTACACTCCTTTTTTTCAGGGTATTGATGGTAGAAGGGGGCCACCTGGGCAAGCTGTGAGTAAATTTAAGCATGGTGTTTTGTTGCTTTTATTAATAAACATTTCCATATATGATATGTTGATGGTGAACAGATTTTACAGGATTTTACAGTTTTACAGTTATACTTTTGCATGTTTTAGGGTCCTCCTGGAAGGCCTGGAGCAGATGGTCTTGCAGGGGAGCATGGAGTTGGAGGGCCGAGAGTGAGTTTTTGTTTGCCACTTCAGCTGGAGCTAGGGTTAGGTATTTGCAGATTATTCCTATACCACTTGGGTTTCCTTCAGGTTCTCCAGTTTCCTCCCACTGCAGATGTGTTTAAATCTCATTAGCTGTGAGGAAGGATTTTTGCAGTGTTTGAGATGTGAAGAGTTGTACTGCAAGTAGGAATGAGACTCTGTTGTTTTGTAATGGATGCTAGTGAAATTCCCAAAGAGGGATTCCCTAAGAATGTCATAGATTGTGCCCGTAGCCTGAGTTAGCACTACTGAGTGCGAGAGAGCAGATGCAGTGACCTCTACACATGCTAGGACAGTGAGATTTCCTTTGATGCTCACTTATCATCCCACTAAAAAAGAATTCAAGAGGAGACTGGCTGATTGTTTTGTAAAACACCTTCATACCATCAGAATGAAGGATTTCTCCTTTCCAGTGGCAAGACACTTCAACAGCGATGGGCATAACGTTAATGACATCTCAGTAGTTGACAGTAATAAGACCTATGTGTGTATGGTTCTTTATGGCAGGGTCCCAGTGGACCAGGTGGCACACCAGGAATCAGGGGAGACGATGGTAATCCAGGACCAAGGGTAGGTGCCTGACATTTGTACTACATATGTAATATGTATGTCTGTATTTTGGCCATCAAATGTAAGTGTAGTAGACAACAATGTAAATGAATGTCAATATAATTTAATTATGGTTCCAAAGGTCTGCACTACCTGGTTTCAGGAATGTGCAGTTCAGTTTAATTTTATTGAGTATAGCTCGTTTAACAATAGACATTGTCACAAAGTAGCTTTACAGGAACCAGCTGTTGATTTAGGTTTAGATCCGTAATGAGCAAGCCAGAGGTGAGAATCGCAAGGAAAAACTTCCTGAGAAGATGACGAAGAAGCCTTGAGAGGAACCAGACTCAAAAGGGAAACCATTCTCTTCCGGGTGATACCAGATATTGGAAATGCCTCTCATAATTTGTATGTGGAATAGTAGCTATTAATAGTAGCTTATATGTTAATGTAACACTATTCATTAATCCCAGTAAAGCAGGGCAGTGGGCTTTAAGCACCTATAATAACAACACAAATAGTAGGTAACTGCCTTCTTGCACTCCCTCCTCTTATGATTTATCAAGGCTGATAGTAATCGCTGAATTTGTGACTGCACTGCTGTTTAACGCCCATGAATAGCTGGTGCTTTTTTTTGTAAACATGGCAAAGACATTAATAGCTAATGAGACAGCAGGTGTTTTTCAAACATGAGTTAATTAAGTTACAGATGAAGCAATTTTGTGAACGTATTGCCTGCTGAGTCACATTATTTCAGAGGTGTACAAGTCCATGTCAAGTCTCAGGTCTTTAGTCCTATACTTTAGTTAACACTCAACCTGTTATCTATAAGCATTTGTTTTGCACATTTATATAGCAGTTAGATCCGGGCCACTAATTTGATTGGATGAGCAGCATTCCAAGAGTGCTTATATTTAGTATAACCGCACTGGGACATTTCACTGTTTGTATCACTCCATTTGTCTGTGTTTGCCACATAAAATTCCAATTCTAGCAACAGTCCCACTACGATAGAGTTAGGGACATCAGCAGACATGGCAAATGATGCATTTTTCATAAATATAACTTCTGATTTAATATATGAAAGCTCCTCAAATGAAGATGAAAAGGAAGAAGGAACGCCAGTTTCACCTGATGCACCTTTAACGGGAACATACAAATCACTGTGAGCTAGCTAGCCAGCTAGCTGACGGGCTGTCAGGGAGTGCGGCTTCTTCGGGATCTGTTTCCTTCTGTGGAGTAAAAATGAACAAATTTTTTGGCCATATTGTGTCCTAAATGTCAGTTATTCGAAATTAATTTCTTATTTAGAAAACTGGTGTATAAAAGCAATATCGCTCTCATAATTTAAAATAATTTATAAATATGTTCAGTATAACTGTGCTCTTGCTCTTGCGATGTTACTTTAAAGTACAACACTTTGCACTGCAGTGCTCATTGTAGTGGGTATAGACTATCCCTATTAAATGTCAGAAACTGTATGCGCTAAATGAAAAGATGACACTGATTTGCACAAATGTAACAAAAACAAACATATCGTAATTTCATTTGCTCGATATCAGGCTAGAAACATAACATGGTTGCTATCCAAACTGACCAACATTTCTGGGTATTATTTAATTTGTCATAAACTTTGTCACCTTGCTGACCTTTATTGTGATGCTGCATTTATTGCACATAGCACTTTGGTTAGATTCATCACACTGAAAGTTTTTGTAACTGAACTTTACATTCACTTTGTAGTTGAAGCAACACGATTTCCAGGTTTGAAACAAAAACATCCAACAAACTTTTCTGTTTTTCACTTGAATTTTTTTGGTTGCTGTATCACATTAAAGGTGGAAAAAAGATCTTCATTTTTTACATCACAAAAAATGCAAAGCTGCAATTTTATCAGTGTGTGTAAATTTTTTATATCTACTGTATAAATATCTGCTCTTATCTCGTGAATATTCATTCATTGTCAAATGTCTTTAGGGCCCTGGAGGAGCCCCAGGACCACCTGGGGAAAAGGGCCGACGAGGTGTTGTTGGTCGGAAGGTATGTCACATAGCTGACGACGTGAAATCTAGTGATGGTTGTTAGATTCCTGATGCTTCATATGACTGTATTTGATCTAATCAAATACCTAATGCTCTCATCCTGTGAATGTTTGGTATTTAGTGGGACAGAAAGCTGACTGAAACTCTTATTCATCATCCCAAAGCATTCGCTGTATACTCGTTTGTGTAACTATGCTCTCTAACTTGTTTGTAGGGTGAACCTGGAGACCCAGGACCTAAGGGTTCTACAGGACCACCTGGACCCCGAGGAGAACCTGTAAGTCTGACTTGCCTCAGGTTTCTATTTAAAACTTTTACCATGTTCAGACAATTAAACATTCAAATAAATATAATTGATAGCCAGCATTATAGCAGTCATGTTTGTTTAATTTAGTAAAGAATGGGTGGAAACAATTACATAACACTGTGTGGAGAGGTACACACTATTTGTACTCTAATTGCGGAAGAGTTGTATGACGTTACATCGTCTCTTTATTAAAATACATGTCTCACAGCACAGTACCTTATGCAAGATGTCTCTTAACAGGGAGAAGATGGGCGAGATGGCTTTGGAATACCCGGTCCTAAAGGAAGCAAGGTCAGTTTTGTCTGTGGACACTAATAATTGTATCTGATTTTCTATAACAAGAAGCTAAAGTCTAGAGTTTAACATGTGATATTTAACTGAGAAATGCTGATATTAGAGTTAAAGGGTGGAGAAGCAATATATCATTAAAGGTACTACATTTTTGTGTTTGTATATTTGTGTATAATTATATCAAATACAGTAAATCACATATAATGCATGAAACACTATTGATAATTAAAAATTAATGATAAATATGAAATGTTGACAATTGTCTATTGCAGGGTGATGAAGGTTTCCCTGGATATCCGGGTCCAAAGGTAAGATCAGGTCATAGCAACCAAGCTATAAAGGTGTTTTTGCATTGTTGCGTACATCGGCAAATTTCGTTAAAATATAACAAAAAGATTAAAAACTGGTGTTTTTTTTCTTTGTTCACAGGGGGCAGCTGGTGAGCCTGGAACCAGTGGGGGACCTGGACCCAAAGGAAACAGTGGCCAGAGAGTGAGCTCTATGCCAATGTTTATTTTATATATATATATATATTTTTTTTATCCATGCTGTATATGTAACTGATTGTGATTGTGCAATTTATTTGCTAGGGTGCTGCAGGTGGTGTTGGTGAGCCTGGACAGAAGGGAGAGGTTGGCTATCCTGGACCTTATGTAAGTATTATCCTTTAAATCAGTGGATTTTATCTGCAGTAAGCAAATCTGCTCATACACTCTAAACAGGATGTTTTTAAATTCATGCTGATACTGTGTGGGAGGAAAAAAATAACAAATTAGCACTCATGGGCTATCTCTATGCTATGAAAGACAAGAAAAATGTTTTGGCATTTGACCAGTGCCAGACCAGTTTAAACAGCCCCAAAACAGACAAGTCTTCTCCTCAGCTACATCAAACTGTTGGAAAGTCATGTTTTTGTTCACACAGGGCCTAAAGGGACCCAGAGGACCAGACATATCAGTAAGGACATGTTCTTATTGCAATTAATTGTTTTAATGGTGGGAAAAAAAATGGGAATTCTATGCTAACCTACCACATCCTTTTTTTTATAGACTTGCGCCTTGGTCAAGAAAATCAGAGATAATTGTCGTATGTATTGGTTTACAGTATGATATTCAAGGGTTGTTTTATTGTTGTAAAAAAAAATTAAACTGACTGTAAATCATTGATGTTTTTATGGTTATTTTCTCTTGTAGCATGCTGTTATGGTAAGTGAACCATTCTCTTATTTAAATATATAACAGGAACTGGTTTATTAATTTTATAGCTTAAAGATTGTCATGTCACTATCTTGTCATGTCACTATCTGTTCTTCAGGAGCTCAAGAATGTCCTCTGTATCCCACCGAGCTGGCCTTTGCCCTGGATGTATCGACTGGTGTATCAAGGAATAGTTTTGACAGTATGAAGGACATTATACTCCAAATGGTGAATGACATTACCATCACTGAGAGCAACTGTCCACGAGGAGCTCGGGTGGCCCTGACACTCTACAACAGTGAGATAACCACTGACATACGTTTTGCTGATGCCTTGAAAAAACGTGCATTGGTGGAACGGGTACAAGGCTTGCAGTCTCTGAGGACAAATAAGAAGCGCAACTTGGAAACAGCCATGAACTTTTTGGCCCAAAACACCTTTAAGAGGGTGCGCAGTGGCTTCTTGGTACGCAAGGTGGCTTTATTCTTTGTGAATGACCCTGTGAACCTCACAACAGAGTTCACCAATGCTGCTTTGCGACTCTATGATGCTGGAATCACCGCTGTCTTCCTCATGCCTCGTCAGCCAAAGAGATTCCTGCAGGTGGGGGCAGTAGAACCAAGAACTCAAATGAGACAATGCAAATAAATCTGTTTAAAACAAATTACAGTGCACAGCTAGAAAAGATATTGTTAAGCTTAGTTGCAGAATACTTTCAGACGTAGCTTTCTTTTCACTCTCTCATATTTGTCTCTTTCAGGTAAATAACACTATATTAGCCCATTTCAAGGACCTACCCTCTCCAAGGAGTGCAAATTACAACACAGTTATTAAGGAAATAATTGACTGCCACATCTGCCTAGGTAAAACCATGCCTTATACACTGTAGTTCAACATTAAAATCATCCACTTTATATGCAAACAGGAACATATAGCAACATGTGATGGAAATGACTGTTGCTGAAAAAAAATTGTTTTTTTTTTTTTTCTGCAGACGTCTGCACTCCTAATCCGCTGTGTGATTTTAAGCCTTCCTTGAACACTAGGGAAAGACGGGCCTCCACCACAGACTTAGATGTTGATATGGCTTTCATCATTGATAGCTCTGAAAGCACTTGGCCGACTGCCTTTGCAGAAATTAAACATTATATTGCTCACATGGTGAATCAGCTGGAGATCTCAGTGGAACCAGCCACAAGTGCCCATCATGCTAGAGTTGCATTGGTTCAGCATTGCCCATATGAGTATTTGTACAATGATAGCAGTATTCCTATTAGCATGGCATTTGGCCTGACAGACCACAAGTCAGTTCACGATATCCAGAGCTTCTTACTGGACAAGGTGCACCAACTAGAAGGGAGTCGTGCTCTGGCGGCAGCTCTGGAGAGTACGGTGGAGCATGTGTTTGAGAAAGCACCACAGCCACGCCACCTGAAGGTGCTCATTCTGCTTGTGACTGGGCCAGTGGAAGAGAATGAAGAGAAGCTGCTGAAGGCTGCCATTGATGTCAAATGCAAAGGTTATTTCATTGTGGTGATAGGAGTGGGTAAGAAGCTCAGTGCTGGAGATGCTCGTATCCTGGCCCAGGTGGCTAGCGAACCTTCAGATGTATTCTACAAGACTGTAGCTGGACCTCTAGGCTTCTATGATGACCACCTTCAGAGGTTTGCCCAACTACTGCCCAAGTACCTTAGTTGTAAGTATAACTCTTTAACAAAATAATATGAGTTAATCAGTAGTCATATGTTTTTTACTTTTACAAATTTTCTTTGTTTTTGAAACAAACAATGCAGTGAAGAATGCCTTCTACATGTCCGCTGAAGTCTCAAAGCACTGCCCATGGTACCAAAGTGACCAACCAAGCAGGTCACAAAACACTTACAAGTAAGCCTTCTGATATTACTCCTTACACAAATAGTACCTCATGCCCATAATATTCAGAATTATTTATTATTAACATTTTATTCTGCAGAATCCTTATTTTCTACTATTATACAACATTTTATTCTAGGAACAACAATGAACACCATGAGCAGGAACAGAAGGAAGATAAGGAACTAAAGCTTAAAGGTTTGGGCATTTTTAAATGAATATATAGTTACTGATGGTCATGTAATGATGGCTATATAATATTACATCTGAACTGTGCCCTGAACTGTCTTGATCAATAGCTTAATAATAATGCAGCCAATACATCACTACTAACGAGGCCTGAACTAGAGAAAGATAAACTATTAATCAAAAAAAAATATGTCTGTCTGTGTGTGTTGCCAGATGTAAATGCTGAGGACCTGCACCTAGTCAATGTTACCTCCAAAGGTTTCACTTTGTTGTGGGTAAATGATGATCCAAAAGCAACCCATGAGGTTACTGTGACCCACCTACGGGACCATCGCATAATACTTAAGAGGAACGTGACTGGTCCCCATCTTACACTCCAAGATCTGGAACCCAGTCAAACCTATCATGTTGCAGTCATTGTTCATAGTCTTAAAGAAAAGGTTACCAACACCTACAAAGGCATAATTACCACAAGTAAGCTTATGATATCCACTGCTGCCCCTATTTTCACTACTATTGTGACTGTTAAAATTTACATCTGTTGTCAAGGTGACTTGACATTTGATTCATGTGGATTACAAATGTCATTTTTTGAAGATTACAAAATAAAATTTGATGAATTTACTATAGTTTTTAGGAAAAATAGCATATTTTGTAAGCTAGAAACAGCATATTTTGTAAGCTAAAAAAGCTAAAAATATTTTTCTACTTCACCAGAAGCAGAGGATCCTGCGTTTGTTGCCAAAGGTGAGGTGACAGAGGTAGTGGCAACGCCACCACTGAGTAAACCAGAAACTGGTGAGTAAATTCAGCTTCATGGTCATAGTTAGCTTTTTGTGATATACCGTTCTTTATCTACATGTCAAAACAAACCAAGATTTTTTATATTGCTATATTTACTATTATTAAATAAGCTCATGGCTTAAAATCTTACAACTAAATTGAACTTTATTAAAAATTTATTCAATAGATAAGTCCACCAGGGCAACATTTATATAAAATCTCATTGCAATTGAATAGCTGTCAGTACAAAAAATAGTGTTGTTTCCTAATTTTTCATAAGCTTAATGTCTAAAGTTGGACATCATGTGTAGTTTGTTAGTAAACATACAGTTGCAAGAAAAAGTTTGTGAACCCTTTGGAATTACAAGGGTTTTTGCATTGATTAGTTATAAAATGTAGTCTGATCTTCATCTAAGTCCCAATTATAGATGCAATTTGACTAAACCTTAACACATACAGTAGTAGTTTTCAGGTCTTTATTGAGCATACTGAGTAATCATTCACAATGCAGGCTGGAAAAAGTAAGTGAACCTCTGCGCTAACAACTCCAATAGCTAATTGGAGTCAGGTGTTTCAATTAAGGAGATAATATTGGAAGTGTGGGTTGCGCAGGTGCTTTGCTCTTTAAATAAAGACACACAAAGTCTGGTTACTGACAAATCTGTTCTTCTCAAGAAAAAGTTGATTATTGTGAACCATGCCTCAATCCCATCAGCTTTCACAGGATCTTAGAAGATGCATTATATCAGAAAAACACTGAACAAGAATGGTGTTAATGGAAGGACAGCATGAAGAGTCACTGGATACAACTGCTGTCCAAAAAAAACATTGTGGCATGTATCATGTTTGCCCAAAACCACCTGGATGTTCCACAAAAAACAGAGTTTTGGCAAAACTCTTTGGCAAAAATGCACAATGCTACACTATATGGCCAAAAGTGTGCGGACACCTGACCATAACATTCATACAGCATGTGCTCGTTGACCATCCCATTCCAGATTTAGTCCCAATTTGCTGTTATCCTCCACTCCTCTGGGAAGGCTTTCCACTACATTTTGGAGCGTGGCTGTGGGGATTTGCCCACTGAGCCACAAGAGCATTAGTGAGGTCAGGCACTGATGTTGGTGAGGAGGTCTGGGGTGCAGTCGGTGTTCCAGTTCATCCCAAAGGTGTTCAGTGGGGTTGAGGTCAGGGCTCTGTACAGGCCACTCGAGTTCTACCACTCCATCCTTGGCAAAACATGTCTTCATGGGCACTGTCATGCTGGAACAGGTTTGTGCCCCTTAGGTCCAGTGAAGGGAAATTGTAAAATTATAGCCTACAAAGACATATATACAATTGTGTGCTTCCAAATTTGTGGCACCAGTTTGGGGAAGAACCACATATGAGTGTGATGGTCAGGTGTCCGCAAACTTTTGGCCAAATAGTGTATGTTTGGAGGAAAAAAGGCACAGTACACCAACACCAAAACCTCATCCCAACTGTGAAGCATGGTGCAATGAGTGTCATGGTTTGGAGCTGATTTGCTGCCTCAAGACCTATACACATTGCAATCATTGACAGAACAATGAATTCAAAACTGTATCAAGACATTTTACAGGAGAATATCAGGGTAACAGTCCATGACCTCAAGCTTAAGAGAATTTGGGTGATGCAACAAGACAATGACCACACAAGTGAATCAACCAAAGAATGGATGAAAAAGATGAAAATTCGTGATTTGGTGTGACCAAGTCAGAATCCTGACCTTAACCCAATTGTGGCATGACCTGAAGAGGGCTGTTCAATCAAGACAGCCCAAAAATATTGATGAACTGAAACAGTGTTGTACAGAGGAATGGTCGTAAATTCTTCCTCATCATTATGCCAGTCTTGTAAGCAGCTTTGAAAAGTACTTGAAAAGTCCTACTGTTTCTGTGTTATTAGTTCATGCAGATTGTTTTTGTCTATAATTGTGACAGATGATGATCACTGGTAACTCCATAGGGTTCACAAACTTTTTCTTGCAACTGTAAGATATTGTATTTTATTACTGTACATTTTAAATCTTCACTTTAAAATGTATGAGGGAAAATCTTAGAACCCCAATCACCTGATCGATATAAATCTGATATAATTCTGATATAAATCGTGATGTATATTATTGGACATTCACTTTAGTCATTTTAGCTAATGTTATCTGTGCTATTATAATAGCATTTGCTTTTCTCAAGATGCCCACTTATTTACATTTAAAAAATTCACTCTTTTGGTAGCCAGCTTGGTCTCAACTAAGAAAATGCTTACTTTCTTTCCCAGAAAGTTTTTTTAAGGTTTTCATTTCTTTAATTGCTAAATCATCATCATGATCAGTGCAGGGATGACACAAGGGGTGACCCAAAAGTGAGAGGGCATTGTTTTTTGATTTATGACAATGTCTGTTGTTAAAAGTACTATATAAATAAAACTGAATTGAATTTGACTGGCATGTAGAGCCAACGCAGTTTTTAGGACTGCCCCATGAGATGCAGTACAGTATCACATCCATAACTCTGGTATTCCTGAGCAGTAACAGTTTCTTAATAGTTTCCTTAAAGGTTTATAGGTTCTTGAATGTGATCTCAAATCATGCCTGAAACAAATGAAAAGAATCATAAGTAGAAATTCATAACAGTAAATCAGCATGGTTATTATATAATTAACATTATAGTATTATAAGCATGTAATATATAAGTATATAAGCATTATAATAGCTTTTCATGACTTTCCCACCAGCTGTGTTCTGTGATAGAGGCATTAGGCATACCAGAGCTGTAAGATCATTCTCCATGTGGATCAACGACACATTAGCCTATCACCACTCTAGATTTTTTTTTTATTTAACTTTGGCCAAAAGAAAGGCTAACATTTCTTAATAGCTTTGAAACTACTAACATTTTACAGCAATAACCTAGAAAAATCTTTTTTTTTAATTTTTTAAATTTTTTTTAGGCTGCATGCTTTGTGGGTCCTGAGAGTTCATAATAAACAAATAAAAAAATGTCTAATTAGTTTCTGATAGTGGGTTTGCTGTATGATGTCCATTGATCACTAGCTTGAGCTAGTGGATAGAAGATTTTGTTTTGCATTTTTGCAAAATGAAACGCAATTATTAATCCCAAGTGCTCAGGTGGATTGAGATGAGCTGAAAGTCAGCACTCATTCAACATTCTGATATGCCTTATACAGTCCCCTCTGAATGTATTGCAGCAGCAAGGCCAGTTCTTTGTTTTTTTGCTATACACTGAAAGACATTTGGGTTTGAGATCAAAAGATGAATATGAAATGAGGACAGAATTTCAGCTTTCATTTCCTGATATTTACATCTAGATGTTACAACATAGACCAACTTAAACAACTTAGAACATGGCACCTTTGGTGGCAGACCACCCAATTTTTAGGTAAGCAAATGTATCGGAACAGATAGTCTTAAAGTAAATTAAAGTAAAATACACTTAATATTTGGTTGCATATACCTTGCTTGCAATAACTGCATCAAGCTGGCGAACCACTAACATCACCAATCCGTTGCATTCTTCATTTGTGATGCTTTTCCAGGCTTGTTGTGGTTGTGGTTGTGGTTGGGGGGGGGATCACAATTGGTTTGATCACTTGAAAAATGGATGTGTTTAAACAAAAGGTGCCATGGTCTACGTTGTTTAACATATTTAGATGTATAGATATCAAGAAATGAAAACTAAAATTCTGATCTATCTTCTCATATTCATCTTTTGATCACAAACCCAAATGTCCTCAGTGTATAGCAAATAAAGAAAGAAAGAAAGAATTGGCCTTGCCATTCCAATACTTTTGGAGGGGACTGCATGTGTATTCCTTTAATGCACAAGTCCATGGAAACAGCTGTTTCACTTTTATTTAATCTCAGAATTATATTTTAAAATTCTATTGTTATTTGTTGCATTCTATGTTTCATGTTTCTCTAATCTGTATGTACAAATCTGTATGACCCATATGGGTCAGGATTTGTGCAAAAAGTCATGTTTAGGCAAATAAGACATAAATAAAAATCAATTTTGATCATGAAAATCAGATTGGCCGTTTTCTTTAGAAAAGCGGCAGTATGTCAGCAAATGTTCAAATCAATAGCAGATACCGTTACACTAAGCTGACACATAGTGAGCATTTCAGCTCATCTAAATGCAAATCATTTTATCTATTCTAATATTTACCCTTAAACGTTCTTCGTTTAGGAAACTCAACTGACATCACTAACACACTCCTTTTCATAATCTAACACCTCATTTTTTGCATGTTCTAGTTAATGAGCTTGCAGACCCATGCTCGCTTGACTTTGACACTGGACTACCATGCAAAGACTATGAGGCTAAGTGGTACTTTGACAAAAAGAACGGATTCTGTGCCCAGTTCTGGTATGGAGGTTGTGGAGGCAATGAAAATAGGTTTGAGACTGAGGCACAATGCCTTAAACACTGCATCAATACAGGTAGGTGTTTTTTTGCCCCACTGAACCAAGTGCTTGAGAGGCTACCTGGGAAACTTAACTTAGATTTTGGAGAGCCTTACTTGGAGAGTATACAGTTAAAAGTATATTTGGGAGTGCTGTGAACAGTGAAATTGGTGTTGTGCCGAAGCAGCATAAGATAGCAAAGATTTACTCAAATTAAAGATACTAATTGTAGTCACTAATAGGGCAACATTGCACTAACACTGCAAAAACTCAAATGGGCCAGTGCAAATGTAAGGGACATTAGGCATAAAAATGATTTCTTCTGGTATTTCCCAAAGCTTTTTAGTATAATCAAACTAAAATATTTAAATATGTTTTTTTTTCCTGACTCCCACAGTGGACCAGCAGCCACAACCGAGTGTTGACAAGATCAAATCAGAGGAACCTCCAGCTCCAGGTTAGTCTGCCTCTGCCAGTTACAATTATCATAAGCAATGACATGTTTTTTTTTTCTCTGTTTTTTTTTATTTATATTGTACAATTCCATTGTGGACAGTCTTCAAAAAATCAAAAGGAAACATTAGACATACGTTTATGATGTCACACTGCTTATATAATAACGGGCTTTGAAATGAAAAGCAAAGGTGTTAAAAACTATAGGCTTATGTATGAACCTTGACATCTATGATGAGCATGTCTACATGGAAAAATCACAACTTTTTTTTTTTTTCTCTAAAATGTTTCTAAAACATTACCTAGCCTGTTTTTGTAACTTACGTTCATAATGGAGTTTCTAATGCTTAGTGCAAGTCATTTGTGCTTTGTCTGCATGCATGTGTAATTTTTTTGGTCATCTAAATCTGAGTTTTCAGTTTTTATATGCAGTTTTAAGTTGTGCTATGTCTCACTGATTCACTTAGTGTCTATGGAAAAGGCACAGAAATAATTTTGGAACCTCCATGCATTTCCATACCTAACAATAAGCTCTCTATGCTCTCATTCACCACTTAAATCTCTTTATTGCTTATGGAAAAAATAAGACGTTCTTAGGGGATGCGATGAGGTATTATAAAATGATTAAATATTTTTTGTTCAAAAGTTTTTTTTTTTTCGAGAACGTTTCAGGAGTGGTATGAATCAGTAAATTTTGTTTGAGGAGGAGTAGGAGGGAAAAACATTCAGATGTCATCTCCCCACAATAATTTCCACTTCTCCTTTTCCCCGAAATAGTTAGTGATTTACCGTACGTGTCCAAAAATTCAACCCTGTTTACTAAGCCATGAAGCTAATCCTAAAATCATTTTGTATCCCTAGTTATTCAGCACAACATTTATCATGACGTTGCAATAAAACTGCATGTGAACGTGTCTTTAGTTTGACGAGGCTAGCAGGTATGCATGTCCTGACCCCATTCCCCCGTTTTGTGGCCCATTTTTGTGTGAATGTCTTAAAGTAATCAGTATTGGTATTTCTCACTAGTCTGCTGCTCTCTTCAAACAGCTGCCCAGTTTTCAGTGGTGGACATCTGTAAACTTCCCAAAGAGGAAGGCACCTGCGCCAAGTTTGTACTTAAATGGTATTATGACTCCATCGGCAAGGGATGTACACGATTCTGGTATGGAGGCTGCGGTGGCAACCTGAATCGTTTTGACACACAAAAGGAGTGTGAGAAAGAATGTGGAAAAGCAGGTGAGATGATAAATGACTACCAGAATAGTGTGAAGTACTTGAATGCTAAATACACTTGATCATATGTTCATTTACCACTGTTCAGACACTCAAGCTTTCAAATGTGCTATTAAAAATGATTTTGCAATATCAGGAAAGTAATACCTCTCAATCACTTAGTTACATTTTCTGAAACACTAACCTCATTCTCAAGATTCTAAGTGCAGTTCCTAAAACAGGAAAAGCATTTCTCATAACACCACACCATTTGTGCCAGACAACCTGGTATAAAGTATTGGTGCAGATCTCAGGGGAAATATTTAGATGCCTTGCCTTCCCCTTGTTTTGTCCTCTCTCCTCTTGCACTGCAAAAAACGACATCTTAGCAAATTAAAATATCTTAAATATAGTCAAATTTGTCTCGTATTTCCTATTAAAAGATTACAATAAACCAGATATGATTATTAATCCTATTTCTAGTCATTTTTACTAATTTCAAGATTCAGATTCTGCTACTAATTTCAAGATTAATTCTATTGGCAGATCATTTTGCTACTTTCTGTAAATAAGTGTTAAAATGGTCAAAACTCTCTGCCAGTAGAACTATATTTCAAGCCTAAAATTAATTACAAATGTCTAGAAATAGCTTTAATAACTTTATATTTGGTTTATTGTAAGTTTATAACAGGACATACAAGATAGATTTGAATATATTCAAGATATTTTCACAATCATTTTTGCAGTGTGCCATCCAAAACTTGTCCCTCATTCTTGTGCCTTTCTGACACCTATCTCTTGCTCCATTATCACAGTGCTCTTAGCAATACACTTATACTGTATGTGCCTATGGCGTTACTATAACGATTTAGTATATTCCTGTGAAGTGCGGGATATACATCAGGTGTGCACTTTTACTTTTTAGTTTCGGAAATTTACTGACAAAGGTACTCATACTGAAATCACACATTGCACTGGCCTCTCCTACAGATACTGCATTCACTGATTTAAGCATTTAAGCTAATTAAAAGTCCACTCTTTTTTGACCAGCATGTCATAGTTAAATAAGAATTGTACCTCTGCAATGACTATTGTGATTAGCGCTTTGCAAAATGTGCTTTAGCTTTCGGATGTTGTAAGAAAACAAGGAAAATTGAAACAGTGCTGTGACCAGTTGCATTAACATTGTGTAGTTTTGAATCACTATTTTGAGAATGTTGTTAACAATTTATAAAAATTGTAAATGACTGATCACAAGCCCTTCCACACCATTATTGTTCCTATATAGAAAAGACTTGTTGTTATTAAAACAGTGTACAAGCGAATGATGAAAAAAAGAAAAAGATGATCGAAAAAGAGAAATTTAGGTCAAATATTACCATTCATGGTTCATAACCCGACTTTATGTTAACATTTGTTTAACCTGTTTGGACAATCATCAGTCAAATATTTGTTTTACTTTTTTTTTCAAGCAACTGCCCCTTTAGAGATGTCTTTCCATAAACTGCCACTTACACTGATTAATTTGGCCATGTGTGTAATTTGGTCACTGAACATAAATTTCCACTCTTGTGTAGCAAACACAGAGCCTTGTTTAGTGTAATTAATGCTACACAGCAGCACATTTTTCTGTTTACCCTGGATGTGATGCAAGTTGGACAAAATGAGTCAGTGAGGAAGGCTGTGTGAGTGTTTCCAGGTTGGCAGGACATTTGCACATGCACACGTTTTCTGTGAAAAATACTGTGCAACAATGGAGATTTATCATTCCACAATTTTATAGACAATGGCAAGTCACATATATTTGGACTGGCAAGAACAACAGTTTGTTTACTACATCCACTTTAAAGCTGATTATCATTATTATTATTATTATTATTATTATTTTTTGGAGTTAGGGTATTGGATACATTTTGAACCATTGCAAACTGGGAACTGCAAATTCAATATATGTCCATGGAAAACATGGATACACTTAATAAGGGTTCTAATTAAATGTAAATGGTGCACATTAGTATGCAGATGTCACATAGTGGAGTTTGTCTCAAGGTTATGCATGATTCTGACCATGGACTTAAGTGATATCAGCTTGAGGGAGGAGTGGTCCAGCTCCACTGTGTGACATATGCCATGCTGAAATTTATATTTCGGGCTGCAAATACTTAAAAAAAAAAAAACCTATGAAATGCTATTTGAGGCCAATGTTAAACATGACACTATCAGTACTATAGTGTCTATCAGTACTATAGACACTATAGTACCCTTTAAAGTCCATGAAAGTTTTTTCCCCTCCCAAACAGAGGATATTGGGGAGATAGTATCTGAGATATTGTTTAGCTGGAGGACTTTTCTATTTATAATGGATAAAGTTATGAATTATCTTAAATATATTAGAAATAGTAGGATGAGCTTGATCATGTACTACTTTATAAGCTAACAAATAATGATGGTCAAAATTATATCACTAAATTAAACCAGATTTGTATTGAATTATGTGATAATTACAACTAGTACCCCTATTAGATATATAATCAAACCTTTTTTTTATTTTTAAATTATCTCTTGCTTTCATGTTGCATTAATTAATTTGACAGAAAAGCTACATTTCCTTCTTCAGTCCCCATTTCCTATACCTGATTTTTTTTTTCTGGGTTTAAAGGTAAGTGCTTGCGTTTAGATGAAGTGGTGTAGATTCTATTGAAAAACTCAGTCTCAGATGTTTCTACTCAAGAAGAATCTGGAAACCTTGGAGGTGTGAACTACATGATTTGAAAATAGACACAACTTGGGATAGGTCAATTACACAATTAGCGCATATAAGTATAGATAAAATGTATTTTGTATTAGTAGAGAAATAAATCTATAAATCTTTGTGTGGAACATTTTTTTTTTTCTTTGTCCTTAAATGAGTTGACAAATATATATAAAATAAAAGAATTACATTGAGTGGATTTTTTTTCCACTCAGGCAATGAGACATGTATTTGATTGCCTTCAGTCTTAAGGCAATGCTGTGAACTGGTGAAAATGGTCAACTATACAGCTGTCAAAAACCCCAAGAGCTAAGAACTCAGTAAAGAAGACATAAATGTTTTTAAAAATCCATTTAATCTCATATAGAGAGGACTGTGTACAGAATAAGCCATTTTGTATTTTAAAAAGTGGGTACATGAGGAGACCACTTCACATTGTATAATTTTACATATAATTAATGTAATGTATTGAAAACACTCATGAGGTCGAAGGTGTCTAAAGGTTTAGTTGTCATTATGTCATTATTTCCACAGTTTTAAAGTTCTCTGTACGAACCAAATGCAAGAATTTAATTTGGTATGCATTTATATTTGTACACAAGATGTTACATGAGCAAACAATTATTTTTTTTTTTCTTCAACAGTCGCTGTTAAGCAGGCACCTGTCATTGCTGCAGTGAGAACATAAAGGGACACTGATGATTCAAGGTTCACCTCTGAGGAAAAATTATGAAAACCAAGTTGCCTGCACTGGATTCTGCCAGAGGAAACCTTTAACATAGTCATTTTTTTCTTTTCTTTTTTTTTTTTTTTTAAAAAAAAAAAAAAAAAAAAAAAGCCAAACAGATCATTGCATGATATTTTTGTACTGGTGCTACATTTTTTGTTTGTTTGTTTGTTGTCCATTTTTTCCCCAAATACAGTACAATGTCTACATAGTTAAATTCCAGGATATTTTGTTATTGCTGTTTTTTCTGTCACATGTATGAACTGCTTGAAGAAAGCATTTTTTTTTTTGCCTAGTTTTTAGTCATTAATGTATGTTTTAACTCACAAAGGCACTCTCAAGTGCCCTCATTATGCTTTCACTGCTTGTTTGCACAAAGCCTTCTTTTGCGTTCTCTGAGTAGATGTTGGAACAACACATTCATAAAGGATCAAAATGTTCTCATTAAAAGGATCCACTCTGAATATCATGATTCATGCATTTAACTGAATTTGGCAGTGTCAGAAACTAAATCAGAATGAGATAAACACATCTGTTTTATAAGGTCACCACTATTAAATACTTTTTAAATACTGGAACAGGTGTGCAAAACAGAAGTAAAAATGATTCCGTGTGCTTGTCAGGCAAGACTTATTTTTGGGGTGTGTGTGTGTGTGTGTGTGTGTGTGTGTGTAAGGTACAAGTTTTTTTCACCTTTGTATTTCTCAAAGAAATCAGAAGACATTAATAAATTAGTCTTTATATTATACTTTGGCCTAGCTTGTTTTTCTGACTATGAAGTGCTGATGGCAGGGTCCAAGGAATCTGTGACACAGCTTACCTCAAACAGGATGAGAGTGCTTTTTTGCCATTACTGTGTATTTGCTGGTCTGTTTAAGAACTGTGGAACAAATCTGTTCCGCAGCTTGTGTTGAGCTGGGCTGTTAAAGTAGTGACTCATTTTAAATGGAATGTCCTTTTATGGTTAACACTTGATGGCTCTGGAACTTAGCAAAAAAAAAAAAAAAAAAGGATGGATGAGAGCCAGATGGAGCTTACAAGGAGAATAAAATAATATGGAAAAACCTATGTTAAATAACATTATTTAACATATATTGTATAGTGTATTTCCCACTGATTATTCTCTCTTCTAGCATTTTTTTTTTTCATGACTGGATGATTTGCATGGTTAAAAAAATTTTTTAACCAAACTTGGTCAGGTTGTGGTTTCGGGAGGAGCGATTTGCTGAGCCAAACCAAGCCCACAACCGAGATTTTCTCTTTTCTTCTTATGGCCACATGGTTGTCCGTGCATAATAAAATCGTCCAACTGAGTTTTTGGAAAATGTCAGTTTCAGTTCTTTAGTATAGCAAGTCCTCCTCCCTTACCTACAAAGTCTCCAAAAGTGTACTAGCCTGATTTAGATGATACCTTTCAACAATTTCGTGTCAAAATTAAATCTCACACGGCCCCTTTTCTTTATGGTCTCCTATGGTCCTTTCTTGGACCACTACTCTTTATCATTTATATACTCGCTGTTGGTGCCATTCCCTATAGTCATTCCCACCAGTACCATTTTAATCAGATGATACACATATCTATTTACTACTAAATCCTTCACTTCTTTTCAGCCCGTCTCATGCATAAGCTGTGTGCTAGACATAAAACACTGGAGCTAAATTACTCATAGATTTCTTACAAAATACTCTTATCTAGCCTACTCAGTTTTCCCACACTCCCTATTGTCCCAAGCCAACTGTGAAATATAATCTCTCCAGCAGGTCCTGGGTCTGCCCTGGGGTCTCCTTCCAGTGGGACATGCCTGATACAGCTGATACTGCTCCACCACCCTGCCACCCACACAAAAAGTATAACAGAAAAATATAAAACAGAAAAACAAATAAAGTAGAACGGAATATTTAGATCTTAGTTTAAATAGGTATACTTAAGGAAAAGTTTCCTATGAAATTAGAGGGAATGTGCATATCTTTTGGCAAGCAATGAAAATGTTAGTCAAAAGTCTTTTAATGACTTGAGCCTGAAAAAGGCTTATGGGTACTTCTGAAGCTGTGGCACTTGGTTTATGTGCTTTGACTGTGGTATATACCTAAACAAATGTTTACTGACTATATGATTAGGCTTTTAAACAGATGCTGCTGATAAAGAATGCTGTTAATAAGGAATTGAATTTCCTTAAAAAGGAAATCAAATATTGTTTTTTTTCCATTTCTCATCTGTAGAATTCTATATTTAGCCTTTGCCATATATCATTATCCTGAGCCAGTCACAGCTAGCGATGATGAAAAAGAGAGGTACGAATGCATTGTTCATGGTAAAAGAGCTTTCCCGCTATAATTTATTTGACATCCAAAAAAATAAGAAATCTCAAGGCAAATGCTATTACATAAGAATATTTTTCTCCTGCTTTCACCGTTATAATCAGAAATTGGTCGTCTTTCTGCAGCGCATCTGTTCACCCGTACTTCCTCTGAATCATGACTCATTGCACAGGCATTTTGGCTTTTCACAGATCCCATAAAGCCTTAAGTACTTTATTTATTTACGGTCTCCAGACAGAGGAGAAATCTACTTTTGATCTCTGACATTTTACACTACTTTAGATTTTAAATTGAATAGTTCTACTACCTTCTACATACTACAGACATTACACATGGCTATAATAGTTTTGCCGTCTACATTTATTGCTAGCATTTCGCACTCTACACTGTAGTCAGCTATTTAGGGTTATAACATTATATGCAAACTAAATTTAATCTAGAACATCTGTACATCTTATGGGACTTTCATGTATTTGTGCTTATAACTGAGAAAGACAAAAGCTTAGCTTATATAACAGGTTGTTCTTTTGCCTGAATTCATTCATTAAAGGCTGTAAAAGAGCATATAAAATGCTACATTAAAAACGGAAATAGTTTATTCATAGCTTAATAAATTTATACTTAAATCTTTAAGGAGATATCTCTTGTTTTTGTGCAGGCAGTCACAACATGTGTAGCCATTTTTCATCCTCCAAAAACAGACAAAACTAATTAGCTATAAACACCACTTCATAGTTAAACTGTGCAGATTGTGAAGATAACAAAATAAACTAGCCAAAACAAACTACACAAGAGAATGCAGAATCCAGCCTTTTGAGTGAATGCACATGACTACGCAGTTAAAAAAAAATTATTAAAAAAAAATAAAATAAAAAAAACCCCACCATCTGATATACATAGAACATTAGTGTAGTCTGCCGTGTCCAATCTGTGTCTTTTTGTTAAGCTGTGGGTTACTGTTGCTCAGTAACCATTAGGCTTGGGAATCAGTCACATGCTATGTTATGGGAACATTCTGCTATTTTGGTAGGGTTCGTTCTTTGTTCAAATGCTACAAACACTTCACTCACAATGTTAGAGCTTTAAAGATATTGTGGTTTTATTTTGGTTTTAAGAACTTAATGTTAACCATGCTTAAAAGCTAGTCAAAGGAGTAAGGGATGCACACATGTCTTAGTGACATTGTGAATCCATATAAACAGAGTAATGATCCACATATGTTACCACTGCTTACATTTCCAGACTTCTTTTCTTATTTGGTGTGTGGCTTATGTGCCTCTTCTTTCGAGCAACCAAAAAATTTGTAGTCACTTGAAGCCCATGTACAGGACCTGCATATACTGTATAGTTAAATATATAGAGCATATTTGACCTTAAGTAAAATACCACTTTTCAGATGAAAACATCACTGAGACTGGCTGGGAGAAACCTGCAGAAACCTTCCAGCTTCTATAAAGAAACAAATAACCTCAGGTGACAACAAAAAACACAACAGATTTCAATACGTAGTCATTTATTTTCCAAAACGTAAACCAACATTCAGAAACCAGGTGGGAAAAAGTAAGTACACCCATCCTATTTCCACAATCATTTAGACAGTAATTAGCCAGGTGTTACTAATGAAATGCACAAGATTAGTTAATCATCAAGAAAAACCTCCATACCTCTATTTTACCTCTATAAAAGCAGAACTTTTGTCAGTTTGGTGTTCTGGAGTACTCAGGTGTGTCTACATATACACCCATGAGCCGTAATATTAAAACCACCTGGCTAATAGTGTGTGTAGGTCCCCCTTGTGCCGCCAAAACAGCTCTGACCAGTCAAGGCATGGACTCCACAAGACTTCTGTAGATGTGCTGTGGTATCTGGCACCAAGACATTAGCAGCAGTTCTTTTAAGTCCTGTAAGTTGCGAGATGGGGCCTCCATGGATTGGACTTGTTTGTCCAGCGCATCCCACAGCTGCTCGATCGGATTGAGATCTGGGGTATTTGGAGGCCAAGTCGACACCTTGAACTCTTTGTCATGTTCCTCAAACCATTCCTGAACAATTTTTGCAGTGTGGCAGGGCACATTATCCTGCTGAAAGAGGCCACTGCCATTAGGGAATACCGTTACCATGAAGGAGTGTACTTGGTCTGAAACAGTGTTTAGGAAAGTGGCACGTGTACTCCCCACACACATCAAAGAGCCTTGGGTACCCATGACCCCATTGCCGGTTCACTGGTTGTCCTTCCTTTGACCATTTTTGGTAGGTACTGACCACTGCTTACCGGGATCACCCCACAAGACCTGCCATTTTGGAGATGCTCTGACCCAGTCGTCTAGCCATCACAATTTGGCCCTTGTCAAAGTCACTCAGATCCTTAAGCTTGCCCTTTTTTCCAACACATAAACTTCGAGAACTGACTGTTCACTTGCTGCCTAATGTATCCCACCACTTCACAGGTGCCATTGTAATGAAATAATCAATGTTATTCACCTCACCTGTCAGTGGTTTTAATGTTATGGCTGATCGGTGTAAATAATATTTTAGTATTTAGGGTCCAAGCACTGAAAGTGCGCAGTGCCCCCTTTTACACAGTGCATAAACTTGGTGCATATATCGTACATACTTGTACGTGTATGTGCGAAACTCAGTAGACACATTATTCTCATTGACCCGAACAACTTACACACTGACCATCATTAGCTCCGCCCAACATTAAGTTGGCCATTTTGGATTTTGTGAAAAGTGCATGCTGTGAACTTTTAAATACTCCTCCTTGGGGATTCATGTGATTGTCACCAAACTTGGTCAACATTATGCCAAGACATTGAGGATGCTAAATTGCGAAGGGATATCTCAAGCGGTTTCACCATGATGAGGCAATAAATTTATGACGAAAAAAGGGAAATAGGAAGTGTCTTTCATCTTCTGCATGCTTTGAGTGATTTAGATGAAACCTGAGCTGTATGTTTGGTCACGGGGCTGAGCACATGGATGTGACTAGTTTTATTTCACAGTCATAGCGCCACCAACTGGCAGCAGGAAGTGTGTGACTTACAACAGACTTTGAAATAATCCTTTTATTTATTTATTTATTTATCCGAGTCGCCTCAAACTTGGTCAGAATAATGTCAATACACAGCTGATGTAAAATTGTGAAATGATTTTTGATATCTTAAATAGTGTTGCCATGGTAATGCATCAAAGGAGGGGGGTTCTGTAGCGCCCCCTTTTGAGTAAAGCGGTGGGGTCAGTTTCACTTACAGTCACCATACTCGGTACATATATTGTTCTCATCAAGCCAGACAAAATGACAGTCATTAGCTCCGCCCAACAGGAAGTAGGTCATATTGGATTTAACGTGGATTTTTTTGAAAATTGCAGGCTCTGAACTTTTAAATACTCTTCCTAGGGGGTTCATGCGATTGTCACCAAACTTGGTCAACATTACGCCAAGACATTGATGATGCTAAATTGCGAAGGGATTTTTGATACTTCGAGCTGTTTCGACATGGCAAGGCAATAAATTTATGGCAAAAAAAGGGAAACAGGAAGTGTCTCATATCTTCTGCATGCATTGAGTGATTTAGATCAAACTTGGGCAGTATGTTTGGTCACAGGGGCTGAGCCCATGGATGTGACTATTGTGAGTCACGGTCATAGCGCCACCAACTGGCAGCAGGAACTGTGTGACTTAAAACAAGCTTTTAAATAGTCTTCTTATATTTACCCGAATCGCTTCAAACTCGGTCAGAGTAATGTCGAGACATGGCTGATGTAAAAGTGCGAAATGATTCTTGACATCTTAAATAGTTTTGCTGTGGTTTTTAATGCATCAAACTTTAGTACTCTTTTCGGGTGTTTTTGAGGCTCTTAGTATGCTTAAAATTTTATGAAAGTCAGCACACACGTCAGAGTTGTAGGCCAGGAAGTAGGTCATTTTGGATTTAATGTGGATTTTTTGAAAAGACATCTACTATATAGCTATAATTACATTGTAATTCAAATCAAATCAAATCAATTCACAAACTAGAGGAAAGGCACATAAACAGAGCTATGTTACACCCCCTTAAATGCATGTGCCCATTACACATTACTTCACTACAATTAATTAATGGCTAATAAGGATAACAAGATATATCTCTTATCTTCTTCATGCATTATATCACCAGATATGAGCTGTATATTTGGACATGGAAGCTGTTGCAAAGCCTTAGACCTGGGCTTAACCTAACAGATCAGCGCAAAACAAGTTACACGTTGTTTTCATACACCCACTGGGTGGTGTCATCGTTGCTTTCAGCTATATTTAAAATTGTAATTAAAAAAAATAATAATAATAAGTAGCAGGCTATACATTAAAAGGAGGAATCCCATCCTGCATCGTACCCAACACCAAAGGTAGGGATATTTATCATTATACGTGTGTATGGCCTGGATCAGAACTAGACACCTAGATTTAAGGTCTGAATATTTATACTTATATTCAGTTACAATATTTTCTTTTGGATCCGCCAAGGAAACCCATGCAGACACAAGGAGAAACTTACCTCAAACCGAGGACCCTGGAGCAGTGAGTCACCAATACTACCCACTGTATTACTCTCACATTTTGTCCAAAGACACTTGCTATTTTTTTAGTTACAATGTATAAAATAATATGATTATAAGAAAGTAATAATATATACAAACAATAAATACACAGAAATGAATGGATAATGGTTTAGCCTAAATATGTGTTGACTATGTTCATTATTATGTTCATTATGAAGGATGTAAGGTTAGGATAACTCTCCATATAAGGGAGGTGTCTTCACTACTGTTTATCTGACTGCTTCATTTGTTTACTTTCAGACAGAGGTGACCCAAAGCATGTAGGGCACCATTCGTTGTTTCCAGGGGATTTCAATGGCAAACATTTCCATGGCATAGGCCTAGTGCAGAGAGTAGCTTACATACTGAATAAAATCTAGCAACACAGCTGGAGTCATCAGGAGGTGGTTGCACATATGTAAAGTCAAACAGATACAGATTTATACTATTATACCATATAAACTATGGGAGTTAAAGAAACTGAATTAATACATTAAGAGAGCATGACAATTAGGACAAGAAAATAGAATAATTTGCAATGACAAACTCATTCAAACTCTGTTTATCCTCATTACCCAGTTCCAGCTTCTGCCTGTGACTCATCTTTCCACATGGAAACATTTTCCCTTATGAGGCAGTAAAGGAAGAGTTTACTCATCGATTCTGAAAGCGGAGTTTAATGATTTCCTGTATATACAAGCAAAGTGCAACATCAGCACTTTGACTGTAGCATTTTGTATGATGTGACAAACATTAGTAAACTATTAAGCTCTTCAAAACTTAAAAAATACTGTCGCAAAACAATATCAATTACAATTAAAATGTCCTTTTTCTTAAAATGCTGCGTTCAGTACTACTGGTTTGTAGGACCCATAATGTAATATGTACTTCTGTGAAAATGAAATGCCTGCTAGTCATGACTTTCTTGGGACATTGGTGTGTCTTATATATTGGCATAACGTGCTTTGGAACATTTTTTTTCTGGCATGGGAGTTACTATTGGGAACCAATACTAGGCAATTTAATGTATGTAGAATGTATCATTATTTATGCTGGTACATTTATTAAGGAGATTATTGTTTTTGTTGCATTTGATCCCACGTTTCACATGCTGTTTGAACAAGAAATGAGCAGCAGTGTCCCTAAATGATGTCATGTGCATGAATACATTGTTAACTTTATAACAAAAATGATTATCAATCATGAACAAAAACATCATTGTTAAATTTCAATGATTTTAACAACTGAACAACAATTATAACCTAAACTGGTAATATGCCAATTTTAGACTATGTAATAACAATGGACATCTTGCAAAGGATAACATTACAGAGTGACGCATATACTTTTGTCTACAATAAACAATGCTATACTTGACCGTGTTTGACAAACGGCACTTTTCCATAATATACTGCGGACTTTGGCAGAGCATCTTTTGCATACACATGTGTACCAGATGCTTCAGCTGTCTATGACCCCCTGACATCTTTGGAGTTCAAAGTCTTTGTTGGCTCTTCTCTTCTTTGATCATTGTAAGATTTGCAGTATGGTAAATGAACATTTCATTGACATTGACTCAACAGTGAAACCCACTAATCCATCAAGACGTTTAGTGACATACTGAAGTTGTGATCTAGCTTAATCTCTTTTACTGTTAAAAGTGTTTCTAAGGTTACAAACACTGGAGTGTTGTCTTTGAGTTTACATTGGCAGCATGATGAACTACAGTTCAGGCATGTGTGGATGACAATGTACATGTTCCAGGTGTGCAGGAGAAAACAGGAGTTCAACTGCCAGTTTCTAATGTGAATTTTACATTACTGATGTCAGGAACAGAAAGATTCACCATTAAAAACAGATACATGTGAAACATTCATTTATTTTTTTCTTTTATCATTTGCTTCTTTTGAACCTGCACATAAAACTCCAGCAAAGTAAATGCCTTTGCTATCACATGAAAACAGATCTAGATTTTGTGTGGTAAAAGCCATCTTTTCCTGCCAACGGCAGATGTTTTTGTTATGTCCAAGCCACCCCCAGCCCCCTTCGGAGAAGAAATACACATGATAAAAACCAACAGCCTGATGTATACTGACTGTAGAATGACCAATTTTACTACATGAACACAGACTTCTTGGTTCATTTTATGTGCTTAAAACATGGCAATCACAGACATGTAACATGTAAAAGAGAACTTCCTCGAGAAGTTTGAAGGAAAAAGTTTAGATAAGGTCTTGACGTGTTCTGTGAATGCTGGCCAATTGCATTAAACATTAAACTTTATTTCAATACATGCAGCACTGAACATAGTTGTGTTCTATTTATTCCTAGTCAATTGTAAGCTTTGGGGTTAATATTCCATGGTTGCATGTACACCTCATATGTATGACATATGACACACGCATGGTTTGTCTTCTCACTTGTGCACTCTCATTACGCCTTTATAATGCACTTTTAGCATTAAGTAACAATATGCACAACAGAGTCTTTTATGCTCCCTGTGGACAACACAGCATGGGATTTAAGGAGAAATTATTCATTATAATACATGGAGACCATCATGAACTGTCTAGTGATTCATTTTTGACGTGCAGAAGAAAGGAATTTTCCATGTAAATTTTAAGGAACACTTAAATTGAGTCTTTATGCTAAATAAGAACTTCATATTTATGCTGGCAAATGAAAAGAGCACAGGCTAAATATTGTATATTAAACAACTGCAAAACCAAATCCAACTTTAAGAAACACATGCATAGTGTAAGATCAGCATCTGGGAGAGTCCTGCATGTCACTCAGTCAAAAACAGGAAGAACATACTTAAGACCTTTGAAATCACACAGTTTAGCTGAGAAGATGGAAACGGGGTGGGGGTGGGGTGGGGGGGGGGGGGGGGGGGGGGGGGGGGGGGGGGGGGGGGGGGGGGGGGGGGGGGGGGGGGGTTTAAGGGTAGGGGGATCAGTTCTCAAGGAAAGCCACGTAGTCAGTGAGTCTGGCCAGCTGCTGCTCGTTTGGAACCAAAGAGACAGGGGGTGGATCTGGAGAGAAAGAACAGCAAAGCATAAGCCTGACACGAGAATATAAATTTCATAAACCTCCTCATTCTCTAACAACTTTTACTGCAAAGGAACCTGTGGACATAATGTGACTAAACACACGTAGCTGAACTATGTGTAAAATTAACGGTGTTAAAATGTGCAGAAAACAGCAAAGACAAATAAAATTAAACCAGAGGCCAGAGAATAAGGGGGTGAAGTGTGTGAGCAAAACTTTAGGTGGTTACCATAGAGAACAGACAGTTTGTTTTTCTACATGAGAAGGGAGTATAACTGGTACATTACAGATGGATGACTCAGACCTACACAAGGGGCAAAAAAGGAAAGTTTTCTTTAAACAAAATGAAAGAGTGCCCCCACCTGGTTTCTGTGGTAATATCATCCGGGCATTGGGATCTGCCTGCCATCCATGACTGATCACACCTGTAGAAAGAGAACAAAGACTGGATTGGTTTCTTATATGAAAATCTCACCTCTTCTGTTATGGCAAGTTGTAAAAGAATAATGTTACACCATAACACAACAGCGAACTGAAAGTAGAGAGAGCGAGCGAGCGAGAGAGAGAGAGAGAGAGAGAGAGAGAGAGAATGAACAGGAAGTGAGGAACTGATGAGCTTATAGTTTATTACTGTTTACCTTTAATTCAGAGTCAGTTCTTAACTAACGTTTTGAGCTAATATTAACATTAAAGCATATGAGGTTCAGTAAGATTAGTTTGTCTAATTTTGGTCTGGGTTTTGTTGTCTTAGTTTGTGCGGTATGTTTATGATGATGTAACATACATGTTTGCTTTAGCTGACTTTATGTTATGGGATCGATTTATGATGAATATGTTGTTGTAAAACAAATTACAGCTAATTTGATCAGTGCAGACCCGCATCTCTCAGGCACTGAAATCTGGCCCCTCCCCATATGGCAGACATGTTGATGTACATCAAAGCAGCTAATGAGGCATCTACTGTTTTCCTGTATCTATAGCTGCTAGAAAGATCTTTAAAAAAAAATACCTTTACAGAACTTTGTGAAAACCCGTTTATGCTTTTTCATTCTATGTGTTTTTTCTGATTAATAAAAAAAAAAAAAAAAAAAAAAAAAAAAGATGCCTGTTTTAGAATAAGGCAATAACAAAATGAGGAAGAATAGAAGGAGTCTGAATATTTTCTGAATTCTGTGTCCAATGTTCTGCCGTAACTGTCTCAAATTTCATGGGTTCCACCAACAGTCACAAGTCACAACACCACTTTTTGGGACATATTTGTAATTTGTGACCAATATCATGCAAGAACCAAAACACATTGTCCCACAATGTCTCAAGCAAGAACACACAGTACATGGGATGATGGAACATTATTGTGGGATTAATAAAATAAATGGGATTGTTATGAGTGTGGGTTGGAGCTCATTGAAGCATAAGTCTAAAAATGTGGATCAAGACTATTCTGCTATTCTCTTTTTTTTTTTTTTCTTTCAAATGAGTAATGAGTTCACTTTGAATACAAATTAGGTCAGATATGTATATATTTAGTCATGTATAGTCAAGTACAATTAGTATAGTCCAGGAGTGGCTTGCAAATGTCTTATTTTATGAAGATGTTTAAACATTATATAGTTTATCATTTAACAATTTTACACACTTATACAGAGCATCTAAATGAATGTGCTGTTTGATTTTAAACTGTATCTCACCCTTTACAGCTTCTTCCACAGAATATCCCACAAAGGAGGCAAAGTCCTCTGCACTGATTGAGGTGTATGCTTGGGCTACAAGGCCATATGCCCTCCTGCGGGTAGACTCTAGTTGGGGATAAAACGCAAAACCAGATGACCTTAATGATCAAACATGAAGTACAAGGTATGAATCTGTTTGTAAATATTCTGAACCATATTCATTAACCAATACAGTTCTTCTCAAAAATTTCTGCCCAGTGTGAGTCGACTTGTATTTTTAAATATTCAGGAATTAAATAGCACTGGTACTCAGTGTTCATTTAAAACATTTAGTAAAACACGAAAGATACAAAAAAATATAGGCACTACATTTCAATCTTTCAGTGAAGCAATTATGACTGAGCGAGACGCTTTAACAGGTACTTCACTTTATCAGGTTTCTCTCTCTCCTTGTTGGTTTTATGTTAGGTAACTGTCACTCTACTCAGTCCTCTTCTCTCTCTCCCTCCAAGACCCCACCCTAGTCTTCCTGGGCCTAACCTCAAACTTTATTAACATCACAGCAAATGTGGTTGCTTCAATTCACAAAATGGATTAATTAAAATGTATAATGCGCATGTATAATCTATACGTAACACATATGCTAAGTTCGCTTTGCTTGTTGCAGCTATTTGGATCTATACAACAAGAGAAAACACTGAAGTTTTGTCTTGCTTTGTGTCTCAGGTCAGTTCAATGATGATTTTTTATAAACCTGCTGCCTGCTGATTATTTCAGCTTAAGTCACACGGTGTTAGCAAAACATGACTCAAAGAATCTGGTTGCCTAATATCCCTGTTTAACTTGCAGTACGAGTTGGTGAAGAATCAGAGGGCAGAAATAGAAGCTCAGTTCATCTGTCCTACACTGACAAACTATTCCAAAGCCTCCTAAAAATAGGCCATGCTGTCTTTCATAAGCAAAGAAAGCTCAAAAACAAAACTGATTTTGAAGACAGAGAAAAGAACAATGTTAACTTGTTTTCTTTATCCATACACTTCTTAAAAATTCATCTAGATCAGTTTAATGCTTTATTAAAGATTTCATTGTAATGCAGCACAGTAATCACAGAAATTGACTCATACAATCTTATACACTTATACAATGACTTACAATCTTATTATACATTATGTTCTGTTTCATTTCATATCCACGTAAATGAACGAGAATGATCATGTTTTCTATTCATTTCAGTATACTCTCAGCATGATTCACAGACAGACAAATATATAAACTATCATTATAAAAGTATAAAATGGCACTAAATCAGTTTTCTCTCACAATGTTGCTTTGTAGTTTTCAGTAGTCTGTAGTGTTCAAACGGCTTAGCAGCATACATTTAACATACATTATTTAGCAACATTTTTGACATTGTCCTTCACTTCTCCTTCATGGACACTAACTCTCCAACCAGGATGTGTCCAGTTCACTCCTCTTCTTCTTCCTCTGCATCTTCGTATTCTTCATCATCGTCTGCTCCAAAGTCCATCTTGGACAACAATGTCTCAACATGGTCTGTGAAAAGAGTAAAATGGTCCATCCTCTCAAATCCAGGTTCAGGTCGTTCCTCAGCCAGGGAACTCTTGGCTGCATCCTTTGTCTGTGCAATGAGACCCTTGGAGGACTGCAGGAACTCTGCAGCACTGCTTTGTTCAAGGGCCTGAACTGCTGTATCAGTGAGTTCTGTGCCTGCTTGTAGGCGGTCTCCATAACGTCTGGCTAGCTTTCGTAAGGCTGCTACCTTCTCATCCTGCTCTTTGCTAATACGCTCCAAGAGGGCATTCTTTCGTTCCTCTAGAGCTACATATAGAGCATCAAATCGCTCTCCTAGCCTTTGCTTAGCATGTTGGGCATTTTCCTGAACAGCTTTGCAAGCTTCCTCCATCTGGTTTAACAGGGCCTGCAGCCTTGCATTGCCTGCAACCAGAGCATCGATGGCGTTGCTCATCTCTCCCTTTTGGGCCTGGTAAACGCTAGCAAGGGGGGAAACTTCACAGTCTTTGTGCTCTCCAAACACTTTACACATCGAGCAAGTGGGAACCTGGTGGGTCACACAGTAGATGTTGATCTTTTCATCCTTGTGCTCCTCACACAGTGGTTCAGTGGAGACTTTAGGTTTTACAGGCACTGCTGTGGTTCCACCACCTTCTTGCTGCTGTTTGTAAAGGTCAATAATGTTCTCTACTAGAAGATTCCTTTGAAGTCCATGTACACCATGACGATCAAGAACCACCTCAAAACGACATGTTGGACACCTGAACACCCCGCCTGAAAATCTGTAAGGGTTTCGAGAGTCGTAAAGGTCACTAGCACATCCACGGCACAAGTTATGTTGACAGGGAAGGATCACTACAGGCTTGGTGAACAGATCAAGACAGATTGGACAACTAAGTTGTTTTTCCAGACTCTCCATGGAGCTAGGTGCCCCCATCAGGGAGCCAGTCCTCTGGATTTCCATTTTAACTACCGCTGGTGTCTAATGCAGGCTGCGATGTCTGTCGTAATTATGGCAACACAGCACAAGCATGTCCCATCAGCTGTCAGTCCTGCGGAAGCACAGCGGCCAAAGGTTTTATACCATCCTCTTGTTGCTGGTGACACTCAATCCCACCCACCAATCAGGGCACACAGCTTGTTTTTAAGTCTCTTTTTGGAGAAGCAACACCCCCAACCTCCCATCAGCCTCCATATGTCACATGTCTCTAAGAGGCCAGGACACAACTCTTCGGCCTTTCCAGTGACAAATTCCGTATGATTAAATACTTGAGCAGTGATAAACAAGGCCCATTTGTTGAGCCATGGACCCAGGTCTGTCATATCGTTATTACAGTAGCCGTTACAAATGACCTTTTAACTGTTTACTTTTGTTAAAATTTACATTAAAAAAAAATCATTAAATGCCGAACAAAAGCTATTCATTTTGACTGCAATGGAAGATGTTTTGACTAGATATTTAATGCATTAACTAGATCTTTACTATAAAGGAAAAAAAACTATGAATGAATGAATATGAATTATGACCATCGATCAAATTTCACAGAATGGTATAAATTATCATTTTAAAATATACTGCAAAACAGTATATACAATAGCATGTCCTCATCCTCACATTAAACTAATGTCAAACTGACCAATGTCCAAATGGTTCATGAACAAACAAACATTTTGATGTCTAGATATACATAGGGAGCACACTGCTACATGAGCAAAGGACTATTTTTAACTTCTTGCCAGGGTGAATCATGTGCTCGCACATGGGGATCAAGTGAATAGTGTGTGCAAGTGATTCCTTCACTTAGCTCAGAAATAAGTTTCGGAGAAATGTTTTGCTCTTCTACCAAAATGTGTAACATTTTCTTCCCCTTTAAAACGCATAAGTGTTTGTCTACCTAATTTGTCAGGAAACCTAGACTTCAGAAAGCCTGCATGCATTATAACAAAAGCAAGAAACTGAATCAAGAATAAAGGCTTGAAATGAGAAATAACTTCACACACTTCATAATGCTGTACAAGGGTCTCCATACAAATCTTTTGCAAAAGACATGCCCCAAAGCCTTGAACTGGATTTACAACACCCTCTGCTGCTGTAAACTGCTACGTTCAAGACAGTTTGGGTAACATGACTCAGCCATATTCCCCAAGACAATACAAGCTTTGTACTCACACTTAGGCTTATCTTTCAGTAAACAGTCGTGGTTATTTTGAGACTTTGTGATTGCTGAGGAATGCACTGAAAATCATCAAGAGGAAGCAGGAAATTAAATATAAGGAACACATTGAGAGTTACTTTTAAGCTACTCGGATAAGCTTTGATAAACCACAAAGCATAGTGCTGATTGTCATAGAAGTTGATGACTTTATGCATACGTGATTATTTGCCAATTCGTTACTACAACATAACATATACTCAACGTCCACTTTATTAGGAACTGCACTTTCATGCAGTTATCTAATCAGCCAATTATATGGCATATTCACATCAAACATCAAAATGGGGCAAAAGTGTGATCTCTATGACTTTGATCGTGGCATGAATGTTGTTACCAGATGGGCTGGTTTGAGTATTTCAGTAACTGCTGGACAATCTCCTGGGATTTTCACACACAACAGTCTCTAGAGTTTACCCCCAAACATACCCCAAAATCATACAGCCCACTAGTACACTGGTCTCCTGAGTCGTCCATTCTCTCAACCCCATTGGGGTGCTTCATACTGCTATTTCGTTGCCATATATGGCTGTTATGTGGTACAACTCTCAATGCTTCTTTCTCATCTTGTCTTTTTGAGTCATATGGAGTTTTCCTAGATACTTTCATCTCTGGTTTGTTCATTCAAAATACAGATTTCTGTAAAGCTGCTTTGTGACAATGTTCAGTTTTAAAAGTGCTTTATAAATAAAACTGAATTTAACTGAATTTTGTAGTTTTTCTAGATATAAAAAAAACACATCCGTGCGATTATTAATTATCTGTGCACCACCACTGTTGGGTGTAAAGATCACTTTTTATTAACATGCGAGCATGTTGTACGTGGTGCCACTGTGGTCTGGTGTACTCCAATGGAGTTCCAAAAAGCTCCAAAAAGAAGGCAAATGAAATTTCAGTTTAGTTTTAACTATTATTTAAAAATATTCAATAAATCAGGTTGTACGTGCAGAGAACTACAATAAGTACCTTCTGTGAAGGTTGAGAACATGTGATGTGTACTTGGGATGATTGACAGTGGTATTAGGATTTGCGTTGTATCTCATAATATGAGTTTATTTTAGCCTATTCAGCAGTCCTGCCTATGTTGTGTGACTGGAGAGCAACAAAATATCTTTCTCAAGCTGGCCTGCTAACTGTGATGAGTGATATACATTTTCCTCCTCAAAAATGATCTGTATAGTCAGTGTTATAGCTTTAACAAGCTAATATGTCTGTATGTCGATTGATCTAATGCAAATACTTCTATATAGTATAAGTCATTTAAAGATAAGAAGTGCTACTTTGTTTACTGCTGATGCTGTGTGCTGCCATGTTGATTATACATCACTTGCTGAACACTTGCTGAAGTGAGTTGAGGAGACCATCCCAAGTTTCTGAGTAGGAATTCCGAGGGGCTATTTTATTTGGGTTTTCCTGGTTGGAAGTCGGGAATTAGGAATTTTGACCTCTAGTCAAATGCATCATTAGTTACAAGTAATACCTTGTTGTTAACTAACACAGCCCTGACTTCAGTTTGGTGAGCATTCCTGACCTAGTTACAGGTCATTAATAATAATAATAATAATAATAATAATAATATGACTAAACGTTAATGCTAGGGACTAGCAGCTACAGCCAACTCGTAACCAGCTTCACGACATGGGTTAAGTCTGTCTGGTCACACCCCTTCAAGTTAAGCAATTAAAAGGCAATGCTATGAAATACTAACAAAGTGTATGTTAAGTTCTGACCCACTGAACATCTGATAAAGTAAATAACTGAAATAAGTCTGTCTCTTTGCGATTATTTTTTAATTTACCTCTTATGAAAATAAAGATGAACTAACTGAAAATGTATGGTAACACGAAATGTGTTGTGTGGAAAAACTGAACATCTTTAGCCTATTTTGACTTCAAATGTACAAGTCTACATTTCAATCACATCTTGATTGCTTTATTTCAAATCCACTGTGGTGGTGTACAGAGGCAAGATTACGAAAATTGTGTCACTGTCCAAATACTTATGGACCTGACTGTAAATCTGTAAGTCAGTAAGTTGGATATCTCTGACATTGTTATTTTATACTGCAGGATTTTCTAATAAACTGGATAACATTAGCTAAAAGTCATAGCAAACCACAGGAAATGTTCCTTAACTCCTATAATAACTGAGAGTTATAATGTACGAGTTTTAATGCTTTAGTCTTGAGACCTGTTATGCTATTTTCCTTCATTGCCGAAACACAAAATTTAGTCACAATTAGATAAAGAAGCTGCTGGTAAATCGTACTGAGTACTATTTTCATTATCATAAATCAAACACAAAAATAAAGGTCAATTCAAACGAAAAATGTTGAAAAACTGTCACAATGACAAAGCTTGACAAAGTACCTCTGAGAGACTCCATTACAGGAAGAATTGGTTCAGACCACTGATGGGCAGCAATTGCGCTGTAGATGCCTGGGAAATCTCGCTGCCAGATACACTGTCCTACTGCCCAAATAGCTGCCAGTTCTGGGTTTGCCTGTGCAAATACATTCCATTAGATTTTAGGCTTTTGTTATTTAAATAACATTTTGTCTACATCATTTTAATGATTCTGGTTCATCTCAGACTTCCAGGTTTTTATCCAATTCAGATTTATTACAACATTGCCCAAGCTTCTGAAATTCAAATTTTTATCTCATTTCATTTCATATATGGACCAAAGGGTATACCACTTGGCAGTAGACATGTGCTGAATACAGTTCTGAAACACAATAACTGCCTAATATTCCATAATGTCATTTTTGTTTGTTTGTACATGCCACCATATTAGATTTTTTTTTAATTAAAAACAACAGTTATGTTTTCTATGGCACTAAATACAAAGACTAAAACATATGGTCATGTTCCTGTAGAGGTCAGCGACAATGGATTACATGTTTAAAGAATAATGCAAAACATAACAGGACATTTTATAACAAATTGTGGATCACATGCATACATCAGACTAAGGGCTTTTCACTTTACCACTTCCAATGTTAATCACTGAATCAATGTGGCGCTGTAATAAATTACACACCAAATCAACAATTTTATCATCTGGGACAAAAAAAAAAAAACGTCATACCACAAACATGATAAAGTAGAGGCTGTATATGGATAAACTCAGCTTCAGTGAAAAGTGAAGCCAACATGTTTTACCCCATCCACATCTGCATAAATTAATAGAGCCAGTGCCAAACTGTCACGTCAACAACACATATAATAAGTTTGTTTATAAGTTGTGTCCTGTCAGACAGTATCTTTCACGTCTTTTCAATTTTACACCAGTTAGAATTTCTCTGGATATTTTTTCTTTAGGATAGATGTGTTTTATACAAGTTATTGGATGATATTTATCAGAGCGTGGTTGAGGGGATGATAGGTGGATCGAGTCGAATGACATTGTGGACAGTCACTTTTACAGATTTAAATACAGGCCACAACTCAGTAAGCTTCAGTAAATGACAGTAAATATAAAACACAGAGCTATGAGTAACCTCTAGCTTGTAGGTATAGTCTGCCTTATACCGAAGAGCAAAACGCATAAATAAATGTGTAAAGGAATACCTAAATAAATTCAGGCATACATGAAGAAATAAAAAATTTAACTTAATATAAATAAATGATTTTGGTGTCACGTTAATTCATTCACCATTTAATTAATTTATATTCCTCTCATTAGGACAACTATTTGAGTATTACCGTTTTGATTGCTTGTGGAATCCGCTTCCAAAGATACCTGGCATTGTTCCTGTGGAGTTGTAATAATAATATTAATAAAATAATAATAATAATAATTATTATTATTATAATAATAATAACAACAACGATCAAGCACTCACATATCATTGTGCAGCAGGTAGAGGGCCAGTAACTGGGAATACACTTGTGGAGTTGCAATGCCACCTGGAGCCTATAACAGAGAGTAGCAGATTTTATGCAATATCACATTTCAGGAAATATTCTGGACAGTGATGTGGGAAAAACTAAACCTACTTTTTATATATTGTTTAGACAATTTAAATGAAAAATACATGGCATGGTGTCTTCAGAGCACCATGCTCTATAATCAGTGCAAATAAAACAATCAAACAACAAGTACCTTTTAATACTGAAGCTTTAATGAAAGTCAAACAAAGCTAATTTGCAATTCACAAATAGATAGGAGTGTAACGAAATCCTGTCTGCACAACCCGTAGAGTTAAAATACATAGAAAGGATGCTGGCCACATTCTTTCATGGAGAGTCTGTGAGATCATCTGCACAAAAACTGACACACAGTATATATTATACGGTTACATGCCCACATTACAACGGTTAAAAAAATCTCTTCAGTCGCTTTCAAACACCACCATCCCTGCGCCTCTGCAATCTACACTGCTTGAGAAAGATTCCATGGAAATCAGACATTTTAGCTGACTTTGGAGCTCTATTTCCAGTTAAAATGACACCTCAAGCACTGTTATGGAGCTCGTTATGTTTCAGTCGATCATTTTCCCCAGGTCAGACACTTTGTTTACTCAAATTTTTTGGGAGAATTTATATTTATATATATTTCTTTTTAAGATATGGTGAATCTGTAGTATATTTTGTTTACAACATTAAACCTATATTCATATCAATGATTATTTAGTTTTATATAAACAGAAATAGACATTCTTTTGCAGTGTTTCTGATTCAGAAATAAAAAACGAGTCTTTTTTTAATATTTCTTCATTCAAATTTTTGTTCAAAACATTCTGAGAATCGAACTGAATTGAATAATGAAGCCAGCATCGTGAATTGAATCAAATCGTGACTGGGGTGTATCGTTACAACCCCAACAAATCAAGGATTGCAGGACAATTACAGAGAGTAAACTACAATTAAATGTATGTCAAAATACAGCCGATAGATACAACCTGATAGGTTTATTTATTTCTTTATAGCTGTAAATGTAGTTAATTTGTACAGGCTAACTGCAGACCTGTGTAACTGGACTAACCTCAGAGCTAAGCTATGTCACTAGAAACCAGACAGCAGTCTTCTATCCGCTCAATTTTACCTCCAGCTCCTGAGTTTCACACTGCTCCAGAAGCTTCTCGTAATGTTCCCCCAGCATGACTGCCACTGGCATCTTCAACAAACTTCACATAAAACACAATGGAAGGTTTAGGCTAACCGGTAAGGATGAAGAGAAATGCTAAAGGATG
>CM040458.1:1846227-1863635 GCA_022758105.1 Pangasianodon gigas
GTGTTATGTTCATCATTTATCCAATAGTTTACTTAATTACATGACTTAAAAAATTATAATCTTGTAGTTTGGGTCTCCTGTAAAATAAAAAATGGCTTTGCATTTTTAAAAAAAATACACCTTGTGTGCATATTTAGTGAATTTTTAGTGACAAATATAAATTATTAAAACATTTTACCAACCATTTCTTTAAGATAAAAACTTTTGTGAGTGGAAGACAAAGGAATTAGTTGACATTTTTTTTAACATGCTTTTTAAAAGACACTTGATTTTTGGTAACAGGACTGAGAAAAATGCATCCATCCCCTAATTTGAAACCTTGTTAAAAAAATAAAAAAAGGTGACTGAGATTGACCAATATACATTTCGAACAGTGCCCTGCTGGGCAAACAATTCATCTCTCCATAATAACATTGGTATAGAGATAAACCGGACAGCGTAACTAAAGCTTTTTTTAATACTAAATCCCTGTATACAACTGCCACAACAAAATTATAACATTTAAACTCAGGAGGCTTTTGAAAATATTTACGAGTTACCTTCTCTTAATTAACTACAAAAAAATACAGCAAAGTTTTTTAACTCTACTTCTAGAAAATGAAGAACAGAGAAGGCACATTAGGCGTGTTTTTCTTGTTTATGTTTTTAATCATTTATGAAGCCAGTGTAAACTTTATCATTACATATTATATCGTAATGCTATGCTATCGTATTTTGTTTTATTGTAAATAAAAAAGCCTGACAAAGACATGTCACTGCTAAATACCCATTCAACTACAGACGCTGCATCCTGTGATTCCACCATGTTTTCTTACTGACACGCCCCCAACTTGGAAACTTGGAGCTCAAAGAAAATCTTGAGTTTCCCAATCGTAATTATGACTTTGTGGTGGCATTCATGTGCATTCAACTCATAAATACAATCCTTCTGACATGACTTGAATGCACTTAGAGAACGGTATTTAGAGAACGGTATTGTTTTTTTGGTTTTTTTTGGATGATGAAATCTAGCTTGTAAGTTGGTTTGCCACTCTACTTTTTTTTAATGCTATGCAACACTTTAGAGCCAGCACTAATTCATCTGACAAAAAGCTTCTCTGCAATTCCTGTGCATGTCCAAGTTTTGTCCGTGCTTGGATTTCTTGCTAGTGGCATGTTTCAAAGAAAGATAAGTGACCAACCTCAACCTACAATGAGCTGTATACTCTATAGTGTGCTATGTGCCATAATCCAAAGTGTTCCCAAATAAATCAGAGTATTCTTCCTCCAGCCCTAAACGAAGACCCTAGTGAGGTTGTGGTTACCTCATGTCAGCACCTCATCATTCATTTGTAGAGGGAGAAATTCAGCTATCCATTTAATTTATATAGCAAACGTTATTTTTACCTTTTCACTTTTTGCAGGGCTTGGCATATTTGCTTTAAACTTGGACTATTTATGATTGAAATAATGATATTTAGCATGACATGTTGCATTGGCATGTGAGTTGCATTTAAAATTTGAACATCATTTCTTATCCTTAATGTAGAGCTGGTCAGGACAGGACTTGCTTGAAGTCTTGAACATAAATCTCCAGAGAGGGAGAGTAGATGTCCCTTAAGACATCATTGATGAGATGTTGGAAGACTGAGGGGGCACAAGAGAGCCCATGTGGCATGACGCAGTTCTCGTAGTGACTGGAGGTGGTGCTAAATGCCATCTTGCATTCATCGCCCTCTCTGATATGAATGAAGTTGTAGGCACTGTGTAGATCAAGTTTTGTGAATATTTTAGCTAAACAAAGTTGTGTCAGGGTGGAGGGGACCACCCCTCTGTGATCTTGACTGTGATCTGGTTGAGCCCTCGACAATTGATACAAGGACGAAGTCCCCATCCTTTCCTCTCCACAAATAAGAATCCAGCAGATGCCAAAGAGGTGGAGGGGCGGATGTATCCTTGTTGCAATGCCTCCTGGACATAATCCTCCATTGCTTGCTGTTCAGTTAAAGAGAGGGGGTAAATGCAATTTCGTGGTGGGTTAGTACATGGTAGCAGCTCTATGGTGCAGTCATAGGTTCTGTGAGGGGGTAGACCACTAGCTTTAACCTTGTTAAAGACCTCTTGGACGTCGTGATATTCTGTGGGAATGTCTATGAGGAACTGGGCTTCGGGACTCTCCACAGTGGTTGAGGCAATGGGATGACCATTTAGTGATTTCTTTGTCATACCATGATATTTGAGGGTCATGAAGGTGCATCCTGGGGAATCCGAGGATGATGGGGTGTTTGGCAGTGACAGTAATGAGGAAGGAGATGTATTCTTGGTGGAGAGTGCTGACTTGGAGCAGGAGGGGTTTGGTGCATAATGTGTTAGTTCCATTTCCTATGGGTCCTCCATCAGTGGCACGAATTAAAGGATGCTGTAGTGGCTGTGTGGGTATGTTGGTATCGTGGTACATTAAATTTCCTGCCGCTCTGGAGTCGATCAGCGCTGAGAGAACAGAAACATGATCTGAGTGTTTTATCTGCACATTTAGCACGAAGGATTGGTGATACAGAAACTGAGATGGACTCACCATGGAGGTACATGTGGAGGTGATGGTCCTCTCAGTGGAATTGGGTTGGACCGGGGTTTTCTCATGAGCAGGGCACTGTGCATCAAAATGATTGGAATGACCTCAGTAGAAACATTTCTTTTCTTTGTTTTTCACATTCAGCGTGGCTCAGTCGGGTCGAAAACTCGTTGGAAAAGTTCCACAAAGTGGTCGTACAATGACAATAATTCCCCTCTTTGATACCAGATTGCAGTAGCCCACTTGAGGTTTTTTCCCCTGACCAAGCTGAGGAATTGTGCAATCTTTTGTTGGTCTGAGACACCCTCTTGGCCAGAGGAGTACAGTGAGCATTATAGCAGGAATCTTTTGCACTGGGAAGTTTCACCTGTATATTTGTCGGGACAGGAGATAAGCGAGCTGGGGTTTGCAGCCGGGGGTTTGTTCGGAGATGAAGGCGGTGGAGATAGTGTTGATGAGCATGTTTAACTTGGCGTCCAGCTTGACCAGGTGCTGTTGGTGTTCTCCTACAACCTTTGGTTGGGCTGCCTTGGCGTTACGCCAGTTTGATTTTCCTGCTGCATCCATGGGGATGGCAAAGTAATCTGTCATGCGACAGAGATGGATGCAAATGCAGTTTAGAATTTATTAAGAAACAAGTCAAAAATGTGAAACAAAAATCGTAATCAGGAACAGGCAAAAAAAAATACAAAGACTAGGAAAAAAGACAAGATCAAAAACCAGAATATCAATCACAGAATCAAATGTCTTGGTAAGTTCAGGTACGGCACACTGAGCATTACTTCACAATGAGGCAGTGACCAAGGTCTCTTTATAAAGGGTATGGGAGCGACCATGTTTGTAGGCCGCGGTGTGTTCTGGGAAGTGGAGTTCCTGGTGGATTCTGCCGCTGGCATGACACTGTGCCATTCACGCACCGGGTAATTTACAGGTTATTATCATTTATAAATATATGCACATGAATACAAAGAAAATCAGCATTTCTGAAACCTTTGTAAATGCAGCTCAGCAAAAATTTACTCCCAACTTTACTAAAAGATTGATAAATTGTCCTTTTTGACCAAGTGGATTAGTGACAAGTGAATGGAAGAGGATATGGTATCCTCTGTTGACAGTAGGTGAACTGAAATGGATCCAGTGTGGTGGGAAGACAGCTCTTTGTGTTTCATGACTAGCCAGTTAAAGCACTTCATGATGATGGGTGTGAGCACTATGGGCTGGTAGTCACTGATGCAGCACACAGATGATTTCTCTGGCACATGGTTGATGGTAGTCACATTGAATCACACACTTCCTTGCTCAGGAAGATATTGATCAGCACATCCCCTAAGCACCTGGCCAGGTATGTTGTCAGGACCATCACCTTTCTAACTTTGGAGTTTTGACATCCTGACATCCACTGTGGATAGGCAGAATACATGGTTGTCAGCTTGTGAGATAGTGTGCAGTAGTTCATTGTCTTATCATACCCCTACCACCAATTGATGACAGTATCATGGCATTTGGGAATAGGCTGCAGCAATGTTAAGGTGGGAAAAGAAGGGGGCTTGGCCAGACACACCAGCAGAAAAAATACCATAAGCCGGTTACAAGTCAGCTATAGCTGCTAGTCAATAGCATTAGTATTTAGTCAGTTTTTTTTTTATTAATTCCTCATTAACAAGGAATGCTTGCAAAACTTAAGTCAGGACTGTAAATAAACATAACAAGTTATTAGCTGTAACTAAGCTCATTATAAAATTGAAATAAAATTATACAAACTATGTGTGCATGTGTTCTGGTGAACAACAGAGGAGATATTTATTGAATTCTCATATAATGAAGGAGCTCCCATTGTTTCTTAATTTAAACGACAGTTTCCGATAGACATTTAAATTGTCCAACTTGATACAATCGTCAGTCACCCCAAGCCTACTTGGTCAGTGGATGGTGGGTGGATGGTTGTTGATTCATTGTTCTGTGCTCCAAACCATGCATAGAAACCATTGAGGTTATCTCATGCTGATGGAATATTTATGTAGCACTGACTTCAGATTTATATCGTTAAAGTGCCTAGCAACAATGAAAAATCAGTCGGGGTGTGCAGTGTTTAGATTGTTGATAGCCCCTTAGAGTTCATTTAGCACTTCCCTTGCATTAGCACTGGGTGGAATGTACATTGTGTGAAATGAGCACTCTCTAGAGAGGTAGGATGGCTGGCACTTTACAGCCGTAAACTCCACCAGTGACAGGTAGTATCTAGTGTTTTAACTTCATTGTTGGTGTTAACACACAGACCACCACTGTGAATCTTACTGGAGAGTGCTGCTATCCTGTCAAAGCTCTGTGTGGTTAGCCCGGCTAGCTGAATGGCCATGTCCTTGAGCCACGTTTCTGTAAAAATGCTGCAGTCCCCAAGTTCAAATTCAGCAGTTGTAGTCTGAGGTAGTCCAAATGATTGCAGAGGGAATGCATATTGGAGAGTAGAATGTACATCCTCTGTGGATGGGTGGTTAGAGTTAGACTTTAGCCTAGCACAAATGCCTACCTACTTGCCATGATTCTGCTTCCTCATGCACTGTTTCAGTTAAAAACCGATGTGTCCTATTTCCCGAGTGGTGGCATCAGGTAATGCCATTGTCCTGATGCCTGGTTTATGTAGCAGTCTGAAGATTTGTAGCTCCTCCATCAGTCGATTGTTGATTAGGTAGCCTGTAATGGCTGGACATATACATATCACTTAGAAACACGGAATGTTTATATTAGAGATAAATTGAAGGCATACAAGTCTCTTGATGCTTCCAACGTTGTTGTTTGTGGGCATTTTCAAATTGTGATGTAATTACAATTACAATATCAAGGACGTTGTGGCACTGAAAGCAACGGTGCTCCCCAGCCAGATGCCATAAACACATCTTTTAGTGGAACAAAGTTAGTTAAATGTGTCCAATTGTAGGTAACTCCTCAGTAACAATGTGACCTAGTTATCTAGAGTTAGGTAGTTAGTTTCTTTAAATAGATTTTAGGTGAGCTATGTAGGATTGTTAAAACAATATAAATTAGGCATGTTGGCTAATGTTACGTCCCTGGACGTAAGTTATTCTTTTTTTAATTTATTTGCATTTGCATGTGTTTTATATGTTGTATTGCATGCTACAGATTGTGCGCAGTCTCAGTCTCTCTCTCTCTCGCTCTCTCTCAGGCAGAATTACCACCACCTGTAGCACGTTGTGAGAGCGTGCCTGAGACTGAGAGTGGAGTATATTGTGGCAGTCCAGTGTATGCTGCAGAGAGACACACTTCTCCCCTGCTCCAGACTGAATTCAGTGGTTTCAGGATTATAGTTGCTAACCTGAGTTTGAGTTGTGAATTAGCAGTGGCTAATAGTGCTACTGTGCCTGGAGGTAGTACCTGTTCTAGTTCTGCTTATTTGTTAAGCTAAAGATAAGTACAAGATCATATATTCTTTTGAATTCTGTTGTTTGTATTTTGCTGAGAGTAAAAAGGGAAGCTGTAGGGAGAGAGTGCTTTTTTCTTTGGATACTACTTTCATCCCTGTTTTTGGTTCAGTTAGGGAGTTGAGGGAAGTTTTATGTTGTTTATTTCTCTTTTCTTTTGGGTGTTTGAGGTAAGTTAGTGCTGCTCCCTAACCTAGTTAGAGAACTGCTTGTGTTTGTTATTTTAGGCCTTGCTCTCTCCTGAGCCATTGCTCCCTATCTCCTTATGTTAAACTTATTGTCCTTTTTTTTGTAAATAAATCTCCACTTTTGTATATATCTGAATTGGTGTCATCTTCACTCTGGGACAGAGGACTGAAGTGTGTTCTTGCCGTTTTTTTGTTTTTTTTTAATTTTATGCTTTTTCCTTTGCTACTTCCCCTCACAATCCCCTAGACAGGAGGGGAACGTAACACTAACTAGCAAGCTAAACCTGTTAAATACTTAGTTACCAAGTTAGCTTCACTGGTATGATAGTTAGCTGAGATGAAATGGGATTCTTCTTGCCAATTACCACCACAAGCCAGATCTGTCTTATCACATGACAGCTACCAACCAGATAGGGTGAAGGGTAGCACGTGCTTCCTCTGAAACCAGCCAACCACATTTTTTTCGAACTGCTGCTTATGTTGTGTCACAGGGCAGCATAGCACACTCAGAGGAAAGCACTAATGTTGAAACTCCACAAGTCCAGTTCCTGCTTAGGTGCAATTTCCAAACAACTAAAGGTAACACATGTATCTGTACAAACAATTGTATGTAAATATACAAATCCCACACAGACACTGCATTGTTCAGGAAAGAGGCATAAATTAACTCCCAGGGCTGAAAAAAATTAACTTCAGCTGAACCCCAGGAAAACAACAAAGGAACTGGTGAAAGAGTTGGAGGCATCGGGTACCAATGTATGTACATCCACCATTAAGAGAGTCCTACAGATGAAACAAGAAATTGAACTGTAATTGGCCATAATGATCAGTGCTATGTATGTAGGAAAAAGGATGAGGCTTTTAATCCGAAGAACACCATCCTAACTGTGAAGCATAAGGGTGGCAACATGTTGTGGGGGTGTTTTGCTGGAAAAGGGACTGGTGCAAATTAGATAGCAGCATTAGGAAGAAGGATTGTCTAGAAATACTGGAGCAAAACCTCAAGACAGCCAGAAGGTTAAAACTGGGTCAAAACCCTGACCTGAATCCCTTAGAAAATTAATGGACTGAAATGAAAAAGCATGTCTGATTGAGGAGGCCCCCAAACCTGACTGAGTTACACCAGTTCTGTCAGGAGGAATGGGCAAAAATTCCAGGAAAAAGTACTGTGAGAAGCTTGTGAAAGCCTGTCATTTGGTTCAAGCAAAAGGCAATGCCACCAAATACTAACAAAGTGTATGTAAACCTCTGACCCACTGAAAATCTGATATAGTAAATAAAAGCTGAAATAAATCTGACTCTTAGCTATTATATTGAAATAAAGTAGATGCCCTAATTGACTTAACATAGGAAATGTATGGTAACATGAAATATGTGAAAGTTGTGGAAAATTTAGGTTTTTTTGGCCTGTGTCTATATAAACTTTTGGCCTCAACTGTACATCGATGGATTTCATTTTACATTAATAAACTCAAAACATTCTCCACTTTCCTTGACAGAAAGCAAGGGACCCACAAGTCTAGCACATGAGGTGGAGGGAGGGGGAGGGCTTCCAGGCGGTGTTGGTGAATATCTAAGAGTTCAAAACTATCAATCATTCCAGATTCATTTGTCAATTGGCTCTTCTGACTTTACACGGATGCGTAACATATTTGGAAGGCATTTAACCTTCCAAAGCAAACACTGAGTGGGAGGTCATACTGTTGGAAGGTCTACTGTCAAATTGTTGGAGTGTAGCTTTGATGACAGTGTACACCTCTAAACAAAAATCTATTTTTAATCAGGTCATTTTGTAGGGAGCATTTATATTATCATAATCACCTGTATTATCCTAATCACTTGTAGATACCAGTTACAATGCTGCAGTGAGTTTTCTATCTTAAAATCGAAATCTAAGAGACAAATGGTCAATCTGTCGAGTCTAGAATAAGGGCTGGGGTAGTTTAACACCCAGGTAAGAGCTGCACGGTCACAAATGACTTCAAATTAATCTGAAGATAAAAAAAAATCTGACCCTTCAGATCTGAACCTAGGACTAAGAAAATTAGCAATTAGCCTTCTACTGGTAACAAATCACGGGGTCTATACATATTTGTAAATGCCTGTTTCTCAGATTAAGGACTCTAAAAATAGATGCTCAATAGGGTCTAATATTTCCTGCTTGTGTCGCATTGGATAAGGTATGCAAATAAGTTTTGGTGTTCAGTCCTCAGTAGTTAATAAATGCTCACTGACACAGACTTTGTTGTATGTTTTTGCTTCTCATGGGTCTATTTCAGAAAAATACCACTGTCATCAGATATTGACTGACAGTGACACTGAAAAAGTTCATATTTATTTTATGTGAACCTACGACTAAGGTGAAGACTTGGCCAGGTATGAAATTTATTACAATATTGCACACACAGAGTAGTGAGAAGTTCATAAGTAGCATTTTCTACTTGACAGACATCTACACTTGCACTTTTTTTGCACAAGTACAAATGTGATCTTTTTGTTGCACAGGATGAATAGCATATAGAACATTATCACACTGTACAACACTTCTGCATCAGACTGTTACCAGTAAGACCTGCCTGAGGAAGATCTCTTTCCTGTCAATGTCTAAACCATGAACAAGTCTTCCACAGACTTTACAGTACATCTCATCAAATAAGCTGGTGACCTTGTTTTATCCACAGTGCTCGGTCCCAGTAAGCAAAAATAATTTGTGCTCTCACAAATCCAGTGTTTTCTCTTCAAATTCATAATGGTCTGACAGAGGAAAAAAGAAAGAGAGTTTAGAATTGGTTAGAGTATTCTCTACAACCATATAACAGTCCTTTGTTGCAAACAGCTTGACCCTTGATGTCAGCAGTGCCTTCTTTATTTTTTTATATGTATTTAAATTATTTGAAAAGCTTATCCTATGCTCTTATCGAGAGAATAAGTTTTAATTAATAATAATTTAACTCTAAATAAAAGGCCCTGACTGCCCTACTTTATATCATGTGACCTGACATTGTGTTAAAGTCATCAGCTATGACCATACATTTGCACTCAGATTAGTAGCGTGGAAATGATGAGTTTATTGTGCCAACTCTCAACTGTATGTAAGTTGTCACATTGCATTTATAGTTTTACAACTATACTGGGAAGTCATGCAGCAGAGCAGTAAGCTAGAGTTAGCGCTACCAAGGGTTATCAAGACATCACTTTCAAGCAATGAGGTGTACTGTTTATTAACAGTATTGCCTTGCTTTCTTATTTAGATTATAAAAGTACCTAACCTTGTTAACAGTGAATGACATGACTATAGACTGGTTTTTATATTTACATAACACTGCTCTCCCTTCAGCAGATTGGAATTTATTGCTTTTGTCAATTTATGACATGCCATTACATTTGACTTACCCAGAGCAATGCATTGTCTAATCTTGCTACTCTTGGTAAAGCTGCTTTTTTTTTTTATACCAGAGCAGACATCAAACTCAAAACTATGTCTCCTGGTGTTAGCATTTTTGCATGAGCTATGGTGTTGCCCTCTAGGTCATTCAACTGCTTGATAGAAGTTATAGCACTATAAACATGATATTTGGCTCATACCAATTTATGAGAATGGTCAAGAGTACCTTGGTTGTCCTGTTTTTTTTTTTACTTTTTTATTTTTTATTTTTTGATTGTAATGAGCTCTCATGAGCGTTTAAACTGTCTGTCACCTCTGTGTTATCATAGTTAGTGACAGGCCGTAACCAACAGTTTTCCGGCTTTTCTCAGCCATATCATACACTTGTGCTGAGGCCATTGCTTAAACATTTTTTATCCTATTCTACATATTTTCTAGGTTATTTGTACTACTAAGTAATATAAAATGAACTACTGCACCTACGGTATATGATTAAAGGCATTTGTAATCCTGTTTATCCAAAATGTTCTTGGAACAGGTGGTTCAAAGAAATGCACTACAACTGAGCAATATAATCAGTTCTGAGTACAACAGTGGTGCCATGACTTTGTGAAAAGCAATTTATAGGTGAAAACTTTAAAGCAACTTATTAGGCAGAGTTGAAGATTATATGCACCTAGTGTATGTTGCATTTATGATCAGCACATTGTAGCACTTGTGTAATCTAAACCAGACCAGTGATATTTTAAGACATCTGCTCAGCTGACAGTCCGCTCGCTCTATTCTTAGCTGCATGTCTAGAGAATGAAAACAAACCTTCACAATGTTAAAACCATTTCAGTCTTATTAGTAATTACCTAATATTTAAGTATTAAATGTACTATAAAGTATAGTTGTAAAATAATGTCTTTGGGAATAAAGGTGGATTACCCGCTTCACTCAGAAATTGTACAGACACTAAAAGGTGCCCAGGACAAGAAGGACTTCAAATGTGTGGAAAGCCTCCTCAAAGATCTGACCAAAGAAAACCCAGATGCTGTTATTGAGTTGTCCAATGATGACTGGATGAAAGACCCCAATGTTCAGCTTCCACCAGCTGTGTTGGTGGGTGAGTCCTAAAATACCACTGCCACACTAATATATATATATATATATATATATATATATATATATATATATATATATATATATATATATATATATTATGTAGGGTTTGGAAATAAATTTGGAAATAAACAGGAAGTTTTAGAATTATAAAAATTTATTTAAAACAAAGAAAGTAAATGTTCAATATCTTGAATATTTAATATTCAATATTCTGCACTATTTCTAGGTCCCTGTTTAAATGTAAGCAAATTTGTGGTATTGACCATGTTATCTGCTTTGCACAAAAGGTCAAGTTTTCCTTGAGTCTTATCCATTCAGTTAAAGCGCATGTTCAGACAATACTCCAATGGATTTGACATAACAAGAATCATCAGGTTTTACAAACTAGTGGAGTCCATACCAGCTCAAATAAGCTGTCATTTATAGGGGAGAATAAAGGGGGAAATACCAAATATTAAGAAATTCTGAAATTCATGTAAATATTTCTAACTCAGACTACTGCTGATAATATAATTAAATTATTATTATTAGTAGAAGATTTAGTAGTTTTTTTTATTACAACCACTTTTACAACAGCACTCAGCCTCCAGTTAGACAGAGGAGACTGAAGATTTCCCCAGTACTAAATGCATCAAGGACTAACATAAGAGAATTACAAAAACAAAACAATTCAAATACAATACAGTTGATTAACAAACACAGAATGACAAAATATAAAATGATAAAACAATGACTTTGAGTGCCTACTCAGCCTTTATTGGGATATGAAGGACTTTTATTCTAGAAATGAAGGTCAGAATGTCATTGTGTTTTGTTTAAAAAGCATTGTACAGTCACATATTTACATATACACTATGTTACAGTGCTCTCTCTCTCTCTCGTAGTTTATGTTGTGGCACAGAGCTTTTTCAGATGTCTAATGTAAGTGTACAGCAAGTTACAGAGTCTGTAATAGTGTATACATTACTTACTGTTGGAGGCATGAGAATGTAATGAATCTGTCAGAACAAAACTCAGGTTTGAAATGTAAGTGTTGGTTTTACCAGAAGAAGTGTATTTTTTCTGGACAATGTAAATGATGCCACAGTCCTGCTACAGTCACTTTCACTGTGTGCGTCTCCCAGTCACAAAGCACAGGCCAAAATAACATTGCCAAAGAACACTAATATATAATCTGCTGTGACGGCAGGCCTCCAGTCCACACACAAACCACTGCACGATCCTCACATGACTGCTGCCTGGGTGCTGAAGAGCAGCACCACTTCAGCACCACTGTTGTCCACGGGGCGGGGCGGAGAAATAGAGCATGGCTGATAATGACTGTTGTGGCTCCTCACCCTCACAGAGAAGACATGACAATATAAAAGGGCACCGCGGCCGCAGCGAAGAGAGTTTCTGTCTCCCTAATTGCACTGACCCTTTTCTCTCTTTATTAGAGAGATGGAAGATAGCGACAACAGCAATACTCCCCTCCTGCTCCGCGTTGAGAGCTCTCATCCCCATCACCTTCGGGAAGGCCCCAGACCTCTTGTCACCTCCACCCCCTGCAACTGACCTGTACCACTACGTCTGGCCCACTGCAACGCGCCTCCCTATTGCCCCAGCACAGCCCATGTCCCGGAAAGCCAGCACCACTCACATCCTCTGCACCTACACCCTGCCTCTTCTCCTTCACTTTAAAGAAATAAAGACACCCCTTTTGAACCAATCCTGTTTCTGCCATGTCTGTGTTCTGCCTGCTGCTGCTGCAAGTCGCTACACTGGCGGAGAATGCGGGCATGAACACAGGCCCAACCCCCATCCACACTATGGATCTGATATTGAAACACTTCCTGGAGACCAACCTCCAGCAACAAAGGGTCACCCAGGAGCTGGTGCTAGGACTCTGCACCGCTACTGAGGAACTGCTAGCCCTCCATAAGCTCAGCTTGGCTGCCACCACACCAACACCTGCCGAGATGACCAGCGCCTCCCCGCCAACATGATGGTGTATGACGATGCTGAAGCATACTTCCACACCTTTGAGCGGATCGCTGTCGACTGTCCATCAACGCGGCGGCAGAGTTCCACAAATGGGTCTACAAGACCGGGTCCAACCCCAGGGCCCAGATGGATGTCCAGCTGCGCACCACGAAGAGGTGGCTACACCCAGAGAGGCGAACGGCAACCAAAGTCACAGAGCGAGTGTCTATGGATAAGTTCCTGAGGGCTCTGCCACAAGAGGAGCGTGAGGCAGTCGGCATGCAATCCTCTGGCACCCCCAAAGAGATGGTCGAGGCACTGGAGTGCACCCAGGCCACCCTAGCAATAGGTAGAGGGGAGAAAAAAGTTCTCCCTCGCCCTGCCAGCAGTCCTACTCTGGGCCGCTAAGGTATGTGGGAGCATCTCAGTCTCCTGCATACACTGGGATGTCCACTCACACAGATTGGTGGACATGTTCTTGGCAGATTTACACACCTGGTCCAGCATGAAATCAAGACACCACCAGGAGTGGTGGTTTGACAGAGGCCCTACCGAGTCCCAGAAGCCGCTGCTGGGCTATTGAGGAGGAAGTCACCAAGATGCTATGGGACAGCATCATCGAGCAATCTGCCAACCCCTGGTCTAGCCCCATTGTAGTGGTTCCAAAGCCTGACAGAAGTCTCAGACTGTGTAATGACTTCCAAAAGCTGAACCAGGTCTCAGAGTTTGACAGCTACCCCCTTCCCTGGGTGGATGACCTGGTGGAGTGCCTGGGGAGAACCCACTTCATCTCCACCGTGGATCTCATGAAAGGGTACTGGCAGGTAGCCCTAGACCCAGATGCCAAGCCCAAGACAGAATTTAGCACCTCCAGCAGCCACTGGTAATACCAGGTTCACTCCTTTGGACTCCACGGAGCACCCGTGATGTTCCAGCGGCTCATGGACTTCGTCCTATGCCCATATCAGCAGTTTGCAGCAGCCAACTTGGAAGACATCGTGAGCCACTCAAACACGTGGACGGACCACGTGCACCACCTCAGGGAGGTACTGAGCGAGCTCTGGGAGCCCAGGTTGACAGCAAACTCATGAAAGTGTCATCTGGGTTGGGTGACCGAGGCACAGTACCTGGGGTACTGCATTGGCCAGGGCCTATTAAACAGCAGGAGAAGAAAGGTGGTCAAAGAGTAGTCAAAGAGTACCCACGACCCACGAAGTGATGGATACGTGCCTTCTTGGGGTTGGCAGGGTATTACCGGAGGTTTGTCCCTAATTTCTCTTCTTTATCCTTCCCCTCTCAGACCTAACAAAGAAGAGTGAACCAGGGCTTCTCGTTCCAGGTGCAATAGCGAGCGGGGGCCCACCACAGCAATGCTGATGGACTCTCACGGAGGTATGGACTCTGACGCCGGGCCTCCAGTCCACATGCACAAACCACTGCACACTCATCACAGGACTGCTGCCTGTGTGGACTGCGAGCAAGCACATGGCCATGGGGCGGGGCAGAGGAATAGAGCACGGCTGGCGGGAAATAATGACTGTGGTGGCTCCTCACTCATACAGATAAGACATGAGAGTATAAAAGGGTGCCATGGCTGCAGTGAGTTGAGCAGTTTCTGTCTCCCTAATCGTGCTGACCCCTTTCTTTCTTTTTATCACAGAGATTGAAGACAGCAAGGACAGCAATGCTCTCCTCCTGGGCCACACGGAAAGCTCTCATCCCTGTCACCCTCGTGAAGGCACCGGACCTTTCGCCGCTGCACCGCGCCACTACGCCTGGCCCACTGCAATGCACCTCCCATGTGCCCCAGCACAGCCCATGGCCTGGAAAGCCAGCACCATTCACATCCTCTTCACCTACACCCTGCCACCTCTCCTTCACCTTAAAGAAATAAACACACCCCTTTTGCACTAATCCTGTCTCTACCGTGTCTGTGTTCTGCCTGCCACTGCTGTGAGTCATTACACTGCCCACTGCTTAGTTCCAGAATGGTAGTCAGAAAAGGAGATGGAGAGAAGCACAGTATCTTGCCAAATGAGTGCAAACAGAACGCCCATTGTAGAGGCTGGCCATATGGTTAGTTGCACACTGAGCCCCTGAGTATCACCATGGCTGTGACTGAAGTAGGTGAACCCATGGCCTGGGAAAAAGGAGCTGTGATCCTCAATGAAGTAGCACTGCATGCATTCATTATGGAGAATGGTCTCCTGGATGGATGTGTCTTCATCAGTCAACCAGTGACACTCTTTCATACAACTGAATAGATGTGGGTTTACCTTATTAAGCAGTTCATCCTTTTTGAAGGGAACTGTTAGCTTGAGCTAATTTATGCCTTTCTTCAGAGTAAAAAAGATCTCCATTCTCTGCGATTTTCATCACTGCCTCCCTGTCAATCTTATCATAAGGCTTTGCCCCTGCTCTTCTACTGAGATCTTGTGCCACTGCCCATTATTAACCAAGGGCTCACTTGCATCCTGGCTCACATCTCCGTATTTCAGCTGCAGCTCCAGTCTCCCATGGTGGATTGCCAGTATGATCTAGAAGCTGTTTAAATGACCACCAGTGAAGAAGATAACTCCCTCAGAGTCATATGTCCATAGGTCAAACTCTGCTGTGAAGCCAGTCTGACCTAGGCATATGAAGCATTTCTGAAGCATTTCTCTTCTGTTCAATTCCAGACAAGGCACAATATGCCCACAACTACTCAGGTCATGCCCGAGCTTCTTGACCTGTCTGCCATCACAGTAGCAATGTAAACTCTCATGTGTTGACACACTGCTCCTCATACACAGATGATTAATATTCATCTATGCCATCAAAGGTCTTGGTCTCATTATTGTAGACGTAGCCAGTGTCACAAAGACACTCATAGCACCCTATCAGGTTCTTGCACTGTGCAATGCCACACACACCAGGAACATCTTTACACTCATCAACATCCAGACAGTGGTGGTGGCTGGACAGTCTGTAACCATCATGACAGGAACAGTGGTAACTTCCCACTGAAATACTGCACTCATGATCATACTTCCCATTTTCTTTGCTGCATTCATTTACATCTTTCTCACATCTGAGGCCAGTCTACCCTGTGAAGCAGTGGCATTGGAATTCACCCTTTTTGTCCACAGTGTGCACCATCCCCATGTGATGACAAGGATTGAGCACTGGTCTGGAATGTTGTGGATGCAGGTGACCAGGTCTTCCTTCTTCTTATCTGCAAATTTCTCCACACATGCCAAATACTTAGGGTATAAACAGTCTGTTTCGGGGTCATTTTCAAACACTTCTCTCACCACCTCTTTGGTGTACTTCTCCTCTACACATTCGCTCTCCCTTGTTTGGTTTCCTCAAACACCTGGTTCACTCTCAGGTGTCTCCTTGAAAACAAGTTAGCTTCCTCAAGTGACAAGGACAACTCGGAGGAGCAGGACAGAAGCACATGTTCCAATACTTTTGGAGGGGACACACACGGTGAGGGGACTGTGTGTGTGTGTGTGTGTGTGTGGATACACACAGGACACACACACGGTCCTGTGCTAGGCACCCTATTTTTTTTAGTACAAACTTTGTTATAGATTTTGATTTTATGACTTCTATATTATCGAGTCAGTACAAAACCATTTCCAAACATTAGTTTTCCAGGAGAAAATTAATGTTACAGAAAAATGTTTGTATGTCAGTAAAGAAAGCAGTATATTACGTAAGAGAGCACTTTTTCAGACTAAACATAATGAGTGCAATAATAAATAAGAATAAATAAGAAGCAACTGCGATAGTCAAAGTTTCCAGAAGAACTGTGGCTTGTTCTGCAAGATGCTCAGTAAAACTTACCAGCTAATTTCCTGATAAAACTGCACAAATTGTCCCTGAGACTACTTTTTTTTTTTTTTTAAGAAAAGTTTCTTAAATATTTATGCTATTTAAATGTAGAAACATTTAATTTCATTATTTTTGAAGGCAGCTTTGCTCTACAGCATTTCTTTGCATCTTTGCATGTGCCTAAGACTTTTGCACAGTACTATATATATATATATATATATATATATATATATATATATATATATATATATATATATATATATATATATATATATATTTTTTTTTATAGTCAGGTCTGGAAGTATTTGGACAATGACAGAGTTTTCGTGATTTTGCCTTTATACACCACCACAATGGATTTGAAATAAAACAATCAAGATGTGATCGAAGTGTAGACTTTCAGTTTTATTTTAAGAGGTTCCACAAAAATATGGCATTTGCCATTTAGGAATTACAGCCATTTTAAGCAAAGTACTTCCATTTTCAGGGGCTCAAAAGTATTTGGACAATTGACTGACAAGAAGTTAATTGACCAGGTGCGGTCCATTCCCTCGTTACTTCAAGAAAAATGAAGCAGATAAAAGGTCTGGAGTTGATATCAGGTATTGAGTTGGCATTTGGCAACTGTTCGACTGGAGCTACCAATATGAAGTCCAAGGACATCTCAATGCAAGTGAAGGAGGCCATCATTAGGCTGAAAAAACAACATAAATCTATAAGAGAGATAGCAAAAACCTTAGGTGTGACCAAATCAACAGTTGGGTACATTCTTAAAAAGAAAGAAAGCACTGGTGAGCTCAACAACATCGAAAGGCCTGGAAGACCACGGAAGACAACTAAAGTGGATGATCGCAGAATCCTTTCCTTGGTGAAGAAAAACCCCTTCACAACATCAACAGAAGTCAAGAATACTCTGGAGAAGGTAGGTGTATCATTGTCAAAATCTACAATCAAGAGAC
>CM040458.1:1863735-1881799 GCA_022758105.1 Pangasianodon gigas
AAGTGGGAGGCACATATGCAAACTGTTGTAATTCCTACACCGTTCACCTGATTTGGATGTAAATACCCTCAAATTAAAGCTGACAGTCTGCAGTTAAAGCACATCTTGTTTGTTTCATTTGAAATCCATTGTGGTGGTGTATAGAGCCAAAAATGTTAGAATTGTGTCGATGTCCCAATATTTATGGACCTGACTGTATGTATATATATATATATATATATATATATATATATGGGCAAATTGGAATTCAATTTTGATTATTATTAATACATTTTAAATGAAAGGCTTAAAAATACTTGTTGCAGTTTTGGCTGGACTACCGGCTACGGACTAACAACTACTGTTGACTTCAGATAGTTTCAGTAATGGGACATTTAAAATTTGAAGTTAAAATTATGTTGTTAAAGTATCTTTCCCTCCTGAGCCGCACGCAGCATGCAGTGGCGCTCAGCTCGCATAACGTACCAGCCAGCAGCGTGTCGGCGCGCACTTCCGCATTTTCATGTACAATGTCATGTGTGTTTACATTGCCATGTGTGTTTTTGTTTTGATTCATGGCCTGTCTCCTCCCCTGTATTGTCACTGGTTGTCTCCCCCGAATGTGTCATGATTAGTCTCACCTGTTCACAGTTTGTCGGATTTGTCTGCCTGCCTCTCTTTAATAAACGCTTTAACTGCACTTGCATCCGTCTCAACTCGCCCTACATGACCATCATCAATAAGATTTTTGTTTCAGTGTAGTATGTGATATAGTGACTAAGTATCTATGTATTTATTATTATTATTATTATTATTATTATTATTATTATTATTTTGTAATATGGCGTATGTGGTTACCATGAAGACATCCGCATCAGCCAATCATATTGTGAAAAAATGCTGTCATCAAAAGCAATGATTGAATTGTTAATAGCAGTGAAGAAAGCATTTATTGCTTTTTGTAAAACATGACAAACTGCATAAATTGTAATTAGTCTGTATTGTGGCCATGTATACATGACAATGTAAACTTTGATCTTCATCGGCACTGCGTTACACCTACTTAGGAGATGAGGTGCACTTACAACTCAACAATCACTGAAATAGGCCCTACTCCTGCAATTGCCATTAAATACCGATTTAAAGCTTATTATCATTAAACATATCAAACACATGAATTTGATTTGTGTTATTAATCGTCAGCAGCAGCCATTTTGGATTGTTTGTGTCTCAGGAGCCATATTCACATAGAATCATAAGGCTAAAAGTAGCTCTAAATTGGACACTTTCCCTGTGTAGTGCTAATAATTCTCTAATTTTGTTTTCTGTTTAAGAGTAATTCACAAAGGATTTTAAAACTAAAAGCAGGTCCTAAACCTGTGAAAACTTAGGGGTAGTCCAGAGGATTCCTAAGTCACTAAGAGCCCTAGGATGAAATAAAAAACAATCCTAATCAGCTGCTGTCATTGATTTAATGGTGTAGTCTAAGGGTGTCGATCTCATGACCCGTGGGAGAACCAGCCTAATAAAGGTTGTAATCTGACCTGCCAAATTAATTTAGAATCTGTGTTCTAAATTAAAATCATCTTATGAGTTTAACTAAATTGAAATTTACAGTAAGGCAATGAAGATGAACAGCAAATATCATCAAACTACATTAAAAATTTGTCCACTGCTATTAACAATTTAGTCGTTGTTGTAGATGATGGAATTTTTCATAGCTGAATGCCTACAGTGATTGGTTGATGTAGAAAATCTCCTTTGAATCCCCCACACAGAGCTAATCAGTTAATGTCTGTTATGCATTTGTGTACTCACTTTTTTAATGGGACGACAGATTAACACTCATTGGACAACCGGCTTTTGATACATCATTTTAAGTCCCGCACCGCGAGTGGATGCACAGGCTTAACTAGGAGTGTGGGGGCGGGTGAGTTTTGCACAGAAAAAAAAAATCTTGACATTTATTGGACAGGGTGCTGTTCGTTTGTCCTGCCTGGATGCACAGTTTTTCCTTATGATGATTGGTCGACCTCTTAAAGAGGTGGAACCTCATAACCAGCTGCCAATAAGTAAATTGGGAATGAACATGGCTGATATCTCAAACTTTAACATATTGGTGGCACTCGGAATCACTTGAAAGCTACTGTAGATGTAATTTGTAAATACTGTAAAAAGTTCTGTTTGATTATTTGCATTCTCTTCCTTCTTCAGCTAGTAGCTTAGGAAATGAAAGCTGAAATTCTGATATATTGTCTCATATTCATCTTTTGATCTCAAACCCAAATGTCTTCAGTGCATAGCAAAAAACAAAAGAATTGCCATTCCAATACTTTTAGAGGGGACTAGATAGATAGATAGATAGATAGATAGATATAGAGTTTTTCCTCCAACTTAAATATTATGACCTATTTTGTGCAGATTTGTGTCATAAAATCCTAATTAAGTCTGTTTCAGTTCCAGGTTGTAACACTACAAAATGTGGAAAAGTTCATGGGGGTTGATTACATAAGCAAACATGTATGTGCAGAGGAATCATGGATAGTACCTGATTTTTTTTTGTCATGATACTGAGACAACACTAGTTAAAGTTGTAAATGACCTCCTGCTGGCTTCTGATCAGGGTTGTGTCTCCTTGCTCGTGTTACTTGATCTCAGTGCAGCTTTTGATACCATACATCACAATATTCTTTTAGACAGACTAGAAAATTTCGTCAATCCTAGGCCACTGCTTTTTCCTTATATATGTTAACGGAGTTATTTGTAAACATAGTAGTGTCAACTTCTATACTGATGATGCACAGCATGTTTCGTCAAAGCCATATGACAGACACCAGCTCAATAAAGTTGAGGAATGTGAATATGTAAAGGACATTAGACACTGGATGCTGATTAACTTCCTCCTACTTAAGACAGAAGTACACTATATGGCCAAAAGTATGTGGACACCTGATCATAACCCCCATATATGAGCCTTCCCCAACCTTTTGCCCCTGAAAACAAAGCAAAGTCCATAAATACATGGTTTGCCAAGGTTGGTTTGGGAGCACTCAAGTGGCCTGCAAGTGGTCAAGAGTCCTGACCCCAAACCCCACTGAACACATTTGAGATGATTTGGAACTCTGACTGCACATCAGGCCTGCTTGCCTGACATCAGTGCCTGACCTCACTAATGCTCTTGTGGCTAAATGGGCAAATCTCCAGAGCCACACTCCAAAATGTAGTGGAAAGCCTTCTCAGAAGTGTGGACGTTATTATAACAGCATTTGGAATGGCATGTTCAAAAAGGCACAAAAAGTGGCCATAGACTGTGTATTTAATGTACCTTAATTTGGAATATACTGTTAATAGATGGTTCCGATTCGCTGTCACTCCTATATTTCAGTACCGAAATATTCATAGTGGCAAAGGGAACACTACTATTCATTACTGGATATGACGACGCAGTCACTGCAAGAAAGGTCTCAGTTGTTTAATTGGCAAAATAAAAATATGCTGGATAAAAATAGAATATGACAGAGTTTATATAGCCCTGTCCATCATGGGTAATGATTTACTGTAATGGAACCTCTGCCCAAAGCACAACATCTCCTTATAGTTTTACTTACGTATAGCAATTAGAAGTCAAATATTGGCTTTCACTTTTCACTGGAATGTGATTTTGACTATTTTGAGGGCTGTTAAATGAGGGGTCAGAATGTTGCATATGTGCCAGGATCACAGTCCAGATTCCTCAACAGCTGGCTGGCCAATCTGATTGGAGGACATTTCTGTCCCACTGGTATTTTTTCACATGTCTGTTACTATTTGTAGAGCAATGCAGGGGTGATATCAGCACCAATGCACTCCACTTAACCTTACATGTTTACAACTATGCCCTGCCCATTTTAATATTGTTTCCAATACAAAGCACTGAGGGGTAAAAATGACCTGTCAAAATGTCTGTCACAGGAATTGTTTGACCTTCCTACAATCACGTCATGTGAACTAAAAATACACAGTGTAGGACAACAATGGCAATATAAATAGCCAATGTAGACAAGCAGGTAATAGTCACACAGAGTGAAAAGCTTTCTCTTTAGTAATTATGATCTCACAGGATGGAGAGACATATATTATGAGTCATATAGCTGCATCTACATGCCTCACAGACACAAAATGGTGTGCTTTAAACCATATAAAGGCTAAAAGTAACAAAGAGAAGAGAAGCAGCAAGCAGCCAGGGATGGACTTTCTGTGTCCCCCCGTGCTGGTCGACATGCTCAATCACCACTGGAGGGACTTACAGGATGGCTTCTCTGACTCTGCTGAGCTCAATAAGATTCTAGTGTTCCAAAGTGATGAGCTGAGGTGGACTGCACAGAAACGTGGTGAGTTTGAGCTGGATGGAGAAGAAGATTTAATTAAAAATTTTAAATAAAGGAAAAATGAATAAAACAATAATAAAATTAGAAAAGAAAATGTAATAAAAAGGAAATGTATGTTTATATAACTATGAGACGAAATGTATAGCAAACTAAAATTTAGAGGACACAGTATGACAAAATGCACTGGGTGGGTGGAAAAGCAAGCTGGAAAAGTGGATTTTTAGTTGTTTTAAAATGGGAAAAGGGGTGCAGGTATGGAGGAAGAGTGTTCAGCAGTTTTGGGGCAGTGACATTAAAAGCCCTATCTCCTATGGTGCAAGCAATATACAGTCTCTGGGTCTGAGCAGATGAGTATCTGATGATCTAAGAGTGCACATGTAACTTAGCCAGTGTAACTTTTGAAGTGTGGGGTTGATGTGTTCCCATGGTCTGGTTCTTCTCAAGCCTGGATATGACATTGAAGTAAAATGTGATGACAAGGTGATAATATGTGAAAGCATTGCTGGTCCAAAGATTAACTATGGAATAGAAGAGGAAACCATTACAATAATTAAAAAAAAAAACATAAATTTGCTTTTCCACATCATAGTCAATCAGACTGCTTAATGCAAACTTTCATTTCTTTTATAGATGGCATAGCATCTATAATAGATCTTATGCAAAAATTCATGCAAATTGAATTGCTATAATTATTTGGTAGCAAATCACCTGTGAAGCAAGCACTCCAGATGCATTCATGGTACATTGCATAAGCTCATGCCTCCATAAGATCCACTACTTTCATCATGATTATGTGATTATTTTTGCATGTATTATAATACAGGGTCATTTTTCAACACTGATGCATAATTCAGCTCAGTTTAGCAGAATCCTTCATGGTTCCAGACTGTTGGTCGTGTTGTGCAGTGCCTCTGGAACTAAATAGACTAGCACTTGGTTATTCAACAATGAACAAACAAACAAATAAATAAATAATTTAAAAAGACTCATTTTTCTTAAGGTCCAAAAAAGTACACTAACTTCATAAGCAGGGCTCTCTTCTGACATCTATACACTAGATGGCAATGTACACCTAAAGTGTGGAATAGTAATTCACTATTAACCTCAGATCCATGCTTTCTTTGTGCATGCCTATACAGTATGTCATATTACAATTTACTAAGCTACTTAATGTGGGTCATCTTTTCAGTAACTCATGAAAAACTGGAAAGATTATTTTTTTAACCCTATTATGCTTTGAAAAAAAAAATTGAAATCTGATTTATATGCACAAAGGCATATAATTTCTAATGCCTTTAATTTTTTCTAAGTATCATGTACTGTCAGTGTACTTCATATTTTTATATATGAAACATTTGGTACATGGTCAGACAGTGGTGCAGGACTTAATACTGTTCCTCGCTCAAGTTGATAGTTGAGAGGTGTTAATTATAACTTAGTCTGTTGAAAGGTGTTAATTATAACTTAGTCTGGGATGTGATGGCTGCTACAAGTTCTGCACATGAATCACAATAGCATCTAACTGATGATTAATGAACTGACAGAAAATAATTACACCCCATTATAGGCCTCTGGTCTTTGGAATACAAGCAGGAGCTGACAAGTCCACTGTGCATTGCTGCAGCACAGGGTTTTACTGACTGCCTACTGTACCTGCTTGAGCATGGAGCACATCCTAATCTCAGTGCAGGAGGAAAGGCGGCGCTTCATGAGGCATGCACAAATGGCAACACTGAATGTGCAGAGCTACTCCTAGAGCATGGAGCCAATCCCAATCAGCTGACAGAGGACGGGCTGGCACCTTTACATATGTGCAGAACACCCCAATCACTCCGGTATGAGTTCATTCATTTCTAAGCATTCAAAAATTTATTTCAATTAATCTGTTAAGTGTTTAATATTCCACTATGGCCTGCTAGTATCCTGCTAGTATGTGCATTTACAAAAGTCCCCCACTTAAAACACAACATACTGGAAAAGTGATTTTTATAATACTTTCTATTTCAATCAACAAACAAACTGAAAGGACAAAGAGACCAAAAACTACATTTGGCAAACGCAGCAGTAATCCAGATCATTGTGGTATAATCTTGTACAGTGGTCTGATACAGAGTTTCTTTATACCTCTTCTATCTATTTAAGCAGGATTAGGTATCATATTCTACTTAAAGCACAAAGTACTAGATAGCTTTTTCTAATGTACTACATGTTCTAATTTATTAAGACTAATAGTCAATATTGACTGTCATTGCTCATGCCATTTAATGTCCATAAAAGAGTTTCTTAGTGAGTTTACATACTTGGCCTGAATACTCAAATCCATAGCTGAAATAGAGTCTGGACTTGTGTCCTATGTCTTTATCAAAGTTTTGTTTTTCTAAAAAAAATTCCTTTCAAATGACTGATCAGTTGTGATCATCACTTCTGCTGTGCACAAAATCTTTGCAAAACAGGACACAACTTTATTGTTCATATTACACTTTATCTAATGTACTATTCATTTTATTAGTGTTTTTGTCTTTTTTGCTCAACACTAGTTACTGTGTTAGATGCACCCTTTTAGTTGAAGGTGCTCACTTGCATATAAAACCCTTTGTATTTTTCTGAGCTCTAATCACTTGCATTTTAATGCCTTCTTCACACCATAAACTGAGGAGGCAGATCATCAGGTCCATTAACCACAGCATGGCTTTCCCAACCATTTAGAAAAACTTGAAACACAATATACTTTTCAATTTGAAAAAAGAAGTGACAAACTGAACCAAATGCACTTCTGATGCTCAGTCCCAGGAACAGGTTGTGACACATGGTACATTCTGCACCCAACATCAGTTTAAGTGAGCCTCAAAGAGGAACTAAGATCGGTTTCTGTACCACATCTGGACCTCAAAACCATTTTAATATCCAATTAAATGTACAGCATTCTAAATGTAAAGAAAAGTAATAATTTTAGCCCAGAAGAGTTACACAGTACTAAATATTGGAAATACTTACCGACCATCAAACTAATATAGTAATCACTTGTCCAAAACAGCTGTGCCAAGGCCCTGGTGCGTCATGGTGCCAATGTAGACCTTCCTACTGAGGAAGAAGAGGACACTCCATTACTTATGGCTGCGAGGCATGGCCTGCCACACCATGCCCAGCTGTTCCTGCGATACTGTGCAAACATCAACCACACCAGTAGTTCAGGAGAAACGGCATTAGGTGCCGCATGTTTGGAAGCTCAGCAAAAGCAAGGAGAAGATCAGGATGAAGGACACTTTCAAGTCTGCAGGCTTCTTTTGAGTTATGGAGCTAATGTGAATCTAGCTGACAACGAACGACGCACTCCTCTTCATAAGGCAGCCCGCAATGTCCAGATCAGTTTGGTGCAGCTTCTTTTGGATCATGGGGCAGATATAAATGCCATTGATTACAACGGTTGTTCACCATTGTCGAATGTGCTACAAAACGCTATATTACGTCAGGAATGGCAGCCAGATATTGTGGTTCAGACCCTGTTAAACCATGGATCCATTAAAGTATGGCCACAGGCATTGCTCAAGGTTGGTAACCTGTAATTGAGATGGTATTTAATACTTGTTTCTGTATCTACTTCATTTGTGAAAAAGATTCTCTTACTTTCTCATACTTTTTTGTTTTTAAAAATAGTTTTCACTATAATATTTAAAATATAATTAATACTAGACAGGCTTTATTTATGTGTTTATTTTGTTTTTTAAGGTATTAACAGCCTGTGCAGCTGCTCCGAAAACTGTGGAGATTCTGTTCAACTCCTACACACTTGTTCCTGTAACATATAAATGGGTTGAAGCTATACCTGAAGACATTTTCAAAGTAGGTACTTTAGAGAATTTGAAAACTCTTTAGTATGCATTATAGAGTTGAGTTGTGGCACAAACTGAAAGACTTTTATGAATTTCTCTAGCTTCACAGGTCATTTTATGACTCTCTTTTTGCTCTGGAATACAAACCACGTTGCTTGCAGCACCTGTGTAGAGCTGCACTACGAAAGCACTTTGGGAAATACTGTTACTTACTTATCCCCCAGCTTCCTGTCCCAAAGATGCTACAAGACTATCTCCTTTTGAAACCTGAAGGCTACATCAACTAGAAGAGTGGAGGTTAGCACTGATCTAATAAAAAAAAAATCTCTGATACTGAAATTGATCTGAAATTGCATTTTTATTGTAAAACTCTTAAGCTGTGCCTTTATTTTAACCTGCTGACTGAGAATCTATGCTTGGTATGATTATTTCTCTTTTTGAATATGTATATTAAAAGTATAAAGAGTAATAAAGAGTTTGTTTCTATAGTGGATTTGTGGTGTCATATAATAATTTGTATGCATAATGCAGTGTTAATTTTTAAGATTGTGCTGGAGTGTTGTAAAATACATGTCTTTTAGGAGCTACATATTGTTTACTGCTAAACAATATTTTGATAAATAAAACTATTTGTGATTTTCCTCTAACACTGTGTGTCATTTGTAAAAAAAAAAAAAAGTGGAGCTTTAAGCTTAAAGTGGAGGTTACCACTTAAAATATCTTAAAGGTGCCATAAAATTAAAATCCATCATCTCTGTCTTTTTTTTTTTTTTTTTTGTATGTGTAGGACACTGAATGCACTTTTTCATATTTATTTATTAGGTACTACAGTCAGCAGTTATACACCTACAAAATCTGGTAGGTGTACCAGACAATATGGCTAGATTTTCTGGTGAAAGCATCACAACTGGCTATTTCGATTTCTAAAAAAAATTAGAATTCCAGTGGGTTTTTCCTCCTCATGTCTATCCACCACATACCTTAGGTGTGATTATCACAGACAAGAATTTTGTCATGTTTACCTGTAATGAGAAAAGAATAGAAAGTTGTTGGGACACCTGATATGACTGTGTCAATGATGACTTCAATGATAAGTGAGTTTTGAGTAAACTGTAAAATGTGTGTGAAAATCCAAGTGCTTTGGCTATAGCCAGGGACTTTTTAATACAACATTTCACAATTTATTTCTGTATTTCTTCTCTTGCCTGCCTGGAAATAAACTAAACTACCACAGTCAATGAATGCATTTGTGGTTCTAGGTGCATGTAGCAGATTTATCTTAGATTAATTTGTGCAACTATTGCAGATATGCAGATGGATTTTTTTACGGGGTGGTCACCTTTACTAAGGGGAAAAATGGCTCACCCCAAGGGTGTTAATGCTGATAGTATCCATAAACACATATAAATTACACACACAGAAATATGTCAACATTGGCAGTGTCTTGTAGAAGACATGTTCAAAATTAATTTTTTTTATCAGGCAAGTCTGGGCCTTTGCTTTGTATATTTGACGCCCTTGTTCTAAATGTTGAGAGTTGAAAATTAAAGGAACGGGTCTTTCCTGGCTCAGGTCTTATCTGACTGATCATTATCAGTTTTTAAATGTTAATGGTGACTTCTCTATGCATACAAAAGTTTGGTATTCCACAAGGCTCTGTCCGAGGCCACTGCTTTTTTGCCCCACTAGGAACATTCATTTGGTATTAGCTTCCACTGCTATGCTGATGACAAAACTATATGTTTCAGCAAAACCTGATGAAAGATACCAGCTTAATAAAGTTGAGGAATGTATAAAGGACATTAGACACTGGATGCTGAGTATCTTTCTCCTACTTAATTCCAACAAGACAAAAGTACTTCTACTAGGACCACAGGCATCTAGAAATACGCATTGTGATTATGTAGTAACTCTCGATGGCCTTTCAGTTATATCATTTGCAGCAGTAAAAGACCTTGGTGTGATTATAGCTGGAACCTGGAGATTAGAGAAGTTGAACAGAATAGTATATCCAGTGTAGTAGGAGTCAGTACCAAGATTTCATTTAAAAACTCTTGTACATACTTTTTAAAGAACTCTAAATTAACTAACATTGATTCTAGTGGAGATCACAAGTATGACAGTTTCTTGTGTTAAAAAAAAAAACAGTAATTGTAAATTGTAATTGTTTCAGCTCTGCTCAGTGGAAAAAGGAGGGGGCAAAATAGGTCTTAATGCAATCTGTAGCCCATATCTGACTCTAAACAAATCCTACATCTATAGCTGCTGCTCTGCCTTTTTGCAATAGCTATCAAAGCCATCAAGGTGTACGAGGTCGGCGCAAGCCTCCTTAACCCTGGGCCACCTTTCTAGATTTCCAAAAGAGTTTCGGAGGCCTGGGCCTTCTTGGTTTGTAGCTCAGGTTTCTCTTCATTCAAGCATAAATCTTTTGCCTTTTACTAAAGATTTCTGTGGAGAGGAGCGCTGATATGCCCGGCGAAGGCGATACTCGGCCGGCCCGTGTGGTGCGGCTTCGGCATTCCGTGAGAGTGGAGCTCCGATCCGATGCTGCTGCGGATGTGAAGAAGCGGTTTGGCTGGGACTGGGTTGTGCTCCAGATCTTGCGGGACTGTCAGTGTCTAAGATTTTCTGCCTGCAGGACTTCGTGTCATCTGGCTTGCTGGATATTACTTTCGCTTCATTCAAGGACTGCTCTGCTTTCTTTGACCAGTGCTCCCGCCAGCCCAAGGAGGAGGTGCTTTGGGGTCTGCGTTTGGTGCTGCTCTTCGCGATGGACGAGCTCCCCGTCACGGTGCATCTCTACAACCCGTTTGTGGCGGATGAGGACATCAGGGCTTTCCTGGGCCGCTATTGCTTGTCAGTATCTGCAGGAGAGAGGATCCAAGGAAGATTCGGGATTTGGAATGGCAAGAGGAGGTTCCTGGTGAGGCTGAGGGTGGACCCGGTGGCTCCTGGGGGCCTCCGGGGAGATTCTCCATCGGCCCTCACCGGGGCTTCCTCCACTACCCGGGCCAGCCTCTCTACTGCCGGAGATGCGGAGCGTTAGGCCATACTAAGGAGGTCTGTACCGGGCGAAGATGCCATCTCTGCGGGGCTGAGGACCACGCTGCAGCTGAGTGTGGCGCGCCGAAAGCTTCCAGCCTATGCGGGAGCAAGGAGCACCTGTACCACTGCTGCTCTTACCCACCTACGCCAGCCTCTTTGCTGAGGATTTCCAGGTGGAGCAGGAGGAAGTGGGGTAATGGACAGGCAGAGCCAGCTGGAGCAGTCAGACTGGCGAACAATGCAGCAGCAGAACACCCAGTGAAGCCAGCACTGGAAGACCAGACATTGGTGAGGGAGGCAGCTAGCGTCCTGCCGGTGGAGAAGCGCACCCCCATCGATATCTTAGAGGAGGGCGGTACCCTGGCAGCGGAGGGCCTTCCGCCGGTGGAGGGAGTGTCGACCCCCATGGTGTCTGCGCAGGTGCAGGAGGAGCCAGCTCTGGATCTGAGCCCGAGTCAGAGCACATGGTCTCCCATGAGCTGGGCGGAGTCTCTGGATCATCTGGAGGCCGTCCCTGCTCCAGCCCAACCTAATTGGGCAGCCATGGTGTTTTCGGGCGGCTTGGAGATTGGGGGTCCAAGTCAGAAGCATGAGTCTGGAATGGTGGCGGAGCCCTACAGGAGTCACCAGACCAGGGCTGCGAACTCAGGCGACTGAGGAGAGGGGGCTGAAAAAGGCTCGGGTGGAGGAGAGACGGGAGTTCGATCTCGTCCCGCCAGAGGAGGCCCAGGCAGGAGTGGGGACTGCAGGTGAGGGGGTTCAAGGGGGTGGGGGATGGCCCCCTCCCATGGTGATAGACTGCCAGAAGGAGAGCGACGAGTCTCAGGAGGGGGGGAGATGGAAGAAGAGGGGTGGTCTCAGGTTGTGTCGAGGAGGATCAGACTGGCAGCAGGGAGGGGAAGGGAAGTGAATGCAGGGAAGGACAATAGGGACATTTGAGAGGGAAAAACCCTGGAATGGAGTGTTCCAGGTGGGTTGGCAGTGGGAGGTGGGAAATAATGACAGGGTGGAGGAAGGGGGGGTAGATGGTGGGTTTGCTGGGCTTATGGGAGAAGCGGGTAAGGGTCAGTTGGTGTTTGGGTTTATTTTCTGTGATTCATTAAAATGAATGTGTTTTCAGTTGCATCTTTAAATGTACAAGGCATTAAACAGCCCCTAAAAAAAGCTGCTGTTTTTTTGAGTTTGCGTTCTGTGTCTTTTGATTTGCTGTTTCTGCAGGAATGTCATTTGAGTTCTGAGGTCGAGGGAGAGGAGTTTTCAAAGGGTTAGGATCTGAGGCCTTCCGTTTGGGGGGTAGGTGATGGGGGGGAGGGGGATGGGGTGGGAGTCCTGTTCAAATCCTTCGATTGGGAGGTGGAGTCGGTGGTGTCAGTGGTGCCAGGGAGGGTTATTTGTATAGATGGGAAGTGGAGGAGAGTAAGGTTTAGGGCAGTGGGGGCATATACCCCTTGCAGGATAGGACAGAGATGGGGCTTCTTCCACCTGCTGGAACCGCTCCTCTACACCAACAGGATGCTGCTAGTGGGAGGAGACTTTAATGTAGATGTGGATGTGGAGGAGGGAGGGGAGCTGGCCCAGGTGATGGCAGTAGCAGGGTTGGCGGACATGTTCAGGTTGGTCGAGCCACAGGCCCCTGGCCACACCTGGAGTAATTCCAGGGGTAACACCTTACGGCTCGACCTCCTGTTTGTGGTGGACAGCACGAGGGTGCAATCATTCCAGGTGGTGCCCCTTTGGGCCTCGGATCACTGTATGGTGATCGGAGGTATGCAGGTAGAGGTGGGGAGGAGAGGACAGGGTTTTTGGCGGCTGAATCAAGCCACATTACAGGACCCCTTCTTTGGTAGAGTCTTTTGCCACCTCTATGTAGGTTGGCGGCGTATGAGGGTGCTGTACGCTACGCAGGTGGAATGGCCTGGAGAAGAAGGTCACCATTCTGTGCTGCTGGTGGGGCCAGGAGATGGCAAGGAGGAAGATGTAGAGGGCCAGGCAGTGGTCCAGGGTTCTGTGTATGGCCTGGCAAGACGGAGATCAAGGGTGGCTTAGGGATGCTAGTGAGGCCCTGAGGGCCCACTACGAGGCTGAGGCCCGCAGTTGCTTTGTCCAGGCCGGCAAGCAGGCGCTAGAGCAAGACGAGCTCCCGACGCGCTTCTTTTTCAACAGCGTTAAAAGCCGCCAGTGGGGGTCCTATATTGAGGGCCTGAGGCAAGGTACTCAGGTGGAAACATCGATAGAGGGAATGCTGGGGGTGGCCAGGTCCTTTTACTGTGACCTATTTAGAGCGAGATAGTCAAGGGAGGACGTCGCGGTGGGCTTTCTGGACTCTGTTGCTGGCAGGCTGCCGGAGGAGTGCGTGTCAGAGTTGGAGGGCCAGATCTCTCTGGAGGAGGTGGAGAGAGCCATGCTTTCCCTGAGGACCGGCGTCGCCCCAGGTGGAGATGGCTTGCCGGTTGAATGGTACCGGAAATTCTGGCCACTGGTGAGCCCGGATCTGGTGGCCGTCTATGGGGAGGCAATGGAGCGTGGATCTCTACCTCTATCCACCAAAGTAGGGCACATCACCCTTCTTCATAAAAGGGGGGACAGGGCAGACTTGGCGAATTATAGGCCGATTACGCTGTTGACGGACGATTATAAAATCTTGGCCAAGCTGATGGTCCTGCGCCTTAGGAGAATGATGGCCCAGGTTGTTCACACTGACCAGACCTGTGGAGTGCCCGGGTGAATGTGCAGCATGAACCTGGCGCTGATCAGGGACGCACTAGCATGGGCTGAGCATCGCCGGGAACCATTGGCGTTGATAAGTCTGGACCAAGAGAAGGCTTTCGACCATGTCTCGCACGCGGTTCTTTTCGCGCTCTTGGAGCGGATGGGCTTTGGTTCGGAATTCATCGCCATGGTGCAACTGCTGTACGCGGGGGCGTTCAGGCGCGTTACCGTAAATGGGCACTTCTCCAAGCTGATTGAACAGCGAGGAGGGGTCAGACAGTGATGGACAAGGGCCAAGGTGTCGGTGTATGCCGACGATGCGATGTTGCTTCTTGGCCGGGATGAGGACGTCTGTGCAGTGGGTCTTGTTTCCTCCTACTTAATTCCAATAAGACAGAAGTACACTGATCATACACCTGAACTAGGAATCTGGCTAAGTGTAAGGTGTCCTGATTGCCCCGCCTCCACACTGATATTTTTTACAGCTCCTGCCCAAGAAAAAAGAAAATGGTAGTTAAAAAAAAAAACACACCCACCCACAATTTATGCACATAAATGTTAACACAATTACAAAATCAGGCAGCAAAATACATGAACTAAATCACAGAGAGAAATCAATAAGGCCGAAGAAAGGTAAAACTTAAAAAAAGAAATAAATTAGCAATTCTAATTCCCTGGCCTCCCTTGCACATTTTCCTGGGGCCACCAAGGTGCCCCTACTACCGTAATCCCTGAAAAACCTCCTCCCTCTCCACCCCCTATCCCTGCCCTCACAATCCCTTCCCCACTCCCCCCCCCCTCGCTGAACTTCCTAAGCCTCTCTAGCCTGGCCCTGAACACGTAGAGCAGGTTGTCCTGGTGGACGCGCGGAGTCAGACTCCGGATGCATTCGCATCTCGCGCCCCACAACACGCACTTCGCCACCGGGATAGCTTGCCACAAAGGCTTCGCCATCTCCGGTCCCATGCGCTTCAGTCCCCTGCCGTACAGCACGAGGTCGCGGTTTATGTCCGTTCCCCCTTCGGCAGACCACCACTCTGAGATGCTTCTCCAGAACCGTGTCACGACGGGACACGACCACAGGGTGTGCTCGACCGTCTCCTCACCCCCGCACCCGACCGGGCACAGGGGCGTACGGCTTATGCTGTGACGGTAGAGACGCTCCCTGACCGGAAAACGTCCCAAAGCCCCCAGCCAGTGCAGATCCTTGCTGGCCCCGTCCAGCCAGGTGGGCTGCAGACCCGCCCACTCGACCCCCGGCACTCGGGGGAGGGTCTCACCCGAATGGGCTGCACAGCAGTCCCTCCACTTCTTATATAACTTACGGTGGTCCAGCACAAGGCCGTCCACCAAACACCAGGGCTGGCCGCGAATGAACTCGGCCGCCTTCTGGTAATGCCACGGGCGGTCGGTCGACCATGGCGAGGTCCCCTTCCAGGGGATCACTGTCCGCAAAGCAAAGCCAAGCCAGAACTTCGCAAACAGCGATGACATGTGGCCCTCCGATCCCCTTACCAACTTGGCTAGGAAGGCCACGTACATCGCCATGGTCTTGAAGGGAATGCAAGCCACTCTCCTTCCCCCTTTGTCCCGCTCCGCGTACATTGCGACACGGACAACCTGCTCGTTTCTCCCCCGCCAAATGAATGTAAATAGGGCGCGCTCTAGGCGCCTTCCTGTTACAAATGGGACAAGGAAGACAAAGGCCAGATGGTTAAGGCCTGCCAGCAGGTCCGAGTTTGCCGCTACTACCCTTCCGGTAAGGGAGAGGTCCCTTCTGCCCCAGCTCTCGGCCCTGGCCTGAAGCTTCCTCAGGGCGATGTCCCAGTTCTTTTGGGAACGGCCCTCTCTCCAGAAGACAACTCCCAAAATCCTGAGCCCATCCTGGCACAAAGAGAACCCCCCCAGAACGTCGGATCTTCCAGCCCACGCTCCTGCGTACAGGACCGCAGACTTCCCATGGTTGACGCGCGCCCTGGTGGCCTCAGAGAACGCCTCCAGGATGCACCCCACCACACCAAAATTCTCGTCCCGGCCAAGGAACAAAGTTGCGTCGTCAGCATACACCGACACCTTGGCCCTTGTCCCTCCTGCGCCAGGGATGTGGAGTCATTCCTGGCTCCCTTGCACCCCCTCACCTGCAGTCCTCAGTCCTGCCCGAGCCTCCACAGGAAGGACGAGATCAAACTCTCGCCTCTCCTCCACCCGAGACCTTTTTGGATCCCGTTCCTCAGCCACCAAATCCACAGCCCTAGTCTGGTGGGTCTTGTAGGGCTCCGCCACCATACCAGACTCTTCCTCCTCACTCAAGTGTTCAGTGACCTCGGAGAAGCGCAATCAGGCTGGGCTGGAGTGGGGGCGGCCTCCAGACAATCCAGAGCCTCCGCCCAGCTCATGGGGGTCCATGCGCTCCCACCCGGGCCCGACTCCAGAGCTGGCTCCTCCTGCGCCTGGGCAGACGCCGCAGGGGTCAACGCTCCCTCCCCTGGCGGAAGGCCCTCCGCCGGCAGGGTCCCGCCCTCCCGTGGGATAACGACGGGGGGGTTCCTGTCTACCTGCAGGACACCCACTGCCTCCTCGCAGAACTCCTCAGTGAAGAGACTGGCATAAGTGCCTTTCCGCGAAGGGCAGCGGCGGTAGAGGTGTTCTTCGCTCCCACAGAGACTGCAGGCCTTCGGTGCTCCGCACTCAGCCGCGGCGTGGTCATCCGCTCCACAGAGACGGCACCTCCGTCCGGTGCAGGCCTCCTTTATGTGGCCTAGGGCGCCGCACCTCCGGCAGTAGAGAGGCTGGCCAGGGTAGTGGAGGAAGCCCCTGTGAGGGCCGATGGAGAAGTTCCCCGGAGGGTGGAGAAGGCCCCTAGGAGCCGTCGGGTCCACTCCCAGCTTCACCAGGAACCTCCTCTCGCCATTCCAGATCCCGAATCTCCCCCGGACTCTCTCTCCTGCAGACACAGAGGAACAGTAGCGGCCCAGAAACGCCCTAATGTCCTCATCAGCCACAGACGGATTGTAGAGGTGCACCGTGACGGGGACCTCATCCAGCACGAAGAGCGGGACCAAGCGCAGACCTCGAAGCACCTCCTGCTCGGGTTCCCGGGAGCACTGGTCAAAGAAGGCAGAGCAGTCTTTGAACGAAAAGAAGGTAATATCCAGAAAACCAGAGGAAACGAAATCCTGCAGACAGAAAACCTTCGACGCCGACAGTACACCAAGGTCACGCAGAATCCGGAGCACAACCCAGTCCCAGCCAAACCGCTTCCTCACGTCCGACGCAGCATCCGATCGGACCTCCACCCTTACAGAATGACGAAGTCGCACCACCCGGGCCGGCCGAATATTGCCTTCTGCAGGCATTAAGCTACACTTGATAATAGCCAAAAGGCCGAGAAGCAACAACCAGCATTTTCTTCTTCTTCTTGGTGTTTAATGGAAGATGCCATACAACTTTTAGGTGCATTACTGCCACCTACTGATAAGGAGTGTGGGCCAGGATCATAGTCTACCCAACCAGCCAGATTACTAGTTCCCAATCACTTATAGAGATAGCCATCACCCACCCACTCACTCACTCACTCAGTGTTTAAGCCATCCTAAAGCTGTCTGTGGGGTTGGAGTTGCTTCCCTTACTTCTTTCTAGCCACTCTTATGGTTGTGGTCTTTGTGAAAGAAGAGAAAAAAAAAACAACTTCTATTTTTCAACAGTTTGAGAAGGTGCACCATTCGTGGAGGTACTGTAATACCAGGTTGATGTGTGGAGTGGATGGAACAAGCCCCTCTTCCAGCTCTAAAAATCCATTTCAAATAGAGTCCTCGAATAGAGAACGTATCAGATATTGAATAGACAAGAACAGATACGACACTTGATCGTAGCCAAAAGGCCAAAAAGCAATAACCAGCATTTTCTTCTTCCTCTTGCTGTTTAATGGCAAATGCCATACAACTTTTAGGTGCATTACTGCCACCTACTGATAAGGAGTGTGGGCCAGGATCATAGTCTACCCAACCAGCATTTTCCTCTGGCCTGAAGAACACCCCACAGTAAAGCGGTGACTCCAGAATGGTAGCCAGACTCCACCCCCAACAGATACTGGCCAATCTCTTTTGTCACCTTGATAGCTATTGGAAACAAGCA
>CM040458.1:1886051-1912672 GCA_022758105.1 Pangasianodon gigas
GACCAGAACAATAAGAATGGCTAGAGGGAAGTAAGGGACACAACTCCAGACCCACAGACAGTTCCAACAGGGCTTAAACAGTCAGTGAAACAGTGAGTGATTGAATGGGAAAGAATGGCTATCTCTATAAGTGATTGGGGACTAGTAATCTGGCTCAAATTGGAATTGTAATTGTTTCAGCTCTTTTCAGTGGAAAAAGGGGGCAAAATAGGTCTTAATGCAATCCGCAGCCCATATCTGACTCTAAACAAGAAATAAACAGCTAAGAGCCTTGCTTTTAAACAGTCAGTGAAACAGTGAGTGATTGAATGGGAAAGAATGGCTATCTCTATAAGTGATTGGGGACTAGTAATCTGGCTCAAATTGGAATTGTAATTGTTTCAGCTCTTTTCAGTGGAAAAAGGGGGCAAAATAGGTCTTAATGCAATCTGCAGCCCATATCTGACTCTAAACAAGAAATAAACAGCTAAGAGCCTTGCTTTTAAACAGTCAGTGAAACAGTGACTGATTGAATGGGAAAGAATGGCTATCTCTATAAGTGATTGGGAACTAGTAATCTGGCTCAGTGTAAGGTGCCTTAATTCCCCCACCTCCACACTGATATTACCTCTTTTGCTACCTCATTCATGGTGTACCTGTCTTGAGGCAAACAAGCTCCTGTACAAGTTCATGAATCTACCACACTCCTGAAAACTACAGTAAAATTAAAGGTTAATCACTCAGGTAGAAGCAAGGAAATCTAAAGGCAAAGCACTTGAACTTTTTTTTTTAACGAAAGTCATTTTGCTTGACTATGCTAAACTTTTGTGTCTTTCTGACCTCTCTTGCTACATTAATCACATGCTACATTAATGTGTACCCATCCTGAGGAACACAATCTCCTGTTTCTGCCTGCTGAGGCCCACAGGCTCTTTCAACAATCAGGATTCTACCCTCTGAGTTAAACAGTATACTGAAAGCAGTGAAGAAACACAATGACAGACAAAATCTAGACACAATGACAAACTTATAAGCAACAGTCAAATCAAATCTAAATAGCACCTGCACCTTTTTCACCTTTTAAGTCATGCTGCACCACTTTGCTAAATACTTGTATCTTTTTTAAGCCTATTTTTTAACCTATTTTTGCTATCTCCATTATGGGGTACCTGACTTGAGCCAATCAAGCTTCGGACTCCATACAAGTTCAGGACTCTACCTCGGTGGTAAAGATTATGGTAAAACCAGCGGCAAAACGAAAGGTTAGTCACACTGTTCAAGAGCAAGGAAATCTCAAAGTTAGGTATTTGAAATTTAAAAAAAATATCATGTCATTCCACTATGCTAAATAGTTTTGTCTTTTCTTACATCTTTTGCTACCTCAATCCTAATGTACCTGTCTTGAGGCACACAGGTTCCTGTACAAATTCAGGACTCTACTTTGGTTGTAAATACTGTGGGAAAACTGCAGCAGAACTAAAGGTTAGCCATTCTGGTAAATTACAAGGAAATCTAACACACTTGATGCTTTTTACAAAAGTCATGCCACTCCACTATGCTAAACTGTTGTGTCTTTTCCTACCTCATTCATGGTGTACCTGTCTTGAGGAAAACAAGCTCCTGTACAATTTCAGGATTTTACCTCTGAGGTAAACACTGTGGGAAACCAGTAGCAAAATTAAAGGTTAGAGTTATTTGTCTAAATGATTGTGTTTAAGTTTTAGATGCACATCTCTGTGCTGCTTTTTTAGCAGAGGACTTTTGTGTGAGGTGTAGGAATAAAGATGATCACTGTGCAGTTCATTGACTATTGTTCTCTGTGTAACTGTTGTTTCTGCTGCTATCAGGTCGTCTTGCAACTCTTTTCAAGTGACCGTTGGCTTCTCTCTTACCATTTCTCTTCTCTAATTAGTCTGTGAGCATGTTGTGAAATCTTGCATGGCACACATGTCCGGGGACGATTAGTTGTGGTTGTGGTTGCAGGATGTAACAGAACCTCCCAGTCATGAGGAAGGCACAGCAGCACAGTAGCATTCTGAAACAATGCAGGAATAGAACTCCATTGTCTACAGTAATACACAAGCTCCAGCTCAGCCAAAAACCTCCTTCCTAAGTGTCAGACAAATGCGAAGGCAGTGGACATGGTGAGGTATGCACTGGTGGGTAAGCACTGGTGGATCAGAGGACAGAAGAAAGACCCAATAAAGCAGCTACAGACATGCATAAAAAGCTAGCTCTTCAGCTGAGTGGTAAAGCCCATTCAGACCTCATCACCTCGTGTTTTTCTCCCTACTTCTTTTTTTAACATCTGAATTAATTAACAGAACACCATGTCAGAGCCTATGAGCCGTATTACATGACGCCACGTAGGTCTGTCTATATAACACAAAGAAAGAGAGGAAGAAAAGGGGAAGAAAAGAGAAAAGGCGCGTTCACGTGCCATAACGCATTGTGCGCTTGATCACAGGACAGCTGTTGCGCCGCAGATGTTTCCATCCACCACTGCCTGCAGTCTCTCCTCCAACAAAAGAGACCATTTCCTTTCTTCTTGCACATTCCTTTCAAAGTTTGTCTAGTAAAGTATTTCTTTATTGTCATTGCTCTAATATGCACCATATCCTGTCATAGTATTACGACTTTATTCTCAAAATCTTGTATTTTTATTTTTTTAAACAGCGATCCTAAAACGCCGTCGTACAATTTTACACCGTCGCACAGCCAAAGTTTGACCCTACAGCTACTCACTTTTTCACTTAATGTTCTGTTTCCTGAATCTGAGTACCGAATCTAAATAAAACTGGTGCATTTGTTAGAGGAAATCGAATAACTGAACTGAGTCGTGACTTTGTTGACCACGTTTAACCTCCGGGTGGCGGCAGCGGGGCGCGAGCACGCCGTGGGATTTGGCGTGAAAGGTGGTCCGCGGAGCAGCGCGCGCCCCGGCCTTCATCAGCTCCGCGAGTCATTACGCCAGACGCAGGATAGGCGACGTCCAAAAAAGCATCCTAACGCAGTGAACGGTTATCTCATATAGGATACAATTTACGGAGTATAAAGTTACCTGTTTCACAGGGAAAAGGTACGGGAAAGTTTTGTTTTTATTTTATGGGCTTCAGGCTTGTGAGGGGGAAAAACCGGGAGAATTGTGCGCCATAAAGGACATGAATGTCATTTTCATCTGAGATGAAGAAGAACTCGACCGAGCATGAGCGCGCAGATCGGGGAGCAGAAACCGCTGGGTAAGAGTTACAGTACAGCAGCCTGGAGTGTAGATGCAAACCAATAGGATGTGAAACATGAATAAGTGGTTGGCCATTTGATTAAGTCTCCAGAAATGAACTACAGCAGGATGGCAATTTCTGTTTCCCTCTTGATCAGTCTGTTCATCTGTTGTGTGTAGGGAGGGGGCATTTTTGGTAATTCTTCATAAATTCAATTCTGTAATAAATTCTGTCATATTTTTTTAAGAAGTCTTAATGGCAGTGCTACTGTAAGTGCCAGTCATGCTGCAATGAAAGATGGACTAATTTCTAATTTCAGATTCATGGTTTTGCAAATCTAACATTATCTCTATTGTGAGGGCTGTTTTTTTTTTCATATTCAAAGCACCTCACAGAGCTGGTGTCTGTCTATCTTTCTGTCTGTCTGTCTCCAGGCGAGACTCCAGTCCAGTGTCATCAACAACAAACAGTAAGTGACACTCTCTCTCTCTCTCTCAAATCTAAGAGCTACTTGGATGTTGCACTTCTGTTTACAGTATATGACCTTTCCCTAATTCTCTCGTTTCCCAGTGGAGGGATTATATCCAATAATAGCCCTTTAATCTGGAAGTACATGGTTGCTCTGAAAGACACACACACACATACACACACACACACACACACACACACACACACACACACACAAACACACACAGGAACACGTACATCTCTTAATGCCCTCTTATATAAACAGTGCTGACTGAGACAAGAGAAGAAAGCAGATACAGTCATGGGAAAAAAGTACACCCTCCTTCAATTCTATGTTCTATGTCAGGGCCTATATAATGATTGTGTGGTCCTCACCAACTTCTATAAACAAACAAATAACCAAATAAAGTGACAACAACAACAAAAAACACAACAGATTTCAATATGTAGTAATTTTTTTCCCAAAACGTAAACCAACATACAGAAACCACATGGGAAAAAAATAAGTACACCCTTGTGGAACCCCGGTGTGGGAGACTGTAGAGAAAGACTCGGGAGACAGGCGGAATTTTAGCGGCGCTCCGGGCTCACATTAATTCAGTCCATGCTTTTCAGCGCACTTTCAACAAACCCAGCAAAATCAAAACACTGGTCTGTCCTGGACTCACAGCTTTCGATCCGTCAAGATCAAGTTCATGCTGTGTGTGAATGTGTGTGTGTGTGTTGTGCATGTCTTGCAAGTTCCGCCAGCTATCTTGCACTCTGTTTTCTCTCTCGCCAGTTACGGGAGTCCCTGAAAGCACAAAGCCCCCAGCCCTCTGTCCAACAAGTCAGTCTGCCAAACAAAGGGGAGAGAAAAGGCAGGAGAATGCCCTGATAGCGGCCCCCCACGCAAAACCGCTTTTACCTGGCAGAAAGCCTGCTCGCACGACTCCATCCACTGGACCGGATCTGGCACTCCTTTCTTAGTGAGGTCAGTCAGCGGGCTGGTGACGTCCGAAAAATTAGGTACAAACCTCCTATAATAGCCAGCCAGCCCCAGGAACTGCGTCACCCCCTTTTTGATCTTGTGTCTCAGGCAGGCAATCGCTGCTGTCTTATCAATTTGGGGACGCAACTGCCTATGGCCCAAGTGGAATCTCAGATACCGTAATTTGACCCGCCCAATTGCACACTTCTTCAGGTTTGCTGTGAGTCCCATCAATCTCAACTATCTCAGGATAGCCCTCAGATGTTGTAAATACTGCTGCCAATCATTACTATAAATGATTGTCATCTAAATAAGCAGTGGCATATGCATTGTGCAGGCGGATGATTCTGTCCATGAGACACTGAAACGTTGCTGGGGCTTCAAACAACCCAAATGGAATGGTGACAAATTGGTGTAACCCAAACAGAGTGGAAAAGTCAGTTTTCTCTCGGGATATTGGAGTCAAGGAAATCTGCCAATACCCCTTGGTTAAGTCCAGTGTCTAATAAAAGCGAGCTGCACCTAACAGATCGAGAAGATCATCAATGTGAGGCATCGGATATGCGACAAATTTAGACACCATGTTGGCTTTGCTAAAGTCCACACAAAAACAGACCGACCCATCGGTCTTGTGCACCAAGAACACCAGGCTGCTCCAGTCACTGTGGGACTCCTGGATTATTTACATGTTGAGCCTAGCCTTGAGTTCATCCCGAACCACTTTTTTTTTGGTTTTCAGGTAACCAGTATGGGATGCATACAACCACACCTGGAGGAGTCTCAATGTGGTGTTCTATGAGATCCATGCAACCGGGTAGAGGTGAAAACACTTCGAAAAATTCCTCTTGCAACCTGGCAACCTGTGCAACCTGTGCTCTCTGGGACGGTGAAAGGTGGTCTCCACAGTGGACTGGGGTGAATTGGGCCTCACTTTTTAGACTTACCTCCGGTCTCAGTTCCTCCCTCTCGGGAACCACTGTCGCCAGAGCCATAGGAACCACCTCACTCCATGGTTTCCGGAGATATTTGCAGTGTATCGCCTCTATCTGTTCGCTTGACGTCATAGTCGACTTCTCAGACTCGCTGTGTGACCTCAAATGGTCCTTGCCAGTTTGGGAGTAATTTAGAGCTCATCATGGGTAGCAAAATGAGTACTTTATGTCCCGGTATAAATGCCCGTAGTCAAGTACCCCTGTCATACAGCTGGGATTCATGTTCTTGCGTCTGTAGCAAATTCACCTGTGTTAATTGCCCCAATGTGTGGAGCTTTGATCTCAGGTCAAGAATGTACTGAATTTCATTTTTGCTGTTAGAAGGTCCCTCCTCCCAGTTTTCCCTAATGATGTTTAAGATGCCATGAGGCTTGCATCTGTACAATAATTTGAACAGGGAAAACCCCATGGAGGCTTCAGAGACCTCTCATACTGCAAATAAGAGGGGCTCGAGCCACTGAATGTAATTCCGTGCATCATTGTGAAAAACATGAACATTTTTTAGTATCTATTTAAACCACTCCACCAGGCCATCTGTTTGCTGATGGTAAATACTGGTGCAAATGGATTTAATCCATAATAATTCATAGAGCTTGCATAGTGTCCGTGACATAAACATAGTGCTTTGATCAGTCAGGATCTCTTTTGGGATGTCGACTCGGAAGATAACACAGAAGAGTGCCTCTGAAACACTGCGTGCTGTGAGGTTGCACAGAGGCACAGCTTCCGGATATCACGTTGCATAATCCACCAGGACTAACACAAAGCGATATCCTTGTGTGCGCCTTTCTAATAGCCCAACCAATTTCAATACCAATACCATACCAATTCTTTCGAACGGGACCTAGATTAAGGTTAATGGACTTAATGGTGCTTTTGGGGTGGCCAGCGGATTCACCAGCTGACATTCGCAACATGCCGCACAACACCTGCAAACATTGCCGCAAAGGCCCGGCCAATAAAAATAAGCCATTAGTTGGTTTAGTGTCTCATCCTGCCATAAGTGCCCCACCATCAGAATATGGTGAGCCACCTGGAATAACATTTCCCGATGGCTCTTTTATATGAACAACTGGGTCGTTTCTTCTTTAGTTCAAGTGTCCTGTGTCACTCGATATAACCTACCCTTAATAATTGGGAAATACGGGTAGGAGAGCACAACATTAGGCTGAATTTGCTGACCATCACTTGGTCGAAAGACATGCCTCAGGGTCTCATCGCATGACTGCTCCAAGTGAAAATCCCCCAGGGGTATCCCTGCCAAGCTGGATGGGTGAGGCAAGGACTAACCACCACCTCCACTTTATGCTTTTGCCCCCCGGAATTTAATACTGACTGGGACCAGTGGATATTTGTGAACATCCCTGTGCACACACCTCACCTTCACCAATCACACATTCCCCAATGCCCTGCAGTGAATCAGGCTTCGATGGACAGTGGTTTGATTAAACCCTGAGTACACTAAGGCCTGATGTGTACTCCCTTGTGTACTCACTGACACGCGGTACGTTTTTGCTCGATCGGGGGAGGCCTGCGGCGCATCAGGGATCCGGTTCAGTATTCCCACTTCCATGTAGGCTGATCCTGGAAATGCCCAGCTTTCCCACTGCACCTGCAGACCTGCCTGGGCTTTCTTGCTGGGCGTGGAAGGTTCTAGCTGTGTTCTATTTAAAGTTTAATAGGAACACCTGTACACCTGCTCATTTATGCAGTTATCCAATCATTCAATCAGGTGGCAGCAGCATAATGCAAAAAAATCATGCAGATACAGGTCAAGACCTTCAGTTATGTTCACATCAAACATCAGAATGAAGAAAAAGTGTGATCTCTATGACTTTAACCATGGTGATGGTTGTTGGTGCCAGATGGGCTGGTTTCAGTATTTCAGAAACTGCTGCTCTCCTGGTATTTTCACACACAACAGGCTCTTTCACACAACAAAACTGTGCGAAAAACAAAAAACATCCTGTGAGCGGAGGATCTGCAGGCTGAAACACCTTGTTGATGAGAGAGATCAGAGGAGAATGACCAGACTGGTCTGAGCTGACAAGAAGTCTATTGTAACTCAAGTAAGCACTCTTTACAACCGTGATGAGCAGAAAAGCATCCCAGAATGCACAACACATCAAACCTTGAGGTGGATGGGCTACAACAACAGAAGACCCCATCAGATTCGACTCCTGTCAGCCAAGAACAAGAATCTGAGGCTGTCACGGGCACATGCTCACCCAAACTGGACAGTTGAAGAATGGATAAAGACCAGGTGATTTTTTTCTAATCTTCAAGTTTGATTGTAAAGAATGACTTTATGAGTTACTATATCCTTCCTGGCAGCTCGAACCAATCTGCATGCTCAGTTGAGTTGAGGTCACGTGACTGACTCGGCCATTTAAGAACATTCTGTTTCTTTGCCTTAAGAAGCTCTTGGGTTGCTTTCGCAGTATGTTTTGGGTCATTATCCATCCGTACTGTGAAGCGCCATCCTATCATTTTTGCAGCATTTGACTGAATCTGAGCAGAAAATATAGCCCTATACACTTGAGAATTCATCCTGCTACTTCTATCAGCAGTCATATCATCAATAAACACCAGTGACCCAGTTCTGTTGGCATCCATACATGCCCATGCCATAACCACTGCCTCCACCATGTTTGACAAATGATGTGGTATGCTTTGGAGCCCTTCCTTTCCTTCTCCATACTCTTCCGATCATTCTGGTACAAGTTAATCTTGGTTTCATCTGTCCAAAGAATCTTGTTCCAGAACTGGGCAGACTTTTTTAGATGATTTCTAGCAAAGTCTAATAGGACCTTTCTGTTCTTGAGAGTTACCAGTGGTTTGTATCTTGAGGTAAACCCACTGTACTTACATTCATGAAGGCGTCTCTTGATTGTAGACTTTGACAACGATACACGTACCTCCTCAAGAGTGTTCTTGACTTGGCTAGATGTTGTGAAGGGGTTTTTCTCAACAAGGAAAGAATTCTGTGATCATCCACTTTAGTTGTTGTGGAACAAAAACAGGACAACAACAGAAAATGGGTCTGTCCCAGACTTGTTGCTTTCGCTCCGTCAGGTTCCAGTTCTGTGTATGGGTGGGTAGGTGGTTGGGTGTGTGCATGTCTCATAAGCTCTGCCCGCTGTATCACACTCTCACTCTCTCTCTGGCCAGTTACAAGGGTCACTGAAAGCACAAAGAGACACAAATAAGTAGACTGGCAGTAATAAGACACAGAGGAGAATCACCATGCTGATTTGACCCACCTCCTTTCCATCCACAGCTGGTGCCCTCGCCACTCCTAAAGTTTCTGCTATCTCTCTGATAGGTCTGTTTTGTTTTTTCAGCCTAATGATGGCCTCCTTCACTTGCATCGACACCTCTTTGAACCACATATTGAGAGTTCCTATGAACAGCTACCTAATGCAAATTCAGCACTTGGAATCAACTCTAGACCTTTTATCTCCTTAATTTGACATGAAATATTGAGAAAACACCTGACCATGAAACTGCTTATCAGTCAATTGTCCAATTACCTTTGAGCCTGTGAAAATGGAGGGACTATGTAAAAATGTCTGTAATTCCTAAATGATTAATGCAATATTTTTGTTAAACCTCTTGAATTAAAGCTGAAAGTCTACACTTCAGTCACATCTTGATTGCTTCCTTTCAAATCCATTGTGGTGGTATACAGTGTTCAAATCCAGTGGCAAAATTATGAAAATTGTTGGTGTCCAAACACACACACACACACACAAACACTGATTAGCCATAACAGTAAAACCACCTGCCTAATATTGTTTAGGTCCCTTTGTGCCACCAAAACACCTCTGACCCGTCAAGGCATGGACTCCACAAGACCTCTGAAGGTGTGCACCAAGGTATGTGCTCTGAAGGTATCTGGCACCAAGACGTTAGCAGCAGATCCTTTAGGTCCTGTAAGTTGCGAGGTGGGGCCTCCCTGGATTGGACTTGTTTGTCCGGCACATCACACAGATGCTCGATTGGATTGAGATCTGGGGAATTTTTGAGGCTAAGTCAACACCTTGAACTCTTTGTCATGGTCCTCAAACCATTCCTGAACAATTTTTGCAGTGTGGCAGAGCGCATTATCCTGCTAAAAGAGGCTACTGCCATTAGGAAATACTATTGCCATGAAGGGGTGTACTTGGTCTCCAGCAATGTTCAGGTAGGTTGTACGTGTCAAAGTAACATCCACATGAATGCCAGGACCCAAGGATTCCCAGCAGAACATTGCCCAGAGCATCACATTGCCTCTGCTCTCACCCGGCCATCTTCATGCTCCATGGTCCAGTTCTGATGCTCACGTGCACATTGTAAGTTCTTTCGGAAGTGGAGAGGGGTCAGCATAGGCACTCTGACCAGTCTGTGGCTACGCACCCTCATGCGCAGCATGCTGCGATGCACTGTGTGTTTTGAAACCTTTCTATCATAACCAGCATTAAGTTTTTCAGCAATTTGTGCTACAGTAGCTCTTCTGTGGGTTCAGTCCAGACGGGCTAGCTTTCACTCCCCACAAGCATCAGCGAACCTTAGGTGCCCATGACCCTGTCGCTGGTTCACCGGTTGTCCTTCATTGGACCACTTTTGGTAGGTACTAACCACTGAATACTGGGAACACCCCACAAGACCTACCATTTTGGAGATGCTCTGACCCTAGCCAACACCATTTGGCCCTTGTCAAAGTTGCTCAGATCCTTATGCTTGCCCATTTTTCCTGCTTCCACCACATCAACATCAAGAACTGACTGTTCACTTGCTGACTAATATATCCCACCCCTTGTCAGGTGCCATTGTACTGAGATAAACAATGTTATTCATTTCAGCTGTCAGTGGTTTTAATGTCATGGCTGAACAGTATATATATATATATATATATATATATATATATATATATATATATATATATATATATATATTTACACACACAGGATGTCCATACATGGGGGAAATTAACACTTTTTAGCAAAATGTAACTTTATTTACAAAACATCCTCTACATGATTGCCATTTCTTTGTAAACACACACGGAGTTGTCTCTCTCAACACAGTTTGGCAACAGTGTTCTGTGTGATGTGCTTGCCATGTTTTCTTTTAAAGTCCATCGCAACCTTGCGACAGCTTCTCGATCCAGCCATGAGAATGATTTCAATATGTTCTTCTTTTGTCAAAGGCATTCTTAAAGGCTATCTGAAAAAATATATATTATATAAAATATGTATGAAAAATTTTGCTAATAAGTGTTAATTTCCCCAATGTATGGAGTCAAATATATATATATATATATATATATATATATACGATTTTCATTATACATGTCACTACATGTTTTTTTTTTTTCATTGGAAGTAATCAGAAAACAAAAATTAGAAAATTAAACTAATTTTATTTATTTAACTAATTGGGATGGAGTAGTTATTTAATACCTAAGGCCAGTGTTCTTAGTACTAGTAAATTTTATAAAAGGAGGTATTCATCTAACCCTTGGAAATAGTCCATCATAAAGTGGGACATTAAGTCCTAAGCGTTCATGCAGTGGAACCATTACTGAATCATGGCCATAAAACTGTTTTACCTTTTACTGTCATGGACGATTGTTTATTTAAATAGTCTGCTCTGTGTCTCTGTTCACCTTCAGACTATTCAGTAAAAGCAGGATAGAGGTGTCTCCTTAGTGGAAGGGCAGATGAAGCAGGAAATGGAAAGTTTCATTGTGAATTTCTCTGAACTTTGTTATAATAAACGGCTAATAAATATGTCAGACTTTTTGTCTCATGATAGCACTGAGACTATTTTGCCAGCTTTGTCCCATCAGACTCACATCAACCCATTTAACATGATCTTGCCAGGTAGCCAGCTAACTATATTTTCTTGTCTATTTTCCATCCCATGTTAAAAAGAGGGCAGAGAAGGGCTGACAAACTGCAGAGCAACAGATGGGCTATATTCAGTAATTATAAACCTACAAACTAACCTCTATGTTAAGCTGACCTGATAAAAGGGCCAATGAGGGTAGATACTAAGTAGGTGTACCTAAATTGAGCACTGTGTAGATTTAGACAGTAATGTAATTTCAATATTGCAGTCCCTGTTTCTAAATGACCAGAGAGAAAGCTATGGTTTATGACTAATAATTGTAATAATTTGTGGACTAACATTAGTAACTTATAACTAGTCATTATTAACCATCTCTTGTATGTTCATGAATTTTCATTAACAGTAGAAAGTTTACAGTACATTAGTCAGCTGTGGACTTTCAAGGTTGAAAAATTCTCAAATGTTTGAAGACAAAAGTAAATTTAACTTCACTGCAAATGTACTGGAGTGACTTTTGCACTGAATTTATCTTCTGTTTTCAACTCTCTTTGGGTTTAACTGATGTAAATTGTTGCAGAGGTAATTCTGTGAAAGTGTGTTTAATTACATGTAATCGTTTACAATTTACAGGAAGGCAATACAGTAACAGCACTGAGGTCTGCTGCCGGTGAGTTTGTATATATGGGGGGGTTCTGTTTGTGTGTGTAAGTTTGTAAGAGCACAGCGTTCCCTCGCCCCATCATGCCCTCAACCTTGAACAACAAACAAAGTAGGACAAGTCCCCTGAGTGAGGAGGGAGCGAAAGCTGAATGAGTGAGAGAAAGAGGGAATGAGGAAAAGGTGTAAGTAGCCCCGTGTACTGTACTTACCAGTACACAAGAAATAGTTTAAAGTAGAACTTTAACTTCTTTTCCTATTTTATAATGATAAAGGACAAATATCCCAAAATAATTATTATTGAAAAACATCATTCCTGGCTTATGATATGTGTGTGTTTTGTGGATTCTACTAATGTGTTAATGGAAATACCTAGAAACATGACATATAGAAAATACATTTAATGAATCAATCACTCCACTGGCTTTTTTCATTTCTACTTTATCACAAAAAGCATAAAAATATCTTTGCAAGTAAAGGTGAGAACAAATAAACACCTCCTGTCCAGTGCAGAAATGAATCCTCTTTACTATTTCTAATTAATTATTTTACTTGTGTGTGTGTGTGTGTGTGTGTGTGTGTGTGCGCGTGCACATCTCAGAATGCATAACACATCAAACCTTGAGGCAAATGGGCTACAACAGCAGAAGACCTGTGGAAGAGTGGAAAAAAGACCAGATGATGTTTTTCCAATGTTCAACTGTTAGGTTGGTGAGCCTGTGCTCACATTCCTGTTTTTGGCTGATCGGAGTGGAAACCACTGGGATGCGTTGTGTATTCTGAGATACTTTTCTGCTCACCATGGTTGTAAACAGTGGTTATTTGTGTTCGTAGCAATCCTGTCCAATCCAATCCAAGCTGAAACTAGTCTGGCCACTCTCCTCTGACCTCTCTTCAACAAGGCATTTCTGCCTGCACAACTGCTGCTCACTGGATGTTTTTGCACCATTTTGTGTAAACTCTAGAGACTGGTCAAAGTCACTGAGATCACATCAGAAGTTTAGGGGGATCGATGTAGTTTGCAAAATTATTTACAAATAAAAAATATAAAAGATTGCAGAAGTACCTCCTTTGCTATGAAAACCCTAAGTTAGATCTTTTGGAAAGAGCCATGGTTACAGCTTAAAGAATTACATCATTCGAACATTTTGTCATTGGCAGAGTTTATGGCACTGAGTTCACTACACTATTTTGCCCCTAGTGGATTAACAAAGACTAGCTCTTTTTTCTAATATTTCAAATCTGTTACGGTCCACAGTGTGCCAGATCAGAACATTTATTGGGTTGATCCTGGCCCACGGGCCATATGTTTGACACTCTAGTCTACAGGAAACTGTATGTAGGGTTTTCCCTGGAAGCATTGTTTTAAATGTCTAAATGTTTTGTTTTACTAAAATTTTTTTCAGTTATATGTTCATTGCTTTCCTCTCAGTCCAACTCTTTTTCATTGTCCATGTCCATGGGATTTGTCTATGGGAGACCTCCTGCAAGACCCCTTCCTCGTTTCTGTTCACATCATAACAGATCCAGGTGAGGCAAAAACACTCCAAAGTGCTGCAGACCAACTCCTCTCCCTCCTCCACCCACAACTGACCCTCTTCAGGGTGTCAGAGCGAGCAGAAAGGCCCCAACTGAGGCCACAGTGCCTCACGGACCTCCAACTATCTCTTCGTCCATGCTTATCTGTCATCCTCTTCCTGCAAGAAGGTTCTGGAGGGGAAGAGAGCCAGGAGCAGCAGCTAAGGCGCCCTCCATGGCGTTACCACCACACAGAGCAAGTAAAAGACTTACCATTTTCCCCAGTAATGCAGGATTTCTTCATACTAGCCCCTGGAACACCACTCTGGGCCTTGCGGCAGGTACATGGAAAGGAGATTGTAAGATTCACTATTTATTGCAGATATGAGACCTACAATGATCAGGTGCGTCTCTACAGACTGCTTCTGCGTCGCCCTCTAGCACAGAGAAACAGGCTTTATAGCTTCTGTGTGGTCTACTCCAACCACCATATGGAGATTCAGCTATCATTTAAGAGGTCGCCACGAGGACAGGATCCTACCCCCACAGAATGCACCTTTATGGAGATACGTGTGACAAATATGGGTGGACTCATACCGCTTCTGCCCTATCCCTGTAGACCAATCAGTGACATACGTTGGCAAACCAAGGATTACGATGGGAATAAGATATTGCTGCAGGTGAGACTCTGTGTGTTGTGTGTGCTGATTAGAATTGCATGAATGAGCTAGTTATGCAAAGTTATTTACAAATAAAAAATGTAAAAGATTGCAGAAGTACCCCCTTTGATGTGAAACCCCTAAATTGGTGTGTGTGTGTGAGTGTGACCAAGACAATGCTTTTTTAGGAAGCATTACACAAGTGAAAACAGTGGGAGATAGGGGTCTGGACAGCGGCGTGGGCTGGGAAGAGATTAAGTTGTCAGGTTTGAATTAGCTGGAAATTTCAAATGAACATATGCCAGCTCAGATACATCCCCCTTCATCTGAAAGTAGTATCGCCAAAGACCTGCCTCCAAATTTCTGTAATGACTTAACACAGAGCTGCAGGTGTCATAACAGAGAAGGCTTTTCCCTTCAACTGTCTTTGAGCCAAATAGCTCACAATAATCTGCCTCAAAGACACACAGTGCCCCACAGGCAACTTTGAAACTCATTCCACAGACCTGCATGAAGAGTGTGCTCACACATCTTAGCTGAAAGAAGCATTTCTGCTCCACTAACGCTTTGTATATATCTCCCAAAGTTTTATGAAACCAATACACTAAAGTAAAATATTGTATAATGTGTTTCTACCTCTGTTTAATGTCAGGATAAGTAGGTGAGAGAACAGAAGAAGAGGAGCTGGACATCAAGGAAAAGTAAAAGAACTTAAAGTATATAATCATAAAGGAAAGAATTGATATGATGTCTACATAACTGGTGCCCATGATTAATAATTAGGGAAATGGAGAGGAGCTGATGGAGAGGATGGCAGTTTGATGTGAAAGCAAGAGAGAAAAAAGTGAGAAGGAGAGATAGAGAAAAGCAGAGGCAGAAAAAGAGAGAGAGAGAGAGAGAGGAAAGGACCTACAGAAAAAGGACAGCGAATTCCCAGCTCTCAGTGCAGTGAGGTGTGGAGTAGGAAACAGTGGACTTTTGTCACATTGTGACATCCCTCCTCACCCACCTCTGCCCCCCTCCCCATACACACATGTGTTTGTCTTACTATCCTAGTGAGGTCCTTCCATTGACATAATTATTAATGCAGCTAATTAATGCTATGCTACACCTAAACTTAATCTTAATCTCAGTTTCGCTCTTTAAGTTTACTTTTTTTTTTTAATAAAAGCTGAAACAAAAAATGCAGTTGTCCCCATATAGTCAATATTGTCCGATATTTCTATCAGATATAAAGCTGCCAGATATTCCAACATTAATTCAGTGTTATGGGAATGTTTCAGTATTTCATGAAGCTGTGTTTGTTGTGCCATGAAGTAGCAAATATTAAAACACGCACACACACACACACACACACATAGTGTCTTCAGTCTAACAGAAAACACCAATCAGAATAAGAAGCATTAATTGCCAAATAAAAGACATATGAGGGCAAAAATCTCTTTAAGATGATGAGAATTGTGTATTCAAATGTGTCCAAACTTTAAGGCACTATAAGGGCATTTTCACACTTGGTCTGAACACTTAACATATTCTGTAGTCCTTTGCTGAGGTAAAAAAAAAAAAAATACATTATATGTTACCCAAATATACAATATAAGGACATTTGTAAAGTTGTACAGTTGGAAAGTTTGTACAGTTACAATTTAAATCCCAGTGATCAGGGAAAAGTTACTCACTGCCAGATTTATGCAGTCAAGATATTCACATTTGGGGAATTTTCAAAAGTTCCAATTTTTTTGGGTGGATCAATAAAGTATTATGACTATAGCATATAGTATTATCACTACAGTCATGACTATAGCAGAGGGATGTTAATACTTTCAACTTAGACCACACCATCAGACTCAGATTTGACCCTAACATTAATTAAGTGTTGTAGAAATGTTTATTCATACATGTTTAAGGGTCCCTTTCAGTTTAAAGTAGAGGTAATGGGGTTTAGTATCCCCTGGTGTAAGTGTTTAGAGGCCCAGGTGTGGATCTTTATCAGCTCACTGCCCTGGGGCAGTGATAGGAAATTGGGGTGCCCAGGGGAGGCCCCTGTGCACACAGGGTAAAGGCAGGAATTAAACCACCAACCCCAGAGGCACAAGGCAAACGTGCTAGCCACTAAGCCACCATGCCCCTTATCAACTCACTAGTCAATAGCAAAACAAACAGATTGAATAGCTAGGAGAATTTGCATACAACAGGCACAGTGAATTTGGGTGCTGAGTCTTACTGGGCAGGCATGTTATTGAAAGACAACTGGATGTCATTATGCATTTTTGAGGTTATTGCAAAACAGGATGCGATTTTACTCATCGTGGTAGTCTACTTTTCAGTTTTTTAAATAAGTAAGTATAATTATACATAAAGCTTTGATTAAATCTGACTAATCTGACCTGTTTTAAAACCTTTCCATAAATATAGTTCATATATGTCATATAATGGGAGGCTGAAATGGATGCAGTTGCATTTGAGCGTACTTTAATAAAAGGCAGGTAGACAAATCCAAAAACTTAGTCAAGATCAGAGGGCTAAGGCAAAAACACGAGAACCAAGAAGCTATCAAAAGTTAAAAAAAAAAAAAAAAAAAAAAAAAAAAAAAAAAAAAAAAAAAAAAAAAAAAAAAAAAAAAAAAAAAAAAAAAAAAAAAAAAAAAAAAAAAAAAAAAAAAAAAAAAAAAAAAAAAAAAAAAAAAAAAAAAAAAAAACCAGAACAGGCTTGGTAAAGTCAGATGCAAAAACAATCTGAGCATCTATTTCAGGATGTGGGTGTGAAAGTCCAATATATAGTACCGGTGGTGATCAGTGACAGGTGACAACAATCTCTGACAAAAGTACCTCTAACTCAGGTTCGGTCAAATAAATATTTTGGATGTATATGAGATAAAAATCGTTATTTACATGTAATATGCATATATGACATGCCCCCAAAGGTATTAGTGGGGGTTTGTTTCCATGCAGCTGAAGCTAATTCATCATTTGCGCTTAAATCACTTGCGCTTAAACAGTCATATGAAATTTCATGTCATACAACTGTTTCATGAATAAGACAGAAGCATTGTACATGTCACTATGTACTCTCATTCTGTACTTGTGTACAAATCTGTACTCCTTTCTATGCAACTTCGATGAATAAGGGCCTTTGTGCCTAACATCTGTACGTAGCAGTGGTACAGCTAGGAAATATTTATTATATAACCATTTATTATTTAACGATTTTATTGGCACAATGTGCTGTTAACCAATGCCATGTTATTGATGTTGCCATAAAATACCTTTATGATTAGAATAATATGCTAGTAATAGGGGTAAATGACATACCTCATGAAACCAGCTCTACACTTTATTTTTCTCCTCTTGCATTAAACTTCCTGTACTTCATTGCCTGTCACCTCAATATCCCTGAGCTCAGACTGTAGCTAGCTGGCTACAAGAAAAATGCATGATTCTGATTGGTTAATCCTGTTTCTCACCATAGCAGCTAGTCCACACCAGAGCTAGTCAATGAAATGTAATTAAACAAACTAAAAGATGTGTCCATTTGGCTGGGTGGTTAAATCTAGAATTTCAGTGATGATTCCAGTGACCTTTTATGAACATCATTTTAGCTCAATGTGCACTTTGGATGAAAAGGAGCATGGCAGTTCAGAAAAGTCTATCTCCGAAATGACAGAAGCCCCCTGACTGCTGCCCAGTGTGGAGATGTATGAATAAACAAGATGGAAATCGACAAGGGTTCCTACTATGTGTCTGTCTCCTTATTCACATTTCGACAGGATTGAGTCATTCCTTTTAAACAAAGTAGCTTGGAAATTATGAAATTTAATTGGCTGAAAAACAGAAGTAAAACAATACATTGTTTCATTAACTATCCAGTTTTCATTCTGGCATTACAATGGTTTTAAAAAATAGGTTGGCTGGAGCAATTTCACTTTCCAAGACAATGCAACAGAGCTGTTTCTTATGAAATCTGCATTGTTTCTAAACAGCTAACTACATTTTTAAAGTAACTGCCCATTCAATTTTAAATTAGACAAAGTTGCAGAGAAGTCATACAAATGTTTTGCTTTAAACGAGCTCTGAGTAAAATTCAGCTTTGAATTATATAACAGCATGATGGGGGGATTTGGGGTCCAGAGAGATTGTGCCAAAGTCCATACCAAAATACACCCACTCAGGGAGACCACAAGTGTTCCACAGGGTTCTGTACTTGCTCTACTTTTTGTTTTCCACGTACAGGATAAAATGAAAGAAAACAATGTTTTTAATTATTTCATACTTAAGAATTATATGCTTGTATTATAAGTATTAAATGCTTGAAGTGTTGAGTTGAAAGTTGTGAGTTCAATAATAACACTGCACTTATATAGTGTGCTAATGTCAATCACCATAGATTAGTATTTAAAAAAGCTGTAATTTTTCTGTGTGCTTTCTTCTTTCAGGTACAGGGCTCATCAGAACAGTCAAGGGACACCATTCCCTCCTCTCCATCTTCAGAGACTCCCTCTTTTCCACCATCAAACGGTTATGGCCCTGGCGCCTATCGGAAGTGTCACTGCCAAATCACCTCCCGCTCCCACACTCAGAATCCGCTCATGCAGACTTCTCAGACTCCCCTATCACTGCAGTGTAAGCAGGAAGACATAGAGAGTGTTCAGTGTAGCCAGGAAATTGTGTGTGCTGGATGGACAGATCTCCACACTCACTCCCTAATCTCAATGGCAACAGAAGCATTTCATTCAGTAAGCACCTATCCTTCCACCTCCCATCCATGCAGTCCCTTCTCTCTTACAATGCCAAGGTTCCGGATAAATGTAGACACATTAGTAGGAGCCGAAGAGACAGATGTCGACACGGGCCAAGCAGTAATCAGCAGATCTGTAGATCTTTCTGTGATCTCAGCTTACTTGCTCCCACAGACACAAATTAATTCAAAAGCTAGAGTCCCACAGCCTCTATCTGAGCCTCCGCAGTTGTTCAGCAATGCATCATCTCTAAAACCCTTAAATAAAACAGAATTGCTTCAAAAAAGTGTGTGTGCTCCTCAGGCCAATTCAAAGTGGAATAGAGGCGAGCATCAGAGCAATAGCTCAGAAATAACTAAAGACTGCACGGAGGAGGGCAAACAGGAGTTCTTCATCTGATGCACAGTCACTGGATAATGAAACCTTCATTCATCTTCAATAATCGCTTGATCCTGTTCAGGCTCACAGTAGATCCAGAGACTATCTAAGGGACCTATCTTAATTCCCTGGATACATGTCATTTAATTACTTTGTAATTAAGTAAAATCCAGCCCAGTGCAGGTGAGCAAATGCTTATTGTAAAGTGGGTGATCCGCACTTATATATTTCATTCAAAGACCACATTGTAAATATGAACTTGCTAAGACATGCTCCTTAAAATGTTTTGTAACTATGTCTTTGCTTCATATATGCAGAATATTGACAAACATTTACAAATGTTATTTAACCCTCTAATGTTGCAGCTGTCACTGGCTAGAAAAAGATGCATGTTATAATTATTTTTCATTTGTAGCTAGGAACAAGCTGAAAAAATCAGCCAGAAGTGTTTGTTCTAAACTTTAACTTGCTAACATATTTGGATTGGTACACAGAAGATTTATTTTATTATGATTTTAATGTGGTGTCAGTATAGGCTGTTGCTTGGTTAAAAGAATAAAAAACAACTCTGTACTGTCTTTTTCTTTTGGGTCTGTCCATCTCAAGTGGTCCAATAATTGTAAAGTTGGTTACTTGACCATTTTAAATTTTCCTAAATTTTTTGAGTGATTACCTCTACGTATTGGCATTGCAAAACCGCCAGTTTTTTTTAATTATTATTTCACTTGGTTTATCCATGACGGCCATATTTGTGTCTTGGCACACAACAGATTTTGGTTATACAGCTGTTTACGGAAACCTCAATATCTCGGCTCAGGATGGTCATAGCTCCTTGGAACAAAAAATGATCTCTAGAACGCATTACAAGGTACATGTGCATATAAGCATTTTGAACATTGTTGTTTCTTAGACGTAGAACTTAAGTCCTGTAATGCTCAAGATTGCTCACAGTTCCACTATTAGGGTCAATTTATGATGAGAAGGTTTCGAGTGTAATTTTTTAGGGGTACCTAGGTTTCAGGTTTGAGACTTTTTTTAATGGGGACAAGAAAGTGCAATTTCTTAAAATTCTGCTCACTTTCGGGTTGAATATCTCTGGTGGGCGACCAGATACGAACCTGAAATTTTCACAGAAATAAGTCCTCTATAGTAGCATTCTGTAAAAATGTTGAGTTTGAGATTCCACTGGTTACAGAGCTAGGGCTAGTAGAAATCTGGGGAAAAACTCACCTGTCTGTAATTTTCTAGTAATAAGACCTTGGTTAGCTTGTTCAGGTGTGTTTGATTTGGGTTGAAGCTAAACTCTGCAGGACAGTGGACCTTGAGGACCAGATTTGAAGAACCCTGATCTATCCTGTTGGTACAGGTGCACAGTTGGTATGCGTGAATAGATTTTATCCAAATATTTAATTACAGTGTTCAGTTGGGTGTTTTACAAATGAACAGTGTCATAAACAGAGCTATGGTGTTGTTTCTCCTGTGATAAAAGCAGTGACTACAGCTCAGAAGAAAAGGAGTTACTGTGTTCAAGGTTCTTTATTTGTCACATTTGTCACACTACATGAGATGTATTAATGTAGTGAAATGTTTTTCCTTAGTGCCTTGTTCCACAGTGCAACAGTGATACATAATAAAACAGAACATAATAAAAGCCGAATATAATAAAAGCAGAATATAATGAATAAAATAGAAAAATGAAATACAGTAGAATCTATTAGACAAAATATAGACGTTATATGTAAAAAAAATATGTTAGCAGCTTGGAGGAATGCTTAACAGTGCAATAGTGCAAGAGTTTATGTTTGTCCATAGTGCAACTGTTTGTGTATGTGTGTCTGTGTGTGAGGTAGTAATATGCAGATTTCTCAAGTGTCCTCATTCAGTAGCTGGATTGCCTGAAGGTAGAAACTCCTCCTGAGTCTCTCTGTGATGTATGTAATGCAGGGGAGAGAAGTCCTGATGGTCTTCTCCGCTGTCCTCACCACTCTGGACAGTACATTCCGGTCCTTGGCCGTAGTGCCTCCGAACCAGGTGGCGATGCTTCCAGTGAGAAGACTCTCCACAGCCCCAGTGTAGAAAGCCTTCAGCACCCTGTGAGAGACCCTGAACCTGGCCAGACATCGTAGATGGTAGAGACGCTGGTGCACTCTTGTCGCCAAGCTGTATGTGTGTGTAGTCCATGACAGGTCTTCTGTGAGATGGACCCCAAGGTATTTGAAGCTGCTCACCCTCTCGACTGTGGCCCCATTGATCAACAGGGGGCTGTAGTTCCTCATCTGCTTCTTCCCGTAGTCAATAATCATCTCCTTAGTCTTGGTGACATTCAGGGAGAGACTGTTATTCCGACTCCATGTGGAGAGGACATTTACTTCCTCTAAGTAGGCCTTCTCGTCATTGTTGGTGATGAGGCCTACAACCACTGTGTCGTCGGCGAACTTCACCAGCCTGTTGGAGCTGTGTGTGGCCGTGCAGTCACTGGTGTAAAGGGAGTACAGCAGTGGGCTGAGGACGCAGTTCAAGGGTAGGATGTAACGTTACATCAGTTTGTAAGTACCATGAAAAGAAATTTCTATCAAAATATCACCTATTTGGTAACAGTTGGAATATGTGGAATCAGTTGGAATGTGTAATCCCTTGGAATATCACAAAAAAAACCTATTACAAAAGGACTATGAGAAATTCGATTAGAGCACATATCAAAAGAAAATGAACTATCCAGGCAGAACAAATGAAGGGCACACTCCAGTAAATGCCAATATACACTCACTGAACCTTTTAGGAACACTATATTGAAACCAGTTTGAGATGACTTTTGGTTTGTGACATGGTTCATTATCGTGATGGAAGTTAGAAGATGGGTAAATTGTGGACATGAAGGGATGCACATGGTCAGCAACAATACTCAAATAGACTGTGGCATTCAAGCGAAGATTGGTATTAATGGGCCCAAAGTCTGCCAAGAAAACATTCCCCACGCCATTACACCACATCCACCAGCCTGGACTGTTGACACAAGGCAGGTTGGCACCACATTCTGACCCCACCATCTGTGTGCCTCAGCAGAAATTGAGATTGGTCAGACCAGGCTATGTTTTTCCAGTCTTCAACTGTCCATTTTTGGTCAGCCTGTGCCCACTGCAGCCTCAGCTGTCTGTTCTTGGCTGACAGACGTGGAACCCAACGTGGTCTTCTGCTGTTGTAGCCCATCCGCCTCATCGTTCAACATATTACGCATTCTGAGAGGCTTTTCTGCTCACAACAATTGTACAGAGTGGTTATCTAAGTTACTGTAGCCTTTCAGGCAGCTCGATCCATTCTCTGTTGACCTCTCTCATCAACAAGGCATTTCCCTCAGCAGAACTGCCGCTCACTGGCTGTTTTTGCTTTATTGCACCATTCTGAGTAAACACTAGTGATTGTTGTGTGTGAAATTCCCAGGAGATCAGCAGTTATAGAAATACTCAAACCACCCTTTCTGGCACCAACAATCATGCCACAGTCAAAATCACGGACATCCCTATTCTGATGGTTAATGTGAACATTACCTGAAGCTGCTGGCCCATATCTCCATGACTTTATGCACTACGCTGCTGCAATATGATTGGCTGATTAGATAATTACATGAATGAGTAAGTGTACAGGTGTTCCTAATGACATGCTCCATTCACCCCCAGGGAAGTGGTGCATCCAGGCAAGACCCAACACGATGTATTAAAAGCCTGCAGTCCAATGAGCGTTCATCTTTCCTCACATGAAACCATAGTGTACTTGAATCTGCTATAGAAGCCCACTGAATCAATGCGTCAGTGGAGTTAGATCAGCGGTGCGTCTACAGGCTTCAAGGAGATTTTCATGCAGGAAGCACTGTCCCCCAAAACAGTTTGCAGTGTGAATAGTGAACAAACAGCACCATATTTGTTATTTTGTTTTGCTATTCCACCAACAGTGATGAATAATACAGACACATTAGGAAAGATTTCATTACTCCATTTTAATGAAATTTTAGGGGAAGCCAGGCTTCTTGTGTAGTCTTAAAGCAATCTCCTTTGGTTAAAACATATTATTTGAAATATTTGTTGTTTCTTGGTTTTATTTTTATTACATTTGCAAAATGTTGTATAAAACAACCCTTTCTAACAGCATGCCCAAGAGAGAAGTGTCTACTCAACTATTTCGCAATATTTTTCAAAAATTGTCAGCATTGCTTGACTTCCTCCAGCTCAACAACTCAACTCTGTCACTATTATAGCTACAAACAATATTAATCTAAAGAATTTCTATTTATTGTTAAAAATGTGTTCGTCGTTATGTTAAAAGTTAGCATCCGTTACTGAATAATGGCTAAATTAAATAATAAAATAAATGGAAAAATTAGCCTGGATCTTCAACCCTGTTACTAGCAGCCCTGTAACAAACAAGTTGATTTTTGAAGACCATTGATGCCTCAGTGGTACTCTAATGGTGGAATGTCCCTTATACTATCCTGGAAAAAACTTTCCTAATTTTTAATGTTGGAGAGATAAAACAAAGAAAGACACACACTGTTCAACCTTTAATATTAGCAAAAAAAGCAGAAAATGTAGAATTCACAATGCTGTAAAAAGCCCAATTTCCAGAAATCTATACAGAGTAAAAACACACAGTTTTCTGTTTAAGATTATCCAAATTTGTTGCTGTTTAATCCACCTGTGTAACTGAATCAAACATGCAACACTACATTTTTATCATACAGCCCAATGAACCCCCTGCAGTTTGCTTGAAAAAAAAAAATAGCAGGAAGTTAGGCTTTTATTAATCTAATTCTTTAGCTTCATCTCCATAATAACTTGTTTAAACAAACAAGTCTATTTGTCATGATGTCACCTCAGGAAACACAACAGTATAATGGTTATTCTCTGTAGGTTGGTGACTGACCACCATTCTCTTTATCTTTAGGCAGGTCTATTCTGTCATCAGTGCCATAATATTTCACTGGGGATAAAAAAGAAAAGAAGTCACTCCACAAAACTAGGTTTAGACCTTTGGTTGTCCCTCTGTCACGTTTCTCATGTGAAACTCGTGACAAAAAAACAAACAGAACATGAAACACTTTCACAAGTGTACTTAATGTATGAAGAAAGGAACTATAGCTGGCCACAGTCTACAACTGTTATCTTTTTGCTTGGTTCACCATTCTTAGAGCCCAGCTCTCCCATTTGCTTCACCACATCCATGCCGTCTTTGACCACGCCGAAAGCAACATGTTTGAAGTCCAAATGCTCTGTTTTCTTCAATGTGATGAAAAACTGAGAGTTGTTTGTGTCTCTGCCACGATTGGCCATGGACAGTATACCTGGGCCTGTGTGGCGCACTTCAAAGTTCTCATCCTCAAACTTGTCCCCGTAGATACACTTTCCACCCGAGCCATCCTGTTTGGTTATATCACCACCCTAACCAAAGACAAAACATTGATGAAATGACATGATATAATGGATTATTCAGTTTACTCAAAAGCATCAGCAATTTGAATAACAGTGAGCGAAACCTTCCAACCTTTCACTTACTTGTTCAGAATAGAAATACTTCCGTTTTAAATAAGTTCAATGTCTTAAATAAATGTTGCAAACTAAATTAAAGGCACAAGCACTGACATGCAGTTCCCTTCCTTTGACTGGAATAGGAGTGTGTGCTCGCACGTACAGTCAGGTCCGGAAGTATTTGGACAATGGCGGAGTTTTTGTGATTTTGCCTTTATACACCACCACAATGGATTTGAAATAAAACAATCAAGATGTGATTGAAGTGTAGCCTTTCAGCCTTATTTTAAGAGGTTCCACAAAAATATGGCATTTACCATTTAGGAATTACAGCCATTTTCAACAAAGTACCTCCATTTTCAGGGGCTCAAAGGTATTTGGACAATTGACTGACAAGAAGTTAACTGACCAGGTGCGGTCCATTCCCTCGTTACTTCAAGACAAATGAAGCAGATAAAAGGTCTGGAGTTGATATCAGGTATTGAGTTGGCATTTGGCAGCTGTTCGACTGGAGCTACCAATAGAGTCCAAGGAGATCTCAATGCAAGGAGATCTCAACAGTCCAAGGAGATCTCAATGCAAGTGAGGGAGGCCATCATTAGGCTGAAAAAACAACATAGATAGCAAAAACCTTAGGTGTGGCCGAATCAACAGTTGGGTACATTCTTAAAAAGAAAGAAAGCACTGGTGATCTCAACAGCATCAAACGGCCTGGAAGACCACGGAAGACAACTAAAGTGGTGGATCGCAGAATCCTTTCCTTGGTCAAGTCAAGAATACTCTGGAGAAGGTAGGCGTATCATTGTCAAAATCTACAATCAAGAGACGCCTTCATGAATGTAAATACAGAGGGTTTACAACAAGGTGTAAACCACTGGTAACATTCAAGAACAGGAAAGCCAGATTAGACTTTGCCAGAAAACATCTAAAAAAGCCTCCCATGTTCTGAAATAAGATTCTTTGGACTGATGAAACCAAGATTAACTTGTACCAGAATGATGGGAAGAGAAAAGTATGGCGAAAGAAAGGAACAGCTCATGATCCAAAGTATACCACATCATGTGTCAAACATGGTGGAGGAAGTGTTATGGCATGGGCATGTATGGCTGCCAATGGAACGGGCTCACTGGTGCTTATTGATGATGTGACTGCTGACAGAAGTAGCAGGATGAATTTTGACGTGTATAGGGCTATATTCTCTGCTCACATTCAGCCAAATGCTACGACGCTGCTTCACAGTGCAGGTGGATAATGACCCTAAACATACTGCGAAAGCAACTCAAGAATTTTTGAAGGCAAATGGAATATTCTTCAATGGCCAAGTCAGTCGCCTGATCTCAACCCAATAGAGCATGCTTTTCACTTACCGAAGACAAGACTGAAGGCAGAAAGACCCACAAACAAGCAGCAACTGAAGGTGGCTGCAGTGAAGGCCTGGCAAAGCATCTCCAGGGAGGAAACTCAGAATTTGGGTTTTGAGAACATGGGCTCCAGACTTCAGGCAGTCATTGACTGCAAAGGATTTTCATCCAAGTATTAAAATTATGGTTATATTTACAATTATGTCACTTTGTCCAAATACCTTTGAGCCCCTGAAAATGGAGGTACTTTGTTGAAAATGGCTGTAATTCCTAAACGGTAAATGCCATATTTTTGTGGAACCTCTTAAAATAAAGCTGAAAGTCTACACTTC
>CM040458.1:1912772-1970194 GCA_022758105.1 Pangasianodon gigas
ACTTCAGGCAGTCATTGACTGCAAAGGATTTTCATCCAAGTATTAAAATTATGGTTATATTTACAATTATGTCACTTTGTCCAAATACCTTTGAGCCCCTGAAAATGGAGGTACTTTGTTGAAAATGGCTGTAATTCCTAAACGGTAAATGCCATATTTTTGTGGAACCTCTTAAAATAAAGCTGAAAGTCTACACTTCAATCACATCTTGATTGTTTTATTTCAAATCCATTGTGGTGGTGTATAAAGGCAAAATCACAAAAACTCCGCCATTGTCCATTGTTCCGGACCTGACTGTGTGTGTACATGCATGCACGTGTGGTGTCCTTTTCAGCTCGACTGTTAAAATAAACCTTAAACTGAAGATAAACTCCAAATACAGAACAAATGAATATATAAAATTAAATTTAACTTGAAATCTTCTGCATTTAGTTTTTAAGCATACCCACATACCCACAAAATACGCATGCATACAAAAGACAGACAGACACACACACACACACACACACACACACAAACGTCAAATCACATGAGACCAGATGCAGCAAAGGTTCTGATCGCAAATGAATTTAGAATTTGTGGTCTAATTAAAATCATTTTGTGGACTGAAATTGAATTGAAACATTCGAGAGCTACTCTCTGTTTCTACTAGGAGGCAAATAAACTCAGGGCCATAAACACAGCTACTTACAAAATTTAGTAACAGTGTTGCAATTCTTCAATAGCAAGCTAAAAATCTGATGCTTTAAATGTGTCTCTTTCCAACAGAACTAATTTAGGGGTTTCACCGTAAAAGAAGCGAATACTTTTGCAACCACAACTTTTTCTTTTCTTTCTTTGAATAAATGAATAAATAAATAAATAAATAAATAAATAAATAAATAAAAAAAAGCGCTACCCTATTTAATCTCTAATTTAGTCTTGGCCAATTCCCGCCCACCAGCCAGTTCTCCCCTAACACACTATAGCTAGCAACCGGGTAGAATGAAGGCTATCGTGCTTCCTCTGAGACACAGGACGGTGCAACACACTTGGAGGAAAGCACTATCTGCCCTCTTCCTCATGCATAGTGTTGCTGTGAGTGACAGGGGAGTGTAAGGCCATTTTTCAGTCCACAAGATGATTTTTGCGCTCTTCGACTCCCGGCCATGGATGGATGTGGCATCGTTGGGATTCGAACTTGCAGCTTCGGGAACATAAGCTGGCTGCTTTTCTGTTGCGCCACTTGGAAGCCCTTTTCATGTTGTTTTTATTCAGATAAATGTTGAAAAATTAACACATTTAACACACAAGTTAAGTTGTTAATGTGTTACTTATTACTAAACTGATTCTTCTGGTCCCAGCCCACTACACTAGACTAAGTGTAATGATGAGGTTGACACCCCTGACCTAACTGAATATTAGAATATAAATGAAAGGTTACCTGACACATGAAATCAGGGATGATCCTGTGAAAAATGGAATTCCGGTAGCCAAATCCTTTCTCTCCAGTGCACAAAGCTCTGAAATTTTCTGCAGTTTTAGGGACGATGTTGGCAAAAAGCTCTATTGTGACCTTGCCGATTGGCTCATCGTCAGCAGCTATACTGAAAAATACCACTGGGTTGCTTGGTCTAGAAAGTTCCATGACTTTAGAAGACTGGGCTGAGTCCACTTGAGACATGCACCTCTGACAATCTGTAAAAGTTTTCCTGAAGGATTCGGCGAGTTCGGGGGTCTTGAATTTGGCAGCAAGCTGCTCCACCTTGGCGTCACCTTCTGTTTGGTAAAAAGAACAAATTTTGTACAACCAAGGTAGAGGTTTAAAACTCAAACTTGACAACACACTGAAGAAAAATATACTAGAATATCTGTACAACATCTTCGAGTGTTCTAACCTGCGTAGTCGTTAGCCGTCCAAACCAGTGCGTTAGCAGAGGTGTTCATGGGTTTCAGTTCAATGTCCTTGGTGATGGTGTGGTTAGCGCAGACCTTTAAAACTTGGTCACGCCTCATCAGGACACGGTAGAACTTTTTCACTGGGTGGAAGAGGATCTTCAGATCACCAACTCCACGCTCCTTCCACTGGCTCAAATCACGATCCCATCTGAACAGTTTTGCCCTCTGCTTGAAAAGAATCTCCTCATCTTCTTCACCAGACTTCACCTCAACCTGAGAATGGAAAATAAAAAAAAAAAAAAAAAAAAACGTGAGGAAGTTTACTAGTTTATAGTTATATATCTATAACATATTTAGTATTCCTTTAAATATATAGTGATAGCAGCTAAACTCAAGCATCTCAAACGTTAACGTCACAATACTTCAAATGTTCTTTTTTATTTGGTTGCAGCAGGACAAATCTGAATTATTATTTAGGCACGGTCCTTCTTGATCTGACTCTAAGCATGTTGGTCTTGTTGAAAATTTCTCACATCAAAAGCTGCAGAAAATCATTCCTTCTCAAATCGGAAATAAACAAACAGGATTTGTGCTCCCTTTTTTTAAACATAGCCTTTCCCTGAGCTTAGAAGCACCTACAGAAATGTATTTATACAGCTTATCCATTTCAGTTACATTTTAGCTGATCCAGAATACAAATTTTGTATAAAATAAAAAAATTACTTGAATATTAACATACCTCAGGTAAGGAAACAATGGGCTCAAAGTGAATATCATTGTTAGAAACATCTTCATCGCTGCCCTCATCTTCATCCTCATTTCGGGAAGCTATTGCAGTGGTGCTAAAGACTGCTGCCCCAGCGTTCGCCCAGGAGAAGTTTGAGTCTTAAAGGTAAATAAATAAATAAGAGTTTCTGGGTTAAAGATTTGCTTCATTTTGTTCTGATGAGTGTAGATTTCCTAATTATTTGAATTTATTCAAATGTTACAAACACCCAGGACCAAAAGATGAAAATGTCACATTAATTAAAAATAATATTTTACTCCCATTAAAAGTGTCAAACTATGCACGAATCAAATTTTAGACTTAAATACAACAGTGTCCCATTTCTGTCTGTGTATCATTAGGGAGATCATTTAAAGTGTTGTCTAATGTAGTCCATGGTCTACATGCTGTCAACTTTTAATTCAAGTAGCTTATTTACATCATGGCTTGAAATAATGATTAAGATTTCCGCTTTTCATGTACAGGACAAGGTTTATGCATATTCCACCCTAATGAACAACTTCAATAATGGCAGTGTAATTTCTTATTTTATTGTTTTACATTTTCAGTATCTGTTTGTGTAATTGTAAAAGGTTTTGTGAAAACAGTTTTTAAATTGTGAAAATGTCCCAACACTCCTAATCATGCAAATCCTAATCACATGCAAAACTAAAAAAGTAATAAAAGCCAACCTTTTTTTCCAAAGGCAAATTCCCCAGATTTCTTTGCCAAGTCTGCAAATGTAAATGTACTTAGAGAATCAAATGTGAAAGCAGAAGGGGCATCTGTGGGAGGAAGAAAAGAGACATTAGAACAAACATCAAAATCATAAACTGCCAAGTCATAAAGATGCACAGCTATATTGGTGAAATTTCCACATACCTCAAACCCTAAATCTGTAAATTCCTAAAATCTGTGATAGGAATAGTTTTTTTCCTACAGTGTGACATTTCTGAGTGAAACAGCACTTTTGAGTGAGTTTTATCTATTTGGATTTGATTTGGGTTGTGAAAAGTGAGCCATCCATAACAAACAGGGACTACAAGGACTACTGATTGGTTAATAACTATTCAAGAAACATTTAGAAGTCCTGTCTTCAACTCCTGGATTCCTTTCCCATGCAAATCATTAGGCCAATATAAGGAGTAAATTATAACTAGTAGTATAGGTGTTCATGAAGAATGTGAGACCTGATTGTGTACTGTGGTCCTGATCAAGTGTGTTAGAGACAAACATGCTAGTTTAACGTCTTGGAAAAAGGCTATCTTTACACAAATTTGGATTCCATATGCTCTCTTTACTCCATACTTTCAGACTATACACCATCCACACCCATCCCTCTCAGGTTCGGGTGAATATTTCAAGTGTCATATGTATGTGTGTGAGAGAGACTGCAAAATATGGAAATACATTTCACTTCTGTTAGTTGGTTTTAATGATTGTGTTATTAAGAAAGAAAAAAAAAAAAAAAAAAAAAAAAGGATAATGCAAATATTATGACATCACTGTACAGACTGTTAGGGTGTTAATGCAAAAAAAATAAAATAAAATAAAATCTTTTTTTAAACTTGATGAAAATAATTGGACATTACTTATATTCCTAACAATGTTTACCTTGAGTGGTATTTGAGTCTGCTGGTGTTTCAGCTTCATGGGTCTTTGTAGAGAGGTCAATAGGACAGCCATTATCAGCTGTAGCAGGCTGGTTGGTGCAGCTCTCACTGGTTTTCTCTTGCCTGTTTATTTCACTCTGAAACAAAAGACTTTTATAAAGCCTACTGAGAAGAAGAAACAAGAAACACTGTAATATAACTGTGAAGGGCAATTGCTGACATAGTGACAGCATGTGCAACTCCAAAGCATTGTTGTCAGTTGAGTGTAGTGCTTTATGCAATTTATTATTGCAGGGAAAAATTTTTTTGAAAACCATCTTAAAGCATGATTTGTTTTTACTAAATAAGACTGATGTGAATATGATTTCAATTTTTTTTTTTTTTTTATGTTTTAACATTGTACTATACGGCCAAAAGTATGTGGACACCCATATGTGGCTCTTCCCCAAACTGTTGCACAAAGTTGGAAGCACACAATTGTATAGAATGTCTTTGTATGTCTTTGTATTACAATTTCCCTTCACTGGAACTAAGAGACCCAAACCTGTTCCAGCATGACAATGCCCTTGTGCACAAAGTGAGCTCCATGAAGACATGGTGTGTGAAGGTTGGAGTGGAAGACTCGAGTGGCCTGCACTGAGCCCTGACCTCAACCCTACTGAACACCTCTGGGATGAACTGGAACACCGACTGCACCCCAGACCTCTTCACCAACATCAGCGCCTGATCTCACTAATGCTCTTGTAGCTGAATGAACACAAATCCCCACAGCCACACTCCTAAATCTAGTGGAAAGCCTTCCCATAAGAGTGGAGGTTATAATAACCACAAAAGGGGAATAAATCTAGAATGGGATGTTCAACAAGCACATATGGGTGTGATGGACAGGACATACTTTTGGCAATATAGTCAATCTATTATAAACCATTAAACCTGTTTTTATAACCAATTAAATAGTAATAAGATTTTTAAAAAATCTAAACAGTACAGGCATTTACATGAACTTAAATTAAGCATAGTTTCTCAATCATGGAAGAAAGCATGTGGAAAAATGCTGAAGGTGGTAATAAAGCCCAAAGATGATTTTTTTTAAAGCTAAAATGCACCAAATCTGCTTTACAGTTGTGTTTAACACTCTTATGACACTCACCTGAGCTTGCTGGACCTTTTGTAGCTCTGTTCCAAAGTCCTCTGGCCTGTCAGGCTCAGTGTCTGTATCACTACTAGTACCACAGAAGAAGGTAAGGGGCAGCTGAAGGCTCTTGGCCTTTCTCTCCTGCTCCAGTGTCGGTTTCTTCTCCCAGACAAGCATACACTCGGCTTCCTCTGCATCTCTACTCACTTGAGCTGTGAGACATTATACACTCATTAGCCACCCAACCCAGTATTTAAAACCTAATATGGTCTGTAACAAACCAAGTTGCTGATTCTTGGGCTAGACACATTTTCAAGGCCTTCTTCAGTGGGTGCAGACAGTATTGAGACTTTCGGTTTTTGCACAATTTATAGTATTACAGATTTCATTTAAAATAGATTAAAGTGAATTTTTCGGCCATTAATCTACACACAATAATCTATAATGACAAACAAAAACATGTTTTTAGAAATTTCTGCAAATTTATTAAAATTAAAAAACTAAAATACTTTAGATACACATTTAGACCTTTGCTAAGGCACTCCAAATTGAGCTCAGGTGCATCCTGTTTGCTTTGATTATCTTGAGATGTCTCTAGAACTTGACTGGAGTCCAACTATGTGAAATTCAGTTGATTGGCCATGATTTAGAAAGGCACCTGCCTGTGTGTATAAGGCCCCACAATTCACACTGTATGTCACAACAGGCCTTTAAGTCCAAGAAACTCTCTTCCAAGAGAAGAGAGAGACTAGAGAGAGAAGGATAAATGGAGCCAAATCTTGAGGTCCTTCAAGAATCCTTCAGAGTACACACAACCTCAGACTAAGGTGAAGGTTCACCTCGCAGCATAACAGCCCGAAGCATACAGCCAAGATAACGCTGGAGTGACTTCAGGACAAGTCTCTGAACGTTCTTGAATGGCCCAGCCAAAGCCCAGACTCGAGCACCACAGAAAGCTGCTTCCCATCCAATCTGTTTGAGCTTGAGAGGATCTACCAGGAAGAATGGGAGAAACTGCCCAAATCCAGCTGTGTAAAGCTTGTATAGACTTACCCAAAAAGAATCAAAGCTGTAACTGCTGCCAAAGGAGCGTCTACAAAATACTGAATGAAGGGTCTGGATACTTATCTAAATGAGAGATTTCAGTTTTTGATTTTGAATAAATTTGCAAAAAATGTCTAGAAATTTGTTTCTGCTTTGTCATTATGGGTTACTGTGTTTAGGTTGACGACCAAAATTTACATTTATTTTAAAAATTAAACCTATAACACAAAATTATATCACAAACTGAAGGGGTCTGAATACTGTCTGAAACCACTGTACATGTTTAGTACAGTTCACAACCACTCACTTCAGACACAGAAATCAACACAGTGATGCACCGAGGTAGCATATCTTCATCTTGCAGCATTTTTCTATTAGCATGATGATCGCCCATTCATAGGGACTGTAAATATACAGTCGGTAGAATTTCCTGCATGTACATGATTCTAATGCAGGCAGGAAGCTTCTACCATTTAACCATTAATTCACGAAAAAACACCACTGGAGAACATGATGTTTTACTGTCTTTGTATTAGCTTTGGTTTTATTGATCTATTAATCGCTTTCCTGTGTGGAATGTTGCACTGTGACTTGAGAAACTCTATAACTGTATAGAAAAAACTGCAGTGAATTTTACTCTTAATCTAAATGTTAAATGGATTTAATGCATCAGTTGACCAGTATAACTTACCAGGGCAAGGTGTGGCAGAATCAGGATACAGTTTTCCTTTTAGATTTCTTACAGCAGTCTCATAATCCTCATCTGCATGGTAGATGTATGTTGAGGTCATTAAAATGTAGATATAGCCGATGCAGTAATAAACAAAGAAGTCAAAAGATCTGTATTTTATGATTCAGTGACTTTTACATAGATATTGGTGATGAACGTAAAGAGTGCCTTCCAAAAGTACAGACTCTGAGATCAGTTTTCTGTTGTATACTAAAGATAGCAGCCTAAAGATATCAGGACAGGAACCATCAGAATGTGTTAAGCAAACTGGCCCAATGAACAAAACTGGCCCCAATTCAGTTTGGAATCAAATTGCTAAGATTGGTCTTCTATGTACTGCACATTGCTGTATTGTGTATTGCAATTACCATATTTAAACTAATTGTTAGTCAAGGCCATGGAACTACACTGTTGTTTACCAAATCAAATTTTTCACTTATCAGAGAAAAGTCCAAAAAAACAAACAAACAAAAAAAAAGAAAACAAATGCAGTAATCTCTTACCATCACTATCATCACTCACATATCCTGGCTTATTTTTGTACATAAAAAACGTTGGCGGCAGCATTAGCTTTCGGGCGAGTTCTGCCTGCTCCTTTGTTGGTTGCTGTTCAAACACAATTTCAATATCAGAGTCACAACTGTCGCCAGCATTCCTTACGTCGTCATGGGTTTTTTCAGAAGAAACTAAAAGGGGGAAAAAAACAGAATTAAACATAATTCTCTATGATAAACAAAGGCAAATGACTGCATTAAATCAGCTTGTGGTTGAAAAATAAAAAATAAAAAGTACTTTTCAAAAACTGAGACAGTTGACTTAAAACCATTTTAAGCTAAATTTTCAGTTATGCATTCCTGCCAATTACAACCCTTAAGACCTGGCATTGCATTGCTGTAAATATACTGCAATTTGCAGTAATGCAAAGTAGAATATTTTTTTCATAAGCATTACCTTGACAGAGAAATAAAAATATTTACCCAATATATTATTATATTATACAGAGGTAGCTCCTGTCCACTAATTTGATTGGTGAGTGGCGTTCCAGACTGCCTATATTTCCTATAACCGCACTGGGATGTTTTACTGTTTGTTTCACTCTGTCTGTCTGTGTTCACTATGTAAAATTCCACTTCCTATATAGAAACGTTTACTACAGTAGTATTAGCAGCTATATATAACTTTTCACTTAAAAATATGAAAGCTTGTCAGATGAAGATGAAAAAGCAAAAGCAAAGCCAATTTCACTGGAAGCACCTTTAACGGGAATGTATAAATCAATGTGAGCTCGCTAGTGAGCTTGCTATAAAGTGAGTGTAGCTTCTTCGGGGTCTATTGCCACTAGCAGAGCAAAAATTTGGCCATACTGTGTCTGTAATGTCACTTACTCAATATTAATTTCTTGTTTATAAAACTCTTGTATAAAAGCAATACCATACGAGCAAGAGTGCGGTCATACCGAACATCGGCACAGCTGTGATTATCTGCAGCAATCACTTTTGCTCGTGTGATATTGCTTAAAAAGAAAGGGGAAAAAATAACGTGCATAGATATATTTATAACATCCAATGTGTCTACTTGATCATATCTATATTATGTTTAATGTCCAAGATCAAATAAGTGTTATGATTATTACTAGTAGTCAATCCAAAATTGTAACAATTAATAATCTATTATTTGAATTTTAAATACACTGCTGGGCAAAAAAAGGGCCAAGGCCAAAATATTAAACTTTTAATGGTCTTAACAAGTCACTCGTCAGAAAATTAGCAAGAATTAAACAAATACACTCCTGAGACAGTGAATTCACTTATATAGTCTTCTTGTATACAAAGGTATAAATCACGATAATGATTAAAATGTGTGATGTAAAATTCAAACCATCATGTCTGGATGAACAAAATTAAAATAAAATAAAAATAAAAAATTAATAAAAAGCTGTCTGCAAGTGTACCCACAAGGCTTAAACATTTAAAGAAATCAAAGGGAAAAGCTATCCCATGCCAAGTTACTTTATTTATTTGTTTAATTCTTGCTAATTTCCTGACCAATGATTTGTTGTTAAGACCATTGAAAGCTTAATATTTTGCTATTTTGGGCTTGGCCCATTTCTTTTGCCCAGGAGTGTATACACATACACATGCAATAATCTTTCATGCACTTCACCAGAAAGACCACTATTTGGTGTAAGTAGGCCTAAAACCCCACTCAGGATAATTTCACTTTTAATGTCTTTCCATATTTCTCATTGTGAGTAAAAAGTGCTGTCTTTTCTGATTTAGCTGAAACAAATTTGTGGTAGGTGTGCATCAACCAGAAATTACTTAGGATTGTATAATTCTCAAAGAATTATAGGTAATAACAGGTCTATTGTCAAGATAATTCCATAATGAAATTTTGCAAATTAACTGCATTCAGAAATATGTACACACAATTAATATATCCCAACTGGGGCTTTAAGATAAAGTAATAGTGTCAATACACACAGGGGTAAATGCTACTTCAAGATGGACATAAATCACAAAATGTACATACACAAACCACTCTCCTGGGTATAATATAAAAGGAAAATTTTGTTTCAGTAAAAATGTAAATGATGTTAAACAAGTGATGGCAGATTTGGCCTCAAGCACCTATACACTACATGCAGCCGCATTTCCTATATTTGTACATTTGATTAAACGCTCTTTACAAAATAAATTTCTCATTTAGCTACTTAGCTTTCCTTTTACATTATTGATAAATACTAGTTTGCACGTATATCTCAGTGAACTTTTGTTGATCATCATCAATAGTCTAATGAACTGCATAATTTTGTGTTCTATAGGTAGCTTGTTTTTGGCAACAATCATAACTGATTAAATCTGAATGCTGCAAACACTAACGGAAGTTAAAATATGAAAGAAGCAATATAATTAGGAAGTATGTCATATCTGTCAGATTACAAACACATGCAGGTTATTTCAAACATGTGTTCTGGTTATTATTATTCTTCATCCAGGGTTAAGTAGGTCAGCACAGGCTCGTATGTGACAGCACAACGTCCCACGTATCAAAAAACACAACGTGCGGTGACAAAATACCTTGAGGTTCAAACTGGGTAGCTGAGGCGCACGTCCAAAAAGCCATAGGGTTATCTTTAAAAAGCCTAAAATCCAATCCTAAAACACAGTGGAGGGTAGGTGAGACACTAAGTGAGCAAACTAGATATCTGGGACACGCTGTTTGGTAGCTCCAGACAGAAATAATTAACTTCAATAACTATAGTTTAAGTCACTTGGGCCTTTGTTAGGGACAGCAAAGCCAGCCATTTTTTACAATTGCAATTTCCAAAATGAGCAATGAAACTCCAGAATTATTGGCACCCTATATATATATATATATATATATATATATATATATATATATATATATATATATATATATATATATATATATAAAAATGACTAAATCTAACTCTATAAAAAGGGAAAGGAAAAAATAAATAAATAAATAAAAAAACCACCATGCACCAAGCTTTTTAAACCAAGACATGGGGAGGATGCTGGGTTTTATTTTAACACTATATAAAAAAAAAAAAATCCTTCCAAAGCACTGGTTTCAAGTAATGTGCACCTAGATCCACAATTAGTATTTTATGACAGGGGTCCTGTAGAGAATAACTGCACTGAGCCTCTTTCTGTAATGTCTAACAAGGTTGGATGGTTGCAGATGATTGCAGAGGGATCTTGGGACACTTAATGGTACTTCAACTGCATATGTAAGTGTTCTTTTTTGTGTTCCCCCATGCTAATGAAAAAAAGGATTTAGTAGGGCAATAATTTTAGATACAACCTAACAGTGTATAAGTGTTTATTTTAAAAAAAAAAAAAAAAAAAAAAAAAAAAAAAAAAAAAAAAAAAAAAAAAAAAAAAAAAAAAAAAAAAAAAAAAAAAAAAAAAAAACCCACATCGTAAAAGGTCTGTAATGGATGATCAAATGACACAGACAAAATGGGAGTCAGCACCTTTAGTCTGTAGACTTGTGTGCGTGGCTGCTGAATAGAAACACAGAGTTACCGACCATACATACAGAAGCAAGCACCCAAATACACTAATGTTAACCATTTAAAAAAAAGCTGTCAGGCAAAGTGAAACCAGAGCAAGGATACAAGTAAAAAATGTGTGATTATCAATTTTGTTTTGTTTTTTTTAATTTTTACAATAATTTTCAGGAAACAATGGCTGATTTTCTATCAGTCTCATTATACAACATCCTTGCTGTAACTAGCTGGAAGTAATTTATTGTTTTCATATTAAACTTTTCACTATTATTTACTTTAAAGGCATCTTCTTTATTTCATTACATTTTAGATATTCTTTAGGGGTGCCGAGATAAGTTAGAGTAAAGCGAACATGCAAGTTCATTGATGCCTGTTCTCTTGATGTGTGACAATAACCCTGAAGTAAAAAAGCAAAAATCATATATTCTCAAAACGTAAAGAGAATACGAGTGTGGGAGTTTCACTCAGGTCAGGTCACCAATAGCTCAGTTAACTCGCATCAAATTTTCATTGTCTTAAAAACAAAGGCCTCGGCTCCTGTTTATGCCCAGTAGAAGGTTTGCTTTGAAATTTGCTCATGGAAAAAAATACTTAAAGAAAGAAATAATTAACAATTTAGAAAAATGCAACAGCCAAGTGCAAACTAGGTCAAGGTAGCAAAAAACTTAAATATGAATTAAAGGAGATGTTCTGTTATCTGCAGGCCAACAGACTACTAAATAGCTGCATGTCACTTTAAGCATGTTAAATGTCTCCTTAAATACATTACTCACTTTACTTTTATAGGATATTTAACACTCTGTCACTATACCCTGCTGCTCTTTTGACTTGTAGATACTCAGTTACTTTCTACTGCTCTTTAAGTAAATTCTGCACCCAACCACATTCCAATATTGTATTCTATTTGTATTTATTGAAATTATTATTTAGTCAATTCTCTTAACGGTTTGTGTGTTCTTTCTGTTGTATCTGCACCTTAGCGATTTTACAGGGCCTCACCACAAGCATTTCAATGTACAACTGTCTCTGGCATACTGTGCATATGACAAATAAAATTCATTGAATGAATTGCATTAAATTACCTCAGTATAAGGTTGTATATACACATGTACACACATTTTAATACATACATAGACACACACATGGGGTACACATTGTACTTAGGTGATCATGGACACCAAGCACCTCACACACTCACACAGAGAAACTGCCATGTTTAATTATTTTATTCAAAGGGAAGAGTCTCGGTGACTCCCTCGTGCATGCCAGATGCTGTGTTAGAAAAGCAGAAGGGCAGGTGTCCACAGGAAGTGAATAGTTCTGCAGCACACTAGGGAGTATACGATCAATCCTACTTTTACACGGCAACATTCTTTACTGATTTCTTAAATTATGGATTTATTTCTATAATGCTGTTTTTTTCTTATTTAATATATTTCTTTAGTTAATGGCATTAAAATGAAACAACTAGGTTTCACAAAAGTTTCAAATTATGTTTGTGTGTAACTAAAAATTCACAAGCTTTTAAACTTGATGGGGTAATCCGTATATAAAAGTGCAGCAACTCAACACGATATGTGAGTTGAAGCTGATTAATCGAGGTTTACATTAGTCTTCTTGTATATAAATTTGCACACAGGAGCACAAGTACTAAACAAAATTATGGGATTTTCATGAATACCAAATTTCTTGTGTAAATGGTCCTACAAACAATTTAAATGAGACCCATTGTAAGAGATTGTATGGAAATGTCTTCTGCAAACATTTTCCAACAACAGTTAGGGGATTTGATCTTGGTTCTTGTTGTACATACATGGATGTGCTTTGTAGTTTTGTACAAAGAATTCAGAATTTAAAAAATTCCTTTGATTTTCACCACTCGCTTGTGTGTTTTTAAATGGTCTGTCAATACGGTGAAACCATGATATTTTTAGACTAGTTTATCATACCATGAAAATTTCAAACCATAACACCCCTACCCCAGTGTTACACAGGTGGGGTCACAAAGAACAAATGGTCTTAGCGCTCACCAATGGTCAAAATGTCCCGACAGAGAACAAAGTCAGCGAACAGAGAGAACACTGTGTGGAATCAAAAGGCACTGAAGTCATTTGCAAATAGTTCCCCATTTGGGTATACTCTACCAGAAATGAGTATCATTTTAAAAAAGAACAAAACTGTCAATAATCATCAGTTTAAAAAAAAAAAAAAAAAGGAGTGGTTTATAAGGCTTAACCTTAAAAAATCTCACCTCTTTCTGGTACTTTGAATGGAGTTATCATCTTGCTTTCAGCTGTTTTGTAGCTTGAAGCACTGCCTGATGCTTGATCTTCAGGACTTGTTGCTGGACTAGAAACCATCTGTTTAGAGGATACTGGGCTTCCAAATATTTTCTGCACAGAGTCTGTCCCAAAGACAAACTTGGGGGGAGAGACCACTGTTTTAGAGGTGCTGTGAGGACTGAGAGTCACTGTAGGTGCATGACTGCTTTCAGAAGGCTGTTCAGTCTTTTCTTTAGTTGTCTCCTCAAGCACCTCAACAGCAGCTTTACCACACAGGGATTTTGGGGAGGTCAAGACTTCTCTAGGGGAAGCAGACATAAGAAGGGTTTCCTTTTCCTGGGCATCCTTGGCTTTCTCAAAAAACTCTTTGAAAGAATTTGCAGTCTCCTGCAATTTAAAGCGCACAGCCAACTGCTCAACTTTTCCTTCTCCTTCAGCAAAGTCATAAGCACTCCAGATCCATGCCTTTTCTGTTCCTTTCATCAGCTCAAGTTTCATATCTGAGGTTATCCAGTGGTTTGCACATAATTTAAGAACCTGGTCACGTCTCATCACAAGCCTAGTGCGTTTTGTATCATAGTTTTGTAAAATTTTGATGTCTCCTATACCTCTTTCTTTCCATTGGCTGAGGTCCTTATCATAGCGATACAGCTTTGCTCGGTGACTGAACACTACCTGCTCATTCTCTTCTCCATTTAACAGCTCAACCACATCAGGCATTGGAACGACTGGTTCAAAGTACTGGCCATCTCTTTCCTCTTCTTGATTTAATTCTTGTTCATCATCTGTTCCGACAGATGTCCCACTCTGATTCAGCTTAGCGGGGGATTTTGAGGGACTAAGAATAGGCTGGAAGCTGAAACTAAACCCAGTAGATGATTCACCAAAACGGAACAAATTTTTCTGTAGTGGGCTGCTAGCTAGTGGAGAAGCATATACAGACGTGTCAGCAGTTTCATCATGAACATCATCTTGCAAATCATAATTATCCCATTCCAAGGTGGGTCCAGTGCTCTCACTGTGGGGTTTGATAATGAGTGCCGAGATATCATTTGCTGCTGTAACATTGCTTTCCTCCTGCTTGCCTTTCATTCCATCGTAAGTCAAGAATGACTTGAGGTCCTTAAGACCAGATTTCATTTCCTCAGCTTTCTGTATAAGATTTGCTGTTCGGTCTGAATTAGCCAGCTTATGAGGGGTCTGTAGAGGAATGTCCAAAAGGAGTCGTTGACACTCTTCAAACTTTTGCTTAAACTCTTCTGCAAGTTCTGGAGTTTTAAACTTGGCAGCCAACTGTTCTAACTTGGGATCTCCATCTGAGAAGTCATTTGCTAGCCATACCCAGGCACGATCTGAGCCAGAAAGGGGCTTTAGATTCATTGTAGTAGTGATCCAGTGATTAGCACACACCTTCAGCACTTGCTCTCGTCTCATTAGAACTCTAAGCCTCCCATTTTGATTATTTTTAAGAAGTTTTAGGTTTCCAACTCCCCGTTCTTTCCACTGATGAGATTCGTTATCAAACCTGAAAAGCTTAACACGTATTGTGTACAGACATTCCTCATCCTCTTCCCCCGTAACAAGGTCAACTTTCTCAGGCATCTTAACAACAGGTTCAAACTGAATATCATCATTTTCTTCAGTTTTATACATATCTTCCTCTTCTTGATCAACAGAGGTATCTGCCTTTTGGCTTTGCAGAAATGAGGTAAAAAGTTGCTCACCAGCCCCTGCAAAGCCTTTAAAACTGGGATCCTTCTGGCCAAACTGAAAGTTACCTTGTGAAGACTTTGCCAAGTCTGCAAAACTGAACGCATTCTGCTTTCCTGTAATCAGCAGACAGTCATCATTGCTAGTATTACTCACTGACTGGACAGATGAGGAGGAGACCTCTTTTTCTTCTTCTCTGTGTTGTTCAGCAATATTTTTCAGAAATACTGAGGCAGATCCACTGTTGGCTGGCTTTGATTCAGACCCCTTAAGACCAAATTTGAATCCACTGGTTAACCCTGGCACTGAAAAAGAGAATTTTGAACTGCCTGAAGATGTTTCAACTTGAGTTGTTGGTGCACTTGCAGGATGGTTAGCTTCACTATCAGTACTAAAGCTAAAGGAGGAGGGTGCTGGTGCAGCCTTAGTGCTGTCTGCATTTGGCTTAGGTTTATGGCAGGACACACAATGACTAGATGCGCCTTCATTTCTAACTAGACAGGTATCACAATCCCATTGTGCTTCATTTTTTCTGCTGCTACATGGAGCATTACAAGAAACACAGCTTTTTGCAGCTGCCTCATTCCTGACTAGGCAGGTATCACAATCCCATTGACCTGCTTTTTTGACAAACTTATCAAGTCCAGATCCAAATGAGCAGACAGAGCTTGCAGGCTGCTTGGTAGATTCTGGAGGAGCAGTGGGTTTGGTTTGACATGCAACACAAGTGCTTGCAGAAGCCTCATTCCTCACTGCACATGTGGAACAATCCCACTGTCCTGGTTTCTTACAAAACTGAGAGCCAAATCCAGACCCAAATGAAAAACTTGATGGAATACTTGAAGAGCTGCTGACTTTTTGGATAGAGGAATTCGAACTTTGCTGCAATTTTGCATCACCCTGACTAGATGGCTGTGTTCCAAATTTAAAGGAAATGGGAATTTGGGATCCAAATACCTTGAAGCTGGCATCCTCACTGGCATCCTTGGAACTTCCACCAAGTCCAAAAGTAAAGGCTCCTGTTGAGGAAGTAGGAGCAGGAGCACTTTTAAATCCCTCAGCTGGTTTAGTTTCAGGTTTTGAATCACCACAAGGATTGGGGCTGCTACAAGCAACACATTCTTTAGATGAGGAGTCATTTCTTACAGCGCAGACATTACAATCCCATTCACCTTCCTTCTTTGCAAAAAGGGTTTTCAGATCTATATTTTTGTTAGAATCAACAAAGGTAGAAGGCTTTGAGTCATTTTCCTTCAATTGACTTGGAATTTGCAAACTCATAGACTGTTTTTTAGTTTCTGAAGCAGCAGTGGGTTTGGATGAAGAATTTAAAGTTTGACATGCAACACAAATGCTTGCAGAAGCCTCATTCCTCACTGCACATGTGGAACAATCCCACTGTCCTGGCTGCTTAACAAACTGAGAGCCAAATCCAGAACCAAACGAAAAACTTGGTGGAATACTTGAAGAGCTACCGAATTTTTGGACAGAGGAGTTTGAACTTTGCTCCGATATAGAATGATCTGCTGACGCTTCCAATTCACCAGACTTTGCGTCACGCTGACTGGATGGAGTAACAGTTGGCTGTGTTCCAAATTTAAAGGAAAAAGGACTTTGAGATCCAAATGCCTTGAAACTGGCATCACTGGCATCCTTAGAACTTCCACCAAGTCCAAAAGTAAAAGCTCCTGTTGAGGGAGCAGGAGCGCTTTTAAATCCCTCAGCTGGTTTAGTTTCAGGTTTTGAATCACCACAAGGATTTGGACTGCTACAAGCAACACATTCCTTAGATGAGGAGTCATTTCTTACAGCGCAGACATTACAATCCCATTCACCTTTCTTCTTAGCAAAAAGGGTCTTCAGATCAATATTTTTGCTAGATTCCTCAAAGCTAGAAGACTTGGAGTCATTTTCCTTCAGTTGACCTTGCATTTTTGGATGTTTAACAATAGCTCTCTGAGCTTCCTCAAATTTTTGTTTGAATAAAGCTGCTTCATCTGCAGTCTTAAAACGAATAGCCAGCTGTTCTGTCTTTGGCATTTCATCAGCATAGTCCATAGCATACCATACCCATGATTTATCAGACCCAGCATTTGGTTTCAGAACCATGTCTGCAGTGATGTAGTGATTTGCACATATTTTCAAAACTTGTTCTCTCCTCATCAACAATCGATATTTACCTGATGTTTTGTGCTTTAGGATTTTGATAGATCCAATGCCTCTTTCTTTCCATTCTTTTGTTTCTGCCTCAAAACGGAACAATTTTGCTCTGTTGCAGAACATTTCTTCTTCCTCCTCCTCCCCAGTTTTTACATCAATCTTATTGGGCAGAGGAACAATGGGTTCAAAATGCGGACCATCCTCATCCTCTTCAACATGGGTGCTGTCATCACTTTCAACACATTTCTCATCGCTTTCCTCCCCAGTCACTGGCTTGGTCATATTTGTAAAGCCAAATGCTTGGTCAGATTTTCCAAAAAGAGTTGTTTTACCCTGTGCCCCATCAACAAATGAAAACCCTAAAGCATTTTTACTCCCGAAAGTAAAGACCCCACTATGGCTGTGTGTTGGGTCTTGCGACTGAGACTTTAGGGCCGAATGGCCTTCGGTTCTGGGAGGAATATCTGAAGTCAGAAGCCCCAAAAGACTTTCACTGTTATTTTTCACCTCTGCAGATGAGAAAGTAAAGTCACCATCATTAGATTTGAAATTTGAATTGAACTTGAAAGCAGCTGCTGTTGGAGTCGTTTGGGAGGCCATTCCAGCCCCAACCTTAGAAGTTTCAACTGGAATTTGCTGGCCAAAGCTCATCTTTAAGTCCACTGACTTGCCTTCACTGCTCTTAAAGGACTGGGCAGGTATTACAGGTGGCTTAGTGAAGTACCCAGGCTCTGGCAACGTTGGATTGGTAGATGGTTGAGAAACATTATGACTGCAGTATTCTTCATTGTAAGGGGACAGCAAGCTTGTAGCTGGTGACTCAAACCTGATAGAGGTACCAAAAACCTGATCTTGAGGGTACATGCATGCTGCTGTTTGAAGAGGGGGTGTGTGAGTTGGTTGCTGGTAGGCATACATATGCGGCTGAGGGAGACGATTCATTCCATAGACGGGTGCCTATGGGAAAAATATGTTAAAGGAATGCTCCAGTTTTTTTAACCTAAGGTCTACCTACCACATTTGTAACCTATAAAAGTTATTACTTTATAGTTATTACTTATGATGGAAATCTATGGACAGTTATTAAATTCCTTTAAAAGTTAAAATGCTCAACTACAATGAGTTAGACATGAGAAAACAGTCCTTACACTCTACTAGGAAAGACCGTAGGGTGAAACAGATGAGAGACAAAGTCTTACCAAAGCCGTTAGTTTTACCCAAATTTCCAAAAACTAATTCTGGTTACTTATGGATTCCCAAAAGTTATGTGGTATCCATGTGATCAAGTAGAAATGATGGTACCTGAGTGTTTACTTTGAGCTACAAACCCTTCCCTCAAAAAACCCTCAAGAATAATTTATAGCTTAAATTAATTATCGCTTAATTTTTTTTATCTTAATTTACCATCTTTGACTACAATGCATGTTTTACAAAAGTATGCTTTTCACATAAACGTTTATTAACTGACCCAACAAATGCCTTAAGAGATCCATTATTAGTGTGTTCTAAACAAACAAGACTGTTCTTTTTTTTCCACTTCAGGGAAACATGCCTAAATTATTGGTGATGGAAAATTGGCAATTTTAGGTTTTGAAACAGTGTTGAAACACTGATGACAGTTGCATTCCTTGTTTCAAGATCACATGTCTGCCTACCTTGGATGGTGTTACATTAGCAGCAGTTCGAAGAAGGTACTGTGAATTGTATGCAGGGGATTGGTTGTAGTATACTGAAGGACCTGTAGTGGCAACTGAGAAAACCAAATAAATGTGAAATTATTTGGTGTGTCAAATGTGTCAAAAGTCAAATAAAGACATTGCACTCAGCCTTAAGTAAACTAGCTAGACTGACCAGTAAGTGGCACTCCATGGAATGACTGCGCCGCTGAAAAGGGTTCCTGAAATGCATCTGCTGCGTAATTCCCTCCATACACTCTGTGAAATGGGGACTCTGTTGATCCAGATGAATTGTGCCTCAGATCATGAACCTCATTCTGCAAAGCAAACATTCAAAGATGGGCTGTGCATGACCTACTGCCCTTGTTTTTTTTTTTTTAAACTTTAATTAACTCCCTGTACTAAAGTCGATATTTTATCATTAAATCATTTTCTATTATTATTATTTTCTATTTTTATTTTCTATTTTTCATGTTTAGCAGACCTTTAGCCAAAAGGCTATGCAATGTATACCAAAAGAATACTCCTCAGAATTTACAGTGTAACTGTGATGTATGACGGTGCCGTCTCACTACATCTAAATATTTGATTTTTAGAACTATTCAATGAACTGAAGTTACTGGTTGCAAACTGACCTTCAAGGCCTCGACTTGTTGACAGAGCATCTGCAAAAGTGACTTCTGATCCTCCACCCAGTGAGGGGGTGTTTTGGGAGAAAACTATTATCAGTAACAAAAAGGAACACCTTAATAATGTAAACAACAAAGCATGCACTTTGAAAAAATGAAAACGCAAAAAATACTAATATACCACTGATCTCTTGGAGGGAGAGAGTACACTTTTGGCTGGAGAGGAGAATTTATGAGAAGCAGCCACAGCTGGTTCTGTGAGTGATCGTGGGCTTGAAGTCATTGGAAGTCCTTCGTGAACTCCATCCACAGCCTCTCCACTCTCTCCAAGCTGTTGATTGACATCATTGAGCAAGTCCATAATTTCCTCCATTGACACAGGCAGCTGTAATAAAATGTGAGACACAAATCTTAACTTTATATAATCCCTGATTAACAATTAGACTAACAAATGTTGATTGGAATTAGATCCTGGACCTTCTCCACGTCATCTGCACCGGCATGGTAGACCTTTGATAAGTACTTCCTGAACTGCTGGAGAAAGTTGATGCACATGTCTTGAGTTTCCTCAACTCCATTTCCTGCCTCCTCAGAGAGTCTCTGATAGATCTGTGATCGATCAAACATTTAAAAAAAATTACAAATGCATGGCTATCCATAAATTACCTAGTTAAAGACTACCAAATGTTCTGATGCACAAAAAACAGGGTGTATGCAAATCCCTTTAATGGAAGCAGCCATGTCAATCGCTAAAAAATAACTAGCTTATGTGAGGTAAGAAATAATTAACTAGATTACTCGAGCAAGATGCCAGTGGGAAGAGATGCAGTTGAGCTTCTCAAGCTTCAAGATAGCCTGATCAGTTTTGCCCTCAATGTCAAGAAGAGTAGCGAATGCTATCATAGCCTCCTCTTCATAGCCTTTAATTTCAGAAACCTAACGAAAAGAGGAGGGAAAAACATTTTCTTGATTAACCAATTCAAGTTAAAGTCAAATCAGAAATGCAAGCAAAAGAACGTATGATCAGTTTACCTGTATGTCCTTACTAACAAAATGCATGAATAACGGATCGAGAGGTTCAGGAATGCTACGTCTCTTCTCAATTTTCTCAAGCAAGGGGAGCACAACATTCCAGTAGTGCACACTACGGCCAACATATTCTTTCTGGTCGTAGTAGGAGTTAACACCATCACCCTGCAGAGAGTGTAGTCATGTTACATAATTACTAACAGTGGTTTTAATCCAAAAAAAAAAAAAAACACAATAGATTGAAGACATTCATACTATATCTTTGACAGGGAGGTGGGCAGCAATGACATTTTGAAAAACATTTTGCTAAATGATTTAACTTTGAATGAAAAATCATCATACTATTTTCTTTCCTCTTGCATACATACATGGTACATCTATCTGGTCTTGTCAACAAGATTTTAAAGTGGCCAGTATGTATGTGGTGAATGCGTTAAACACATAATTTTGTAAACATATTTGGTTTACAGAACCAGTAATAGACACCTTGGACAAAATTACCAACACTTAAACAATACTACGTAGCTGATGGAACAGAGTACACTTCAGGCACTGTCCATAAGAACATCATAAAATCTCAAAATTTGACCCAAGCAGATTTTGATCACAATCTCACAATTAGGTAGATATATAAATCTAAGATATCTTAAACTGTATATTTAAAACAAGACATAACAGTGTAACAGGACAAATTTCTTAGATGGTTAAAAAAGTTAAATAGTTACCATTATACTGAGATGTTTGGCCCAGTGGATAAGCAGCACAGGCTGAAGACCATGTTTCTCTCTTGCTCGCAGTGTGTTCAGTCCATGTTGGACAATCATTCGCAGTTTAGCAGATGTATTGGGTCTACAGATGGAGACAAAAATTAAAAACAAGAACTAAACAATATTTCTACAGAGCGTCACATCACCAGTAGTATTTTGTGAGTTAACAGGATCTAAATCATGCCTATTTTTTGATGTTCAAAATATTTTGTAGGATTTTCATAATACACTGGATATAACAATTCTACACACCCCTTGCTCAGAATTAACCTCATGTTTAACTCATGTTTAAAAGTAATTATCATATGTCTGTCATCAATAAAATTATTCTGATTAAACCCAAATAAAGATTAGCTGATTCTGTAGGATTTTCTTGGTTTCATCTGACTGCTGAAGTCATGGTCTGCAAAGAGCTTACAAGGTATGCAAAGGATCTCATTGTTAAAAGGTATTGATCAGGAGAGAGGAATAAAATAATTTCCAAAACCTGAGATGTACCATGGAACACCGTACAGGCCATCAACAACAAGTGGAGAAAACAAAGCACCATAGTGAAGTTAAAAAGAACAGGACGTCCCTCCAAAATTGACAAACGGACAAGAAGAAAACTTAGGCTGCCAACAGACCTACGGCAGGAATATCTGGCAAGTACTGGTCATTTCCTGAATGTGACAACAATCTCTTTTATTCTTCACATGTCTGGGCTATGGGGTAGGGTGGCTAGACTGGAAGGGCAAAAAACAAAATCCAAGCCCAGCATGAAAACAAGACAGCTTATCACCAAAGAAGAAAAATTTTACCTTCCAGCACAATACTAACCCAAAGCACAAATCCTAAGGAATGGAGTCAAGTCAACTAAGGAGTGGTTCAGAAGACGATCAACATTTTGGAATGGCCCAGTCGGAGCCCAATCGCCTTGGGACAACTGACGAGAGTACTGGGAACCTCTGACAGATTCCAACTATCATGATGGCTATCAAGTTGGACGATTTAAATGTCCCCTTCATTTCCCCCTCTCAAGGAATTTCACCTGAATTTTGTTGGTTACTGTATCACATTAAAGGTTGGAAAAGAGCTGACATCATTTATCTTGGTTTAATCTTTTACATAAAAAGCCCTGCCATTTTAACAGGGGTGTGCAGATTTTTTTATATCCACTGTAACTGTCTTTTGTTGACTCACACTGCTTTTTTATGAATGAGGCTATAGACTGCATCCCACCACTCTCTCTGTCTCTCCGAGTACAAGCGTTTCATAAGTTGCAAAGGTAAACATCTTGGCTCATGCAGCTGCGAAGTAGCAGAAATCTTTGCCGTTTCTTGCAGCTGAGTGTGACTTGTGAATACCACACCACACAGAAACACCTGAAACAATTAAGAGTAAAGAGGTAAATCCTTTCTGATTGACATAGTTCAACAACTCAGTATATACATAAGGAATAACACTCGACAGGCCGTGCTGTTATACAAAAATAATGCACGCTGGGGAGGGGGGTTTGGAGCCAAGTGCTGCTAACCCCTGAAGTGAGGGATCGATTTGTTAATGATACAATGTTTAATTTACTAATGAATGACATTAATGACGAATGTGTAATCGAGACTTAGAGCACTTACTACCAAGACTCCTTCCATAAATGTTAAATGTCTTCGAACAAAAAACTTCACCACATCAACGATAAGAACTACAATGTTTAATTTACTAATGAATGACAATGACGTTCATTAATGCCCCAGACACAATGCTAACAACCCATTTTTAAATCCATTTATTATTAGTATTAGATTATTTGGTGTGTCGGCTGTCCAATTCCATTTCAGAATTAGAACGAGCGCATTAATATTAATGTACATGTTACAGCCATAACTACCTTTGCTGTTATATGAAAATAATGCATACCGTCTGACCAATCAGATTCGAGTGTTCAACCGTACTGTGGTATAAAGCTGTATGCACTATGCATCACTATGCAAAAAGTCACGTCTATATGTCCATCACAGGAATAAACCATGCTTTCTAACAGAATGGTCTGAAACCAGTTAGCAAAGTTTCCACTGCTATTAAATGCCTGAACTTATTCGAAGGCATACTTAAAAACCAAAAATAAAATAAAATATTTTATAAAAAATCTGTCTTCACCTCAAGGTCAAGCAGACAGATTGACTCTGGAGTGTTGGTGTCCAGTTTGAATGTCTCCAGCGTGAGACGAGGAAAGAGCTGCTTAAGCCAGTCTTTCACTGCAGGTCTCTGGCCCATCATTGACCATTGCAATCCCAGCCATGTCAGGTGTTGTAAATCCCCACAGTGCAAGATGGAACCTAAGAACACAAATATGGAAAACATCATGCTGAACATTGCTTTTAACATTTGTCTGGCGTTGACAGACCAGCTTGTAATGGCAACTGCAGATGTAATAACTGCACAATAAAAATCTGTCAGTGTGACAGATTTAATGAAATAACCCCCACCATCACGCACTGTCAACTTTAATCACTAGACACCCCATTTCCATATTGTGTTCTTTTTCATTGCTATAACAGATTCATAGATCCATATATCAGGAACGTCACAATGCACTGTTCACCTATACCAATATGTTGCTAAAGCAATTGCTTTAGCACTATACAGGAATCCCGATTTCCACTAAAATTTCATTAAAAAGTGGCAATGAAATGATTACCAAAGTGTCTACATTATTTATCAGTCTTGGTGGAATTCAGTATTTTCGCCAATCAAATATCTCACTGCAATATTACTCTATTCATTCATTAAGCTCAAACTGTTTTCTGTGAGCAGTGCAGCCTGTGGGAAAATCTCCTTTGAAGCCCCAGACACAATGCTTCTGTGGGCTCCTATGGTAGATTCAAGTAAACTGTGTTTTAATGGGACTAAATATTAACGCTCATTGGTCAACAGGCTTTTATTACGCCATTTTTGGTCCTGCCTGGAAGCCGTGTGTCTCTGGGGGTGAATGGGAGTGTGGGTGGTGAATTTTGCATAGATAAAAATACCTTATCTTGTTTAGTGGACAGTGCAGTTACTTCGTAACCAACTGCCAATCGCTGAAACGGTAATGAACGTTTTTACAATGGATGCTCTTCCTGACGCAACCTTCCCCAATTTTATCCGGGCTTGAAGAGCAAAGAAAGGTCCTTTTAGCTGTCTTGGTACAGTAAAATCCGAATGGCTGTGTTTATTATTAGTCTCAGATTATGCAGAGCATCCATATGCTTCCCCATTTTAAAAAACACCAGCCACTACTGACCAGTATTACTCGTCATACAGGTACAGAACAATAGTCACTTTATTCCTAACAGTCAGGAATTTCAATGTTGCTAGTGATGGTAAGGCTTTACTCATCACACACCCATTCATTATGCTACTCTACATACAGTATGTTCATACTGTTAGTTATAACATTTGTGCTGTTCTGTATTTAATGTGTTGCATCTATTGTATTGTCCTCACTGTACAAATTATTGCTGTGTGCTTTGCTGTCCATTGTGCACAGGTCTTGAAGAATGCGATTTCATTCTACTGTATGCTTGTATATGGCTAGAATGACAATATAGCTTTCTAATTTAATCTGCATCATACGCTATTTAGTAATGAATCTTGAGTTTGACAGAGACCTACATATAACCGGTGTTTTTGATTTCAGTTCCACATACAACTTATGAACTTCTGTGTTTGACTGTTGTTAGCATACCACTGTCCCACTTAGCCAGCTCTTGTACGTCCGGTGACTGTGTGCTGATGTTGGAGATGTTGTCATTTCCAATGAACGAGAGATCCACAGGGGCTTGTGTACTGAAAAGCGTCTCAAACAATGTGTCCTGCCCACTTCTGTTCCCAAACACCTCCACCACCTCCTTCACAAAGTGCTCCATCTCCTGGTTTAGATTCAGCAGCATGTGGCCTGCTTGGCTCTGACGATAACAGGCTAATGACTCTAGAGGTTTTGGTGATGCGCGTTCACCTTTCTCAGACTTTGTCTTTGGTCTTGGAACCTAAAGTGGGGAAGGAGAACATTCAACAACTACAACACTAAGCTTAAGCATCTACTGAATACAACACATGACAGACCGACATTGTTGCACTGTTTAAAACAAAACAACAACAACAACAAAAAAAAAAAAGTCCCACTGGGGGAATACACGTTATTACTATTCTAGGAAAAATGTGTGATATGCAGCAATTAATAATAAAGTTTGCTTGTAAACTCTTCCAGTTTCTACCACGAAGGGCTTTGACTGCTCTGTCTGAACATGTCTGTGTTGCAGGAGGTATTTGATTTGGCACAGTTTTTACAGTTTTTGCCCTTCCTGACGCAAACCTCCCCAATTTTTATCCGGGTTTGGGACTGGCACTGAGAGCACACTGTTGCAGGAAACCCCAGTGGCTGGGGAATCAAACCCGGGCCACAGTGGTGAGAGCGCTGTGGCCCGACCACTAGTCCTCCAGGGACCCATTTTATAACAATTCATTATAACAAGCCCTAATGAACATAGTTAATTGAGGTTAACTATATATACTCACTGAGCACTTTATTAGGAACCTGTACACCTACTCATTCATGCAACTATCTAATCAGCCAATTGTGTAGCAGCAGTGCAGTGCATAGAATCATGCAGATACGGGCCAGCAACTTCAGGTAATGTTCACATCAACAGCAGACTGGGGAAAAATGTTCTCTCTTAGTTTGACCATGGCATGATCGTTGGTGCCAGATGGGCTGGTTGCAGTATTTCTATAACTGCTGATCTTCGGAGATTTTCACGCACAACAGCCTCTAGAGTTTACTCAGAATGGTCCAATAAAGAAACCCCCCAACAATTGGCTGACTTTTTTCACAATTCACAATTAGATGATTAGCTAATTGCATGAATGAGGAAACACCTTGTTGGTGAGAGAGGATAACAGAATGGTTCGAGCTGCCTGAAAGGCTACAATAACTCAGATAACCACTCTGTACAATTGTGGTGAGCAGAAAAGCATCTCAGAATGCACAACATGTCGAATCTTGAGGCGGATGAGCTACAACAGAAGACCATGTCAGGTTCCACTCCTGTCAGCCAAAAACACAAAGCTGAGGCTGCAGTGGGCACAGGCTGACCAAAACTGGACAGTCGAAGACTGGAAAAACATAGCCTGGTCTGATGAATCTCGATTTCTGCTGAGTGAAAGTGCACCTGAAAAATCTGAGGAATTGCATGATGCAATCATGTCAACATGGACCAGACTCTCAAAGGAATGTTTCCAACATCATGCTACAAAGAACTGAGGCTGTTTTGAGAGCAAAGGGAGGCCGTACTCAGTATTAGTACAGTGTTCAGTAAGGGTACACTTGTCTAATATTAGCCAAGTCAAATAAACATTTATAGACTATTTCACATTAATGAACTCAAAGCATTCTTCATTTACCCTGACAGAAAGCAAGTAGGTCTCAAGTGGGAAAGTAGGCTCATCTGCCATTTTAACTGGGGGTAAAAAAAAGAAGACCTCTGGCCATATTTTTAGTGGTACCTCGTAGCACAATGTTACAATTTGGAGCTCCAATGCAAAATGCAGAAAGTGTTAAACTCTAACATACCATGATTTTAAATTATTGACTGCTTGCAAAGACTGCAAATTCTTTGTGTCCCATGAATTGGAACCTAAAATCTCTCGCAGCAATTCCAAACGTGTTCGCCATAATTTGTGGTTTCACTCTCTTGAAACATTTCCTGAAAAAGCTTGCCCATGTCCTCCCATGATTTACATAGAAGAATCATCACAATCATATTTAATGTCCACAGAATTCCAGATTTCAGACAACCGTTGTCTCATATGACGGCGCTGAAATGCTAGCAGCGCCCGTGAGCAAACATGAGCTCCCGCCGCCCATAGCGCTGTTACTGGTGGCCAATCCACTGGCTGTTGGAGTCGAACAGCTCTCTGGTGTCTGCGAGCTGTGACTTTCCCACAAATTGTTTGAAAAATTAATAGGAATTGCTGCCTTCTTTGCTTCTTTTCAGTTCACAATGTTTGCTTCCTTCCACATGGCTTTTCAATGCAGACTTGCAGACAGATCTCCAATGTCAAATTCCTTCATGCCAATTTTTGTAGACATCATTTTTAAGCCACTGAAGGTTAAAAGCACACTTTCAGGGCATTTTGACTAAATTAAGTGTGACTAACTGATATTTAGTCTAAGCTTCTGGCTAAAAAGTAAAGCTAATTCAGAATTGAACAATATGATACACATACTAATTAATAAAAGTATGTGCATCACAATGTTCAATACAGCATTAGCATTACCTTTTAGCTACTTTGGTTTTCCAGTATGTTATAATGCTGACTGCCAGTGAGTTGTGGACCAAAATAATACAGGGTGTCCCAAAAGTGTCCATACATAGGGAAAATTAACAGTTTTTATCGAAAGGTCTTCAAAAATTTTTAGATAGCCTTTAGATAGCCTTTAAGAATGCCTTTGACAAAAGAAGAACGTATTAAAATCCTTCTCACGGCTGGACCAGGTAGCTGTCGTAAGCTTGCAATGGAGTTTAACAGGAAACATGGCGAGCACATCATACACGACACTGTTGCCAAACTTATTAACAAATTCAAAAAGACTGAAAGTGTTGCGGACCAACCAAGAAGTGGATGTCCACAAACATCCACTGACAAAGGCACAACCGACATGGTGCTGGCAAACAGAGGCCCCTATGTATGGAGATTTCTGGGACACCCTGTAGTGTGCCAAATCTTCCAGTGTGTGTACAATACACCAGCACTAATTCCAAACATGTGCAAAATCACTCTTCTGTGCCTCTAAAACTAGCACACACTCATACACGCACTGAATGTTTTAATCAGTTGAAAATGGAAACCTAAAATATATTGTATCAAGACACCACAGTATTGTACCATATCTAAATTGAATTTTGTGGATTGTTACACCCCTAGCGCATTCCTGTCTACACTTCCTTAATACAATGGCCTACAAAATCTTCATGAAATGATTTCCCTTTCTGTTTTATACTGTTTTGTCTTCCTGTTTTACCTGATAAGCCAGAAGGTAACAGAGGGCTGCTAAATCAACAACTGCTCTCCACTGCTGTTCTTTTTCCATGGCCATCTTCAGCAGCAGGGTCCCAGCATAAAGATACAGATGAGCTCTCATTTCTGTGAACACCTCCAAGAGCTCATCCATAGCTTTAGAGGCAGTGTTCTTTAAACACTGCATAGCACGGTCAAAACTAGAATCACAAAAGATAATTTATTTCACTTTTTAAAAGGGTGTGTATATATATATATTTGTACCTTTTCTGGTTGTATACTCACTGTGATTATAACGTTATACAGAACCAATAACCAACAGGAAAAAAAACCCAGTAAGAATAAAGAACAGCAGCAGTTTTTTTGGAACACCAAAATAAAAATAACTTACGTCTGAAGTGCATTCACGCTTTCCCTGCAATCTTTTTCGGCAAGTGTGAGCCTCAGCAGATTACAGTGAGCCAGCAAGAGCTCCTTTTGGAACTTGCGACATGCCTTCTCATTAGAAGATACACTTGGTTGAGCCACGTGTTCCTGTAGAGCATTTATATTTAAAATACATTTCTCACTGACGTGGACTTAGACTGCTTTCAGACACGTAAAACACCTTAAACATTCTATGATGCCACTAAACACCAGATTTCTTAACACCAGATTTCAATCTGGTGTTAAATGGATCTTAAAATGATCACTTGGCTTCTAAGAAAGCTCAAATGCAACAGAATAGAAAGTAACTTCACCAACCTGAAGTGTGTGGACAACAGCAGTGTACCAGTCTAGGCTGTGTCTTAAGACACCAGTGCTTTCCACAGCCAGGCAGTGCTTAGCCGCTTCTTCCAACCGTCCATCCAAGCAGTAGAGCTGCACAAGTCTGCGGTTGACATGGGCATCAGAAGGGCGCAGCTGGAGCTCGGACTGCAGCAGGTCATAAAGCTGATTCCAGCCTTGCTGCCCCTGCGCACTCAGCAGTTTCTCCTAGACACAAAGAAAAAACATTAAACATCAATCGTAAGCACAAGACAGAATGTTGTCTTGAATAATTTTGTTTCTCTGAGATGTATCGCAATATTTTTGTTTAATATTCCTCATGAACTCTACCTCTTCTTACGCACTAGGTTGCAGCAGCAGAGGTAGTAGCATAAAGAGCACATAGTTTGAGAGTGGGAACTTAACTGCCTCAACACATGCTTCTTAATAGCTCAAAAAGTCAAGCTTATCAGAAGGAAGTATTATAGAACATGTTTCAAACAACGCTCAAGGCTCACAGCCTCATTTCATTTCATTGCCTGTCTGCAGCTTGTGAGCACTGAAATCAGTAATTGTTCTGTCAGTTATGCTGATGTAATTGACAATAAGCATGATCAAGCCTCAATCATTTCACCCGCAATTACACTTTTCTACCACTAGGAATTGCTTCATAAACATGGTTTGGGGCAGTTCTAACACTGTGTACAACTCAAGGTCTCAACTCTTAATTCCCAAACTCAAATCAGGAAAAGCCAAAGTGAACACACTGCCGAATCAACTTGAAATTGCTCCTCGTTGACTTGGGGTAGTCTTCTCAACTACAAGTTCCTTCTGCATTAACAGAGTGACATCAAATCAACATGGCTGATCACAGCATCAGCAGTAAACATAGCAGCACTTTTTACCTTTAAATGAGTTATTCCAACCTGCGAATTACCACTTACAAGGTCGACTGTATCATAAATATAACTTCACACAGCTTCACACACAACATAGCTCCAAAAACACTTAGTAACTAGCAACATGTTGTCTTATAAAACTGCTCAATTCCTTAAGCAGACGAAATTTGAAGCATTATTCATTACACTTCCTCCCATTCTTAACACTTGAATTATGACACTTGCCAATTAAACAAAAGTTTTCATGTACAAACCCTTAGGTCGAAGACTGCAGGGTGACCCGGCAAAAGCTTGGCAGCCTTCTCCACCCAGAATTCTGCCCTGCTGTCCAGCTCCGGCTTACTGCACAGCAGCTCAGCTACTTTCAGAACCAGGTCACGCTGGGCTGGGTTCAGATCCACCGAGCGCTAAAGACAGGACAGGAATCAGAAAAAGGATCCATTAACTGGGACAAACTACATAATTTCTTGATACCACCCTAGCCTCACATGGAACATAGAATGATACTAAATAGAATACTGAATAGAATGATAGCTTAGATAATGTAATGCGACATACACAATTCACATACCTTGTAACATCCAACAGCTTTTTCAATTTCACCTTCGAGTTCATAAAGTTGACCAAGGAATCGATGTGCTTTGGGATCCCTGACCTGAACTGTTAAATATGCTGATACATGTCTACAGGCAAGATATACAACAAAGAGACATTTAAAAAAATAAATAAATAAAAAAGAGTCATCAAACCCTTTTCTCACAAAAAATATTAAATTATCTACAATTCCTTAAACATTCATATGTTACCTTTTGGCAAGTTCATACTCCTTGGCCTCAAAATATAATTTTGCAAATAAAAATCCTTTCACCGGTTTCTGCAAAGAGAGAGAAAAAAAATTGGAAACAAACATAAATTCCTTATTAAATGTAGTGAAAAGGAACTCCAAGGACTGTACAACTCTGAACATCTGCAGCTCCTCACATACCTCAACAAAACTAAACACAACTATGTAAAGTGTTATGGAAATGAGCAGTCTCCAGCTGGTTCGAGTCACCCTGATGGCTATACTGAATTTTTTTTTTCTTTGTCGTGAAAACCACACTTATTTTAATCTGTATACACTCATTTACACTGAGCTCTCTCAGCTGTCATCGCTGGACATGTCTTCACCTTGTAGCTAGTCACGCTAAAATCCCATGTGTACTACATACACTTCATTTTAATACAAACACACTGTTCTGACCTTATTATAAGCGCCTGTTTTAGCGCGAGCGGCTGTGACAGTTGTGCTTGATCATTAGAAGTTAATAAATATTTATTGTCTGTAAAGCAGTTCAGTTGATATTGCACCACTTTTTCTTTTTCAAAATGACCACAACATAACCTGTGTATTGTAAATATGAAGAACAAGTAAAGCAGGAAAAGTTGTTGGGGGTTTTTTTTCGGTTTAGTAGAGAAAATGAGCCGAGCACAAAGTCTGATGTTTATTACGGTTCCACTTTAAATAATAACTGCAGGAGGAGGGTGTGGGAGGTGTGGGAGGTGTGAAAGCGCCCCCGCTCCCCCCGCCCGCTCCTGTTTTCTTCATTTAGCCAACTAGCCACTTAATAATTCTTCAAGTCGTGTAGCGTGTTTTATCCCACAATCAGAGCGAGGTGAAGAAAAGCGGATGGGTTTCACACACTCAGTCTTTAAACACGTGCACCACACACACACACACACACACACACACACAGTTACCGCGTTTTTCATAACTAAGTGTCAGCAAGGCAGACCGCTAGCTCACTCACTCTAACACTGTTACTCCAGTCTCGCACAGATGTCGGCTAACCCGCTACCCTGTGTGTGTGTGTGTGTGTGTGTGTTCAGCCGCTGGTCACATTCACACAGCGGCCTACTCCCAGCTAAACACCTAGCCTGCTAGCTAACTCGGCTAGCTCGCGCTTTTTCAGCCCGGTATGGCGTACCTCTTTTTGAGAAGGAGAGAGGCTCTCTACTGAAGAAATGTAGCGTTCAACGTCCGCCTTACTTCGCCTCATGGCTGCGAAAGAAGCGTCACCGTATTACAAGCTCCTGCTAATCTCAACGCAGCACTTATTCCAGGAATTAACATTAACTTCCACATTTACTTCCAGCTGATAACGCAAGGCGCCTCACAGAGGGCACTTATCGCGAGATGTGGAGTTGCGTGAAATGCTCTGATTGGCTGAATCGAAAATCCTGTAACAACAGTTTAGGTGTGTTCAAGTTCATCTGCGCCTCTGCCTTCACTGCGCACATGTACTCATAAAAGAATTACGTCCATATATTTAGTGGTGCAGATTAATTTCGAAATAAATGGAATGTAAAAAACTAATTAATGGAAAGAAATGTTAAAAGTATCGTGACCAGAGGCCAAAGTTTCCCAGAAGCACATGAACTGTCACATAAAGTCCACATGGGGACAGAAATTATGTTTTGGAGCTCTCTTTCTGCTCAGCACACACACACACGCAAGACAGTATATTTTATGTAGTATGTTTTATTTTAAGTATGTCTAATTTTTAATTTTGCAGTTTATAATTTCTGGGGAAATGGCAAAAACGTTTTTTTGTTGTTGTTGTTTTTTGATGAATCATCCTGTATGCGTCACAGCGTTGCGTCACAGCGTTGCGTCACAGTGTTGCGTCACAGTGTTGCTGGCAGTTAGCCTCAGGACTGCAGAGACGCGAAGGGGGCGTGGCTTCCTTAACAAGCAGCACGAATAAACACGGACTAACATGCTGATAGAGAACACGACATAAACAAACACGCAGCATTAACTAACAGACTGTTCTAACAGAGCAGCGACATTAAACATTACAAAAACACTCACGTATATAAAAATTAGTGCCTATTAATACAAAAGATATATATTTTGTACTTTTACTGTGTATCTGTTAGAAGTGCATATAGTCTACTTTCAAATTATTACTTAAAAGCTAATAAACAGTTTAAGAGTGGTCCTTGAGATTCTATAATGTATTTTAAATAAATATTATTGTTACAAAACCCAGATTATGATGTAAAAGATACACAAGGTACAAAAGATGTATCCTTTAGGGTACCACCCCAGTGACAAGGAAAGGTACAGTTTAGTACTTTTATCAGTGTGTATTAGCTGCTCTTGACTATAATATGTGCTTTGTAATATGTGTAGCAGATGGGCTAATAGAGACTATATTAAATAGAGAGAAAACGTCAGAATTCAGTTCACTGAAACATGCACCTAGGTTAGACAAAATCCCTGTAAAATCATTATGAAGGATCAAAAGCCATCCTCTGAATGTCACTGTATATTCACACCTTGTCTACATGTTACTGGACAGGTGTTAAACCTGAACAGTAATGAATAACCTCAGGCCTGGTGACCAGAATGTGAGTGCAATCTATAGCACTATTTAAATCCATATCAAACTGATAATTCTTTATTGATAATAATCTAAAAAAAAAAAAAAAAAGTGTAGGCTGCATGCTCTTCAGCAGGGGGACATAATTTTGTTTTAAAATATTTCTGTGGACAAGTATGATGATGGGCCAAAAGGAAACAAAAACACCTGTGTTTAAATGAATTTCAGTGTGTCCAGTTAACTTGTCTAGTATATTTCTCAAACATAGAGGTTTGCATATGAGGGTCTCCTTGTAGCGCACATATCAACGCCTCTTATCTGAGAGTAAAACTTAGAATTAAAGCTGAAGCAGTTTAGAGTTGAGTTCTGTTAGTCCCTCTTCAGTAAGAATATGCATAGACTTTTGATGTCCATTGAAAGAGTAAAAGGTTGTTGTGCAGTGACTGATCTTTGAAGTGTGCAAGTGTTCAGTAGAAAATGTGAAGAGTCTTGCAGATTGCTCCATAGAGGTTCATTACAAATCGTTAGGAGGGGTGAAACTTTCTTGCAATTAAAAAGAACATGTGGAACTATTTTTTGAATTGTTGTCATTTTTGAGCACATCAACCTAGCTTCTTTTTAGTATTTTTCACAACTTGAATTTAAACTGCATTTGAAATGTAGTTTACTATCAGCACTAAGTAATTTTTCAACATTACTGAGATGAGCCATTTCTTTCATCAAGAAGAACTGGAGATTGAACAGTCCAGTCAGTTGGAAAATTGCACATTCCTGCACAGCGCGTGGCATTGTGGCGCAATGGGTAGTGCTGCTCCATGTTTGATCCTGAGCTCGGGTTGTAGTCTGTGTGAAGATTCATATGTTCTCCCTATGTCCATGTGGGTTTCCTCCCAAAAACATGGTGATATGTGGATTGGCTATGCTAAATTGCCCTTAGGTGTGAATGTGTGCATGGTGCACTGTGATGGACTGGCGTCATACCCCGCATGTATGTTCCCAGGATGGGTGCCAGATCCACTGCAACCCTGACCAGGATGAAGCAGTTACTGAAGATGTTAATTACATGACGCTGGTCATGATCCTAAGTTTACAGTCTGAAAAAGAATCCAGAGGGTAACTGCAGTGTAGAGGTGGTAAAAACTGAAGTGTAGTACACAAAGTTTCCAGAGATAAGGATGTTTCTGGCAAAAGTCATTCTTCAGCTGTGCAAACAAAGTGCACCTGATGCTGTAGGAGGTGAAACCAGTAAATATTCTAAATGATTGATGATATAATAGAGGTCAGGAGACAGGGCAAGAGCAGAGTTAAAACAAGATGGTTCCATCACAATGTGTTTTTAATTTTTAAATGTAGTTCCACTCAGCATGTGGTCAATAGTGTCATAAGGCAGAAGCTCTCAAACTTTTTGTACTCAGGGACGTCTTTATAAAATAAATTCTACAGATGCCCCACAGTACACAGCATTTTATGAACATAGTCCAACTACTCAAATGTTAGCCATTATTTAATTATTATTTAAATGTGTAAAATAATATCCTGGCTATTTATTCCTGACATTTTCACTGACACAACACATTAGGTCCAAGTCCACAATATGTGTAGGCCTACATACTTTTGAGCAATTGAGGTTTGGATAAAACCCATTTAATTAAAATAACCAGTCAAATAGATTAATAACTATAAGATCTCAATGATAAATATAACTTTGAAATGGTGGTTTGTGATTTCCACCACTTCAACTAAATTTAAAAATTGCAGCCACCAGCTATGCTTCATTGGACCCTGGGGGGACCCCACTTTAGGAACCTCTGTCACAGTGGATATAAAAAGTCTACACACCCCTGTTGTAAACTTGTAAACTTGTGCAACCAGGTTACAGTCAGCTCGTTCTTTCTCTCTTTTTCCCTAAATATTTTCTATTTCTATGTTCACTTGAATGTTGTTAGTTGTTATATCCCATTAAATGTGGAAAAAGATCTGGCATGATTTTTCTTGGTTTCATTTTGTTACATCACAAAAACCTGCAATTTTACACGGGTTTGTGTACACTTTTTATATCATCTGTATGCGTATATTCACAGTGATGAGCATCCTTGGTTGGGAACCCATAAACCCCTATTAATAACCTAAAAAATGCATTGATATGTATCATTATGGTGCATGAGGTAAAGAAACATACATGTCAAAGGTTATAGCAAACCACTAAAAAACACTCACACTCATTCATGCAACTGAACATTTCATATATATTTCAACAAGTACATGTCCACACAATAGACTGGGGGGAAAATCTGAAGGTCTTGAGATAGCAAAAATATCCACACGTGGTACATTTCCATATGAGGATTGCACTATGCCTGAAAAAAGAAAAGATTTTTGTTGGCATGCTAATGGAAAATCAATCACTTTTTAAATCTTTTTTTTTTTAAAAAAAAACTAAAACTATTTTTTTAGTTTAAAACTAATACTTAGTTTAGTTTAAAAATCTAAAACTTTTTTTTTTTCATCATAAATCTTAATATGAGTATATAGTATGATGTTGTGAGAGAAAAGGAAACTAACCAGTTAAAAGGAGAACTTTACAGACAGATACCAATCTTCTTTCTTCTGTCCTTGGAGTCATGTTCACGCTTAGCTAGACGGTACTTCAGCTGCGTTGGCATTCTTTCATAGCACTGTTTGCATACAGGCTTCAGATCAAGCTCCACAAACTTGTCCCTGTTTGATTATAAAGGCCACAACAAAGCCAGGGTAAAGTCAGAAGCACTGAAGAAGTAAGACATAACATTTCTAAACTTTTCAGAACCCTGTCAGAACCCCTTTAGTCATCACATTCTAGCTGAGATATCTCATCCACAATTTAATACTTTCTAATTTATTATTATTATTATTATTATTATTATTACCTAACAATAATTTGCCATGAGAGATACATGCAATGTTTAGGCATGGGCTTCTCCAAAAATATGGTGTAAATATGTGAGATGGTAACAAAATTAAGCTCTGTTTTTTATGTATGAATAAAATAGAAACTTACTTGAGGGTCAGCTTAGAACTGCAGGTGGAACAGGCAAAGCAGTTGATGCACCAGGCTTTATTCAGTGCTGAAATGACTTAAGGAAAAACAGAAGAGTTAAACAGACTCTGTGTATCTGCAGGTTTGTGAACAGTGCAGAATTTAGTTGATGTAACAATAAAATTTTCTGTATGGGATCCATCCAGTCTTATTTTGAGTATTGTACCTGGAGAATGTATTTTGATAGGTTACTCTAAACCTGTCTGGAATAACTTTTGATATCCAATATAACTTCTTTATTATAAAAAAAAAAAAAAAAAAAAAAAAAAGTTCAATCGTCAGGGTTTCAAACCTTCTAAACACTTTATGTATTTTGGAAATTGTTACCTGCACTGTAATCAAATTACTCATTAAGCACTGTGTTTACTACAATTAAGGAGGAGATATGACAAGGCTTCAGGTTGAACCATCAATACTACAGACACTATAAAGATAATTATTGCTATTTTAAATCAATTCATTTTTTAATGTTCCTTTTAAAATATCCATATTATACAAATAGATGACTCAGATGTATAATAGCAGTATTGACAAGCAACATAATGATAGTGTTTTATTATGTTTTACCTTCTCCCTCGATGACACGATTGCAGTGGTGACAGACATCTCCAAAGAGCTAAATAAAACAATGTTTTTATTTAAATTTATTTTAATTCTTTCATTTTAACATAAATCTGTCATATGGAGGCAAGTGCTTTTGGTACCAAATTGTAGTGGGTCTCGCAATAAGCCAGGCCTTTGCGTTCATAATGCTGATGGCCTAGGAAAGGTTTCTCACACTTGGCACACACAAAATGCTACAAAACACACACACACACACACACACACACACACACACACACAAAGAGAGAGACAGAATATTGCATTTTACACTGACAGCTACATTTCAGTAAAGAATTATGTTTATGTTTCTTATATGCATATTAGATTTTTTTTTTAAATTTAGCTCAATGTAGTGTAGTACTGAATTTCAAAATTTGCATTTCAAAATTTAATTTCAAAATAGAAATCTTTTTGTTGATTACTAATAAACCCATAAACCAAAAAAAAAATGCACACAATTATGATGATTATCCTAATCTGAGTTATCCAAACAAACACATCTTCTCCTTGTTCAGGACATGTGTTTTCTGAATAATAGTATATTGTGAATGACAATACTGTGTGATTACCTCAACGTGCCATTGCTTGCCCACTGCATTCACCACTCTGCCCTCTATCGGCCTTCTGCACGCCCCACAGATTGGCACGCCCATCTTGTCATGGCAAGGCAAGCAATACAGCTCATTCTTTAGCTCCCTGGCATCAGCAGTGAGTTCCTTACTGAAAACACAAGACACACAAATCATTCCCTTAAACCATCCTCAGATTTTATTCTGAGAGTAAGCAGGTAAAATAAAATTGTTTAAAATGTTCAGCAGGGCTCAATTTCTTCATTCTGCCAAACTGGACCAACAGGAGTTATTTATATAAATTTACATGTAGCTGCTCAAAACTGCATAAAAGAAAATTAGTTAAAAATTTATTTGCACCACATGTTTTAACATTGCTTTCTATGTAAATGCCACCACTACTACTACTACTAATAATAATAATAATAATAATAATAATAATAATGATAATAATAAATCTAGCTGCAATTGGTGATTCCAGACCCAGGGGTCCGAATAGTTTAGCAAGTATATTCTACTTTGCAATTACTGTAAAAGCTCTGCCATTTGTTCAGTCTCTCTAGTCAGTCTCTGTGTCCTGTTTCAATAGAACACAGTGTAGAAAAATGATTAGCTTTGTGCTGATGTGGTCTAAATAAATAAATGACTTGAAATGACTCCCTGTAGAATGAAGTCACAAAATAAGTGACATAAATAAAGTCACATATTGCCATAGGAAACGCTGGGGGAACCAACAGCTTGAGCTTTTTGTTGATAGCACAGTGTGCCCTCAGTGTGTCTTTAAGTACATACATTTCCAGATTTGGTCACAATCATGCAATCGGTTTTTAGCCTTACTATAGAGAATTGTCACTGGTTCAGGAGATATGGGCTATAATGTAAGCTTGTTACTCTGGAGAACCTTCAGGCCAATGCAAGCTCTCACTCAAATGAGAAGTGACGAGGATTTTATCTACCAGAGAAAAGCAAAATGCTGAAACTCACCCACAGTTGTTGCAGTTAAAGTGATCAGGGTGGTAAGGGTCATTCTTGAAGATGAGCGGCTGTTCATCGATGATGGTGTGACACTTCTGGCAAATATACTTGCCAAGGCCACAAGCTCTCTCACGGATGTGGCATGGACGACACAGGTGTCTATATAAGGTTGAAGTGGGATATATCGTCATATCACATACCGGCAAAATTACCCAAAACAGCCAATTCGTTATATGCAGTTACACTGTAACACTGTAATATTGGCAACAAAATATTTTCAATTCTGCTTGCCACTTGCCTGTGGCCACTTCCCATAGGATTACATGTGTAAAATGTTAATAGATTACAAATTCAATGTGCAACCACAAATAGTTTTTATTAGAAGAAATGAGTACACCCACTTGGTGGATGGCCCTTCTGTCATTTATTGCCAGGATGCATTTACCTGCCTGCATTCTTTGCAAAACCAACATCAGCAAGCACAGTGTGGCAGATATCACAGCAAAAACACTCTGGGTGCCAACTATTGTTCATGGCCTTAATGACACGACCAATGATGAACTCCCCTGCACACATCATACAAAGACAAACACTGTACACTGGATTAAAAACCATATAGCCTAGACCAGGTGTTCCCGAACTTTTTGGGTAAATGTCTCCAAATGGCCATATGAATTTTCTGCTACCTCAAGCCTTGTCCATCCTACATTATGTAAATTCCAGATTTACAATTTATGACTACTGTAACATTTGAACATTTTATTAGGTCAGTAACGTATGTGTAAGATAATTGACTATAAACCAAAGAAAAATTCCTTGCACTGGCTAACCAGTCTTTGACTCTTTAAAAAGGCAGGAGGTGTGTGTGAAAGGGTGCATCCCTTTCTGCTGTCACATCCAGCTTCAGACAATACATAAGTAATAAAACAAGACAGGCATGTTGCTCTAGGGAAATAATCCACTCTGGGGTGGTGTGATACAACCTGGTGCAAAACAATGTCTGGGTTATACTTGATGCATGACTTTGTGGGCATGTGCAGAAGCAGCAGAAGTGCGAGCCTATCTTATGTACATCTGGAAGAACAAAAAGCAACATCCACTGCAGTTGGAACGTCAGAGCCAAACAGCACTGACCATCACGTTTTTCCAAGTTGAACTGTAATTTTTTTCTCGATTACATGCATGATGACGTTAATAAGGCTGACAAGCTCTGTTCCTCCTCAAAACTTTCCACTGTGTCATTCCGCTGCATCTCAAATTGAAAACTCTGACCTTATATTCAAAAGTATTTACTAATGTAGAGAAACTAGAAGACTGGTACAAAAACAGACCTTCCAGTTGGTTTCTTAGAATTTTGTATTCTAGAGGTTTTTAATTCTAACTGTAATAGGAAAACAAGTTAGTGTTAGAGCTCAATAGCTAGAATAGTACACAGGTATGTGATTTGAGACAGAATGCTAGTTTGTTTAGCAGAGGCAGATGGAAGGGGAAATTTGTCTGTTTCTATTGTTGAATGCCTACACAAGTGCTGTGTGTCAAGACAGTGAAAAATACACTCTTCATTTATATTTGTCTTGATTGAATGCAACTCCCAGTAACATTTCAAAATACAAAATACATTTTTATTAGAAAACATTGTTTCATTTTCATTTTCGTTAGAGTGATACTTTGATCCCCAAATCAAGTGAGACCATATGGGGTTATGACCTCTAGTTTGGGAACCCCTGGCCTTGACCAAACATTGAAAAACTGAACACATGAAAAACATGTGAGGCCCTAAAACTATTTCACAAAAATTTTGTGTAATGTGAAGCTTCATCTGAATAACTCACCACACTGATTACAACAAGGAGCAAAGAGCATGTGGAAATCGTGCTCACAGTATTTTCGGTCATCAAACTGCAAAAAGCAAATGACAAACTGCAGTTTTCTTTTGGTTACAAGCCACACATTTAGTTTATTAGACTAGCTGTTAATGTAGACCTGACATATACTCCAGTCACACAAAGAAAAAAGCAATAAATGAAACAACGATTAAGCTAATTATTGTCTGAATATGACAACTGATTTAACTTCCCAGTTTAGAGCACAGTGAGGCTCAGCTTATTTGCTAGCACTGAAAAGATAACTGCTCTAACATAACATTTGTTATGTTCCATTTATTCAGTTCTGACTACAATGTCACTCAATGTAAAATATACATTAGTTAATACATGTACACTATATGGCCAAAAGTATGTGGACACCTGTCCATCACACTCATATGTGCTTGTTGAACATCCCATTCCAGATTTGGTCCCCTTTGCTGTTATAATAACCTCTACTCTTCTGGGAAGGCTTTCCATTCTATACAACTGTGTGCTTCAAACATTGTGGCAAACTTTAGGGAAGAACCACATATGGTGTGATGATCAGGTGTCCACAAACTTTTTGCCATATAGTGTACACTAGTTATTAGTCGGTTACAAGTACAAAGACACTTCCTTGTTACCAACTCTGTTCTCAGCCCCTTTCCTTATAATGTATTGTATCTGTATATTATGTTGTCTTTTATTTTATTTTACTACCTGTTCAGTATCTGTTTAGTGCTCCAAATATTCATATCCATACCTGTATTTGGATATAAACCTGAAGTGGGTGTGACCTAAACCTTTTTTCTTTTTAATTAAACATGAACCCTACCACGATGCCTCTGGAAAAAATGGAAAAAACCTCAAAGAAGAAATGCCAGCACAGTCAGCATGGTCTGAATTCTTGCTCTGATAGTTCCTAAACCTCATCAGTTCATAAATGTGCATGAGACTGTGTTTAATCTTCATCGCACAATTATTCATTTTATTTGTTGGTTCTATTTGCCAAGATATAAACAAACTAGTAGCCTAATTTAAACCACTGCCATGATGAGCAGGCAGTTACTAAGGATGGTCACACATTTATGTTAATTAACATGGTGCACTTTATGTAAATATATGTAATGTCTTCTGTAGTTCTGTGTTTTGTTTTATGTAGCACCTTGGTCCTGGAGCAACGTTGTTTCATTTCACTGTGTACTAACTAGCTGTATATAGTTGAAATGACAATAAAGCCACTTGACACACTTGACACTTGATGGTCTTTATTTGAGCATCACAGCTGACCGCTCCCTCACACCCACATGAAAGTAAAAACCTCATGCTTGTACAACTTGTCTTTTATTTATATGTCTTGTTGACCTGAACCTTTTTGGCAAGCATTCTAAAAAAATTTATAGTTCAGTAATTGTTCAATCTGAATAATGTATTCCAATTTGGTTACATACAGTATTTAGTACATTATGAAGAATGATGTATAGCCTGAGTTTAGGAAGTATCTTGTTAGTTTTTCACCGGTGAGAGTTTTGTTGCCTGTTTATTATCAAGCCCAGGGCCAAACAGTATTGCTTCTGTCACACTCTCAGTTGTAATGAATTGTCACTCAAGGCAAGAAGAGAAAAAGAGCAAACTTACCTCATAATATAACCCTTCTGAAAATTGCTGGAAACACTGTGCACACACGAAGCACTGCTCATGATACAGCTCCCCATTACTGTTTACAATTTTCTCAGCAGGAGTGAAGCCAGCTTTGCAAAGTTCACAAATAGCATTAGCAAGGGCGTTTGCCATATTACTGTGGAAACAAAAACAAAGACACTTTGTTGAAACCACTATAGTTTTGGAGCTTGCTTGTATTTTCTTGAAATATTTAATACAATATATAACATGGCTGATACAGGGCTGCATTTTTAAAAAATAATTAAAATACACCTCCCATTTATAAACACAAATAGTATGAGATATTGATGATGGGACCCAGCCACCCAACTGCTTTTCATTTTCATTTTATTTCTGTTCAACCTTGCTCCTTTCGCTTTTAAATGATAGAGCAGTTTTGTAAAATTTGACAAATTATCTGTAACAAATCAAGGCCCAGTCCTCAAAAATAAAATATCCTGTAAATGAATGAAAGACCATCAAAAAATGTTCAACCAGAATATTATTAACATTAGCTGATCTTTAAGCTAAGGTCAGGAAAAAGTGTCACTTAAGCTGCTGGAGAGAAAATTCTATTGGTCATTTATTATATAGTTAAACTATGGGGTTAAAAGTGTATGCAGTCTATGATGTTTCTAGACCTATAAAAAAAACAATTTGCAATAATCCCATTCAGGATTCTGTTTAATTCTTACAAGCCCAGAAATTACCCTTGCTCTCAGCTGTAACTGAGCTGCTCATTTCTGTGCCTTTTATTTAGAAGACAAGTCACAAGGCACATGTAATTTCAACAGAGTGGGTCAGTTAGCGAAGAGGACAACAAGCAGTGTTTTCTTGGCAATTGCAATTAGCCTAGCAGCAAAGTACTCTAAAAACAGATAACTTCTCTTTTATCTATTTGCTACATCAGTTGTCATGAATTTCCCCTTCATGTCACAGTTTCCATTGCGACAAGTCTCATTCGCTCATATTTTCTGGTTTTTGTTTTAGTCTACTATCCGTCCCTCTCATCTCATTGGTTTATTATCTGATTGTTTTTTGTTCTCTCATCTGATTTTCTTATCTGTTATTTGAAGCTTCCATGGGCTTGTAATTAAAAACTGCAGGAGAACCTCTCTCTTCCTTGTGTCCTTTCACAGTTTTATAGCTGGTGTTTATGCTTCATCAGTGTCAGTGTCTGACCACACGACTGGTGTAATAAATTGTTTGGATCTTGGCTGGATATTTTTGGTTAATGGGCTGTTCTCAACTCAGCAGTGTCGCCAAAGTGTTTAAAAATCCCAGCAATGCAGCTGCATCTGATACACTCATGCCAGTGCAACACACACACTACCATGTCAGTGTCACTGGTTAGTATCTGGTCTGTCGTGGTCTTTAGGTGACTTATTTTCACTGATGAAAATGCAAGCTGACAAATACTGTATAGAAATAGCTACTGTACAGCGAGTAATTGAACACCTAAGAATCACCTGTATAATAGGTGATCGTCAGCGAGTGTAGATAGGAAGGTGTACCTTCACATATATGAATGTTCAAATTAAACACAAGTAAGAGAATCTCTAACATGCTTTTAATTTTATTTTTAAGCCATTTAATTATATGAAAGTAGCATTTAATATTGTCTATGTCAACTTTTAAGATGACTTACAGATGTTGCAATTACTGTCCTAAGGTTAAGGTCATTCAGGACCAAACCATTTGAGATGTAGTGGAGAAATATGGGAAGAGGGGAGTGTTTTCCTTTTGCCCAGGATCATTGATGAACATAAATGAAACTGAATTAAAAAAATAAATTTACTTGGAATCTTTTAAATTAGGTCTGGCAAAGTGAAGCAGTACTTTCACATTTTGAATTGTCCAGTTACTGATGATATTGAAAATTGTCAATTACATTGAAATATTGGAAAATAATTTGCCAGCATCTACAGGCAATTCATAGCTCTGGAACCTATATTCTGCTATGTGTAAAAGAAATGTGAATCTCAGCCTGTGAGAATTCCTGTCAGTAAAAAAAAATCTGTAAAGAAAAAAAAAAAAAAAAAAAAAGTAAAACAACAAATAAACATTAGTGAATACAGGGAAGAAATGTGAAACTTACAAGCGAGCATAGAAGTCACAAAACTCCTTATAGACTTTCACATCACTACGTCTTCTCTGAGATTTCGAGAGAGGCACTTCGGCTTCTCCACCATTTTGCCTGTCCTGGACCCCATAAATCTGCACCTCTGTGAGCTCTTCGTTCTCAGGAATTGAAGCCGGAATTCCCCGTTTCTGTGCCTCCATGTTGGTTACAATACAAAAGTCAGTCAGGTTACTTGAAGTTATCCAAAAGGATTGGGCTCATCTGTGGCACTGTGAGAAAACAGTTTTGTAAGAGTCTGAAAACAGGCAGATCACTTCCCCCTGTGCTTCACTACAAATAGACTGATGCCATCATCACCAAAATAGGTACTAGCAGCTGCTATGCGTTTTCATAGAGTCGAGTGAAGGTGTGTGGGGGAGGGAGTTCATTCCTCTACCAGTTTATTTCTCCACCAGTCAGCCGGGCCACATTCTTATCCTCTGTGTGCTCTGTGGCACACAGCTTACACTCCCATGCCCATAATGCTCTGCTGGGGTCATGTCACGTTTCCTCTGAATCGCAAACATGGCAATCGGTAAAACTCTAACCCATTCTTTAAAACACTAGAATTACAGTTCTGTCATCTGTACTATGATTGGACAATGTGTGCTCAGTCTATCAATATTTAGTTTCTCCTCCAAACATGTTTTGGAGAAAAAAGGATGATACAGTAATAAGCACAATCGCAACTCGCGACTGATTCCATAACGCAAAGGATGAAGTGTCAACAAAGCAAAGTGAAAAATATTAGTCCTAATGCAAACAAAATCTTGAGGTGTGGGATCACCTGTCACTAACAAGCTCCATGAACACTGATAGGCTCCACTGATAGGCACATTAGACCTGAGCGTTGCTTCATACAATTCTGTATGTTTTTCTTACACCCGGTGGTGCTGTTGAGCTTGATTCCACAAAAATCCAAAAGAATCAGTTTTAAGACATTTGTTAACCTCAAAGACTCGGATGTGGATGCCACAAACAAAACTTTATATAGGTAACCACTATTGGAATATTTCGCTATTTAACGAAGCCCCAAGCATTGAATGTGCTACAAGCTATTTCACTTAAAACACTCACCTTTCTTCAGAAAGAAAGTGGTTACCCTCTGGGCCCCTTCACTTCTTTTTCTTCTTCTTCTCTCTCTCTCTCCCCTTTTTTTTCATTTGCACCCTTGCTTGCTTCCAGGGCATATCTTCCTCCATTCCATGGTGGCCTTTTTCTCGCTTATATACTCTTCTGTATTCATAACTACAAAACCAGAATATCCATGGAATATTATACAAACAAACCTTGCATATATAATCACTACCTGGAGCACGTTTATGACATGAAACATTGACTACATTATCAAAACTTTGCAAAGTTCTGCAGATTAAACACATTCTTCTAGGCTAGAATTTAATTCACTCATTTGACAAAATATGACATTACCAACTCCCAACATCTTAACCATTCAATATAACAAATGTATGCTCCTGAAGAATACATTCAAATATTATTCAAAATGAATTTTCCTCAATTTTTTTTATTTTACTGGAGCAGTAATGTTACTTATCACCAGGAGGTGGCACCAATATACATCAATGAACCAAATTCAAATTCAGATTTTATTGGTCACGCACAACCATACACAGTATGAGGTGCAATGAAATACTGTCCGGTGACAGAATTTATATAAACCAGAATTTACTTGCAATGCTTCACCCAGGAATAAAGGATGTGTTAAAAACTGAACTTGTATACTGTATGTTTCACACTGCACCAGTGTACGCTATAGGCTAAATTCCTCCTATTAATATGAAAGATAGAATGCATAGAGAGAGAGAGAGAGAGAGAGAGAGAGAGAGAGTGTGTTATTGAGATAGTCTCCACTATCATTATATTTTTAAAATATTAAAAAAAAAACCTTGAAGATACAGTTTAACAGGACCATGCAATACAATACAATATACAATAGTGCAAACTACTGTCAGAGACTGACAATAAATACAACACAATAAACACACTAGTCAAGACAGACTGTGCATTCAAGTCCTCCATATTATATCATAATTGTACAATGCTGTTGTATTTTGTGCGGGCAACTAGCTTGTTTTATTGTATTATTGTATTGTATTATTTTATTGTAAACTTGGTGTTCCTACTCTGGATCCAGGGGAGTTTTTTAAACTACAAGTTCCTCCAAGTTCCACAGCAATAAACAAAGTAGCACTTCTTACCTTTAAAGGGGTTAAAGGTGTTCAGTGGGGTTGAGGTCAGGGTTCTGTGCAGGCCACTCGAGTGCTTGCACTCCAACCATAGCAAACCATGACTTCATGTACGCTACAAAGACATTCATTGTGGCAGCAGTTTGGGGAAGAACCACATATGGGTGTGATGGTCAGGTGTTTACATGCTTTTTTGCCATATAGTGAATAGCACTCGTTGTATTACATAGGTAACTACTTTTGACACATTTGGCATGCCACCGTATATGCCCACACGTTTTGACGCCGATGGCCTTTCATACAGTATGTGCCTCTGCACCCTACGCTGGCGCAGTCATTGACGAAAGCGGAAATAAAGAAGCTCTGGTTGCTGTTTTGCATTTACGTGAAGCTTAGTGTTGGGCAAAAATATACATATACCATATGCTAGTGAATGTTGTTTTAAAAAATAATTATTAGACTGTGGCTAAATTAACGCTTGGGGTGTCGATATGGAGGTGAGTAGGCATCTTTCTGTATATGAATGTACCTTGGTATATGAATACAATGCATCCTTACTACGGCTGTACAAAACTACAGGTGTCAAATTGGTCTAAACAAGTGGTTATTGAAGTGAATCTGTATCGCTGAACAACTGTCATCATTGTTCATGGAAACTATGCACTTAGTTCAGTAAAGCAGGTTAAGAGTTTTGGCAGCACAAGTGTGAATTGATCTTGCTGTTTGTGTACAGAAGGAACCGGATGCGGAGTGTGGCAGCTCCGCTTCATGTATGGGCAGTGGGAAATCTAAGGTAATTTATTAAACATTTTACTTTACACTTTACATGTGGGAAAAGCTACTGAGACCTCCACATGGCGACAGTATCAATTAATGTTGTTTACTTTCCTCCTAACGTATCTATGAAGCTGGACACATTGTCCAAAGATGACCTCATTAAATTTGCAAAAAAGCAGATGGGTGCAATGCAGAAGTTAAAGTCAAAGTGTGCAGGTAGGTACTCACAAGGTCTTAATGGTATTTGGATTCCTATTATTTCTGATTTCACTTTATTATGATTATCTCTAGTTTGTTCATTCTCATATACATGTGAGGGTGTTTTATTTTAAGATTTAGAAGGGAAAGTTGAAGCACTGAATGCTCTTCAAGGTGGGACTTCCAGTGATTCTGTAATACAGGTAAGCATCCAGTATGTAGTGGTAATAGAATAGTATAATGATATTTTCTGAATAAGTGTACAAACTAACATGTTAATGGTCATGTAGACACAGGCACAGCTGCAGAAGAACAACATTTATATATTCCAATAATGCTCTGAGAAATGCTCTTCTGAAACAGGAGCTGACTGAGAGAATGGATGCTGTATTGCTTGAGAAAGCAGAGACTCAACAGATGCTTGTGTTACTGCGCAAAGAAAATGAAAAGCTGAGAAACCAAATAGAAGTAAGTTGGAGCTGGAGCTGTCTATGACAGCTCTCTCTATGGAGTTTTTTCGATCAGTTTCACTGCAACACAGCATGAATAGTTTTCATTAACTGCAAACAGGTGCAGACACTCACTAGTTTCCTGCTTGTTCTCGACTCCTCTCCTACCTCACAAATAGTATTCACTTATGCCCCCACTGCCGCATACCCCTACTGCCTGCTGCCAACTTCCACTGGTGACAGAGAAAATCTGTACCCATGGTCTGAACTTAATACCTTGAACTCAAATGACTGTGGCACCAGGTACCAATGGGTAGTCCATGCATTGTTGTCCTTCAATCACTGTAGTGGGGCATTGTCTGACCTGAGAGTGAAGGCCTATCCCACAGAAGGGAGGAGAGGAAGACCTACTTGTTGGCCAGGCACACCTATTCTATGGTGCTATTACTGACTTATTTTTCCCAGACGACACCTAAGATGCCCAAGGGCTAACACTCATACAATGCTTCCAGTGGGGAAAACCCAATGAATGCTTCTGGGAGCTCCTTTACTGTGAATAACAATGACTTGAGTCACTTATCCTAGTTTCTTGTGTCATGATGCACAAATTTTTGAATCATGTTCCTAAGAGTTTGATTAAATCACTGGAGCAGACCATCTGCCTGTGGCTGGTAAACACTGGTCAGATTGATTTAACTGACATTTGTGGCATGAGGCACCACACGTCACCATAAGTGTCCTGCCAATAGACGTAGGCAATAAGATGGGTCAGTGTTTTGCCCTGCCATTGGATTATGATGAACCACCTGGAAAAGCATTGATACACTCAGTACAATATGAGTTGATTATTGAACAAAGGGGTAGGATAGGGCAGCTCCCGCTTGTACCAACTGACTACCAGTAACTCCTCACTTGGATGAAGGCATGCCTCAGAGTCTTGTCATGTAACTGGCTCAAGGGGAATCCCCAAACAGGGTGGTAGGACCCTTCCTACCCCTAGCTCTCTCTGGCTTGGAGTGTCCATTGACTTCAGAGTATGCAATTTGTGATTTTATAAAATTGAGCACATGATTGAGTATGCAATTTGTCTACTCATCTGGCTGTAGTAATGGCCTGTAAAAAAAAAAATTTGCTGAAAGCTGCTTTATGTATCCATCTTCCATCGGTTTATATGGCAAAATTGCACAAACTGCCTAGTTCCAGATTCCACGGGTGGATCTCTGTACTGCATGAGGATTGAGGACGTTCCACAAGTTTGTCATGGCAGCCAGTATGCCTGGGTTTTTTTTGTTTGTTTGTTTGTTTTTAATAAATCAAGTCACAGCTTCAGTGCACTCTTAATGTAGAATTTGGTAATATAAGAAACAGTGGAACACCAAATACCTGTTGTGTCAAGGTATAAAAATTTTAAAAATGAATGACCTGTTATTCAGTAAAGCCTGCATTGTACCATTCACCATGTTTTAGCTTGAATGTTTTGAAATGGTAAGACAATATATATATTTTACTACTTTTACCATTTATCAACAGGAGTCAATGGAGAAGTTGGCTGCTCTCCAGCAGAAACTGGATCATGCTGAACAGGACCACACTGAAAAGATAAAGCTTATGGAAGAACAGTTTGAAACCTCAGAAACAAAGTACAGAGAGGAATTGGAGTTCTTTAAAAAATTGGCAAGTGAAAATGAAGAACTCCAGAGATGTAGACTTCAGGAAGACTTTAATTCTAAAATTGAAGCAATTCGTCAAGAATATGAGAGCAAGATATCTGATTTGGAGCAGTATCTGGAATTGGCTAAAAAAGAATGGACAACTGAGAATGAAACTCTTAAGGAAACTCACCAGATAGCTCTCCGAAAAACCCAAGAAGATATCGACAGTTTTCAGGAAATGATTTCAAGGCTGACCAGACAGCATGAAGATGAGGTTAGATATCTGGAAGAACAGCTTGAAATCAGTGCTGCACATTTTGATATGGAGAGAGAGAGGCTGTTGCTGGTCCAGGAAGAGCTATCAGAGCAAATAGCACTTAAAGAGAGCTACCTCCAGGATGTTCAAGAGGAAGAGGAAGACCTCAACAGACAGACCCAAAAGCCATCAGAATTGATTAAGGCATTGGATTCTTCAGTATTAGAAGACCCAGAGAATGAAATGGACAAATTGAGATTAGCACTGCAGGATTTACAGTCACAAAACACAATGCTTAAAGAGGAGCTCACCTTTCTCACTAATGTGAAGACGGAGCTTGAGGGTGATCTGAAACATTTAAAGGAGGAGTTCAGCATGGAAAGGGAAGAACTGGAGTTCAAGATTAATGAATTGCAAATGACTAAAGAGGAAGGTGAGATTTGCACTGAAAAGGAGGTTAATTTCATGAATGCAGTAGAGACTGTACGTCTTGAAGAACATTATCAGATTCTTCAAGAATTAAAAGAGTTACACAAAGCAGAAATGAAAGAACTAGAGGCTCGTCTTATTTCCAATAATGAATGTGAAAAAGAAGCAATTGTTCAAGAGGCACATGATCTGCAAAACACATGTAAGGTGCTTTCTGAGGAGAAAAAAGCTATTGTCAGTGAATATGAGCACACAAAAGAAATTCTGAGAAATACTGAGATGGAGCTTGGAGACAGAACGTCTGACTTTGTAAAGAAATATAATGCCATGAAGGAGCAGGCAGCAGTTTCAGTTCAGGAGTTAGAGGAAAAGCTCAGAGAGAAAGATCGTATAATAGAGAAACTAAAGTGCTTAGAGGAAACACAGGATAATTCAGAGCAAAAACTGTGGCAGAAGGAGGACGTTGTTCCAGAGGACAAAGAAGTCCACATGTTCATGCCGTCAGACAAAGAGAACAAGGTGACACTTGAAGAAATATTAATATACATAGAAAAAATACAAGATGAATGTAAGCATAGTGGTATGGACACTGCACAGATCGCACTTCAGAAGTTGGAAGACTTGTCAGTGACTTTGGAAGGTGCCTTAGATGAAAAGAAAAGTCTGAGGAGTTGTATAGCTAAGTTGGAGAGCCAGCTCTCTCTCTCAGCTCATGAAAAAGATCAACTGGCCAAAGGTTGCAGTACTTCAGTAGAGGGCTTGGCTGTGTCAAATGAGGAAATGGCTGAACTACAAAGAGATCACCAGTCTGCATTACAAGAGCAGGATGCTCTAAGAAAGGATCTGGAGACTAGTGAAGAAAAACTTTTCGAGGCCCGGAAGCAAATCTGTTATATACTTGCACAGAACTACTCTGCGAAAATAGACGAAGAGGAAGACATCTCTGTATTGCTAAACCATCTCGTATCCAGAGTTGAAGAAAATAAATCTACCTGTATTGCATCAAATGAGGAAAAAGCTAAACTACAAAAAGACCTGCAAGCTGTGTCTGACGAGAGGAATAATTTAAAGAAGGTAATAGAAAATAGTGAAATAAGACATTTTGATACACAAAGGCATGTCTGTGAAATACTGGAGCAGCACTACTCTGTGAAAATAGTCAGGGAGGAAGACATGTCTGTATTGCTGAACCACCTTGTGTCTAGCATTCATGAAGAAAAAAAGAATTACATTATGTTAAATGAGGAAAAGATTAAACAACAAAGAGACCTTTTGAGCATGGTTGAAGAAAGGGATGATCTAAAGAGGTGTATGGAAACCCATGAAAGAAAACTTTCTGATGCACGGAAGAATGTCTGTGAAATGCTGGAGCAAAACTACTCTGTGAACATAGATGAAGAAGAGGACATCTCTGTGTTGCTGAAGCATCTCCTGTCAAAAGTTCAAGAAGAAAAACTGATATTAACACAGCAGTTGGATGAAAAAGCTGTACAGTTGTCACAGCAAAACCAGCAAGCTGAGCTCAGTGATGACGGGTACCTACAGAAGACCAGTCTAAATGAAGTTCTGTCAGATACAGAAAATTTGCAAGGGGACCAAAATGAGCAGGTTGAAATAACAGGGAGGTTGGTGGGCCAAGAACATGAAGAACCTGCAGTTGAAGGTGGTGCTCAGGAAACTGATGACATGAAAAGGCTCCAACAGAAGCTAAGTGAAAAAGAGTCTATAGTAGCCTATCTAAAGGAAGAAATTTCCCATTTACAGGTTTGTAGTTGCTATGTATAGCATTCTTCTGATGAACATTATTTATCATGTTATTTTTGTTTTTTACTTGTATCAAGAGGTATGAATATGCTTGAACCGTTAATCATTTATGTGACTAAACATGGTATTAATAGCAGAATGATAGTATTTCATGAAACCCTGAACAATTTACATCTCCTATAATATTGTCAAGCAAGATTAGGCAAATATTGCAAAATAATTATTTTAATGTCAACACATGTCTAGTGTAACCGCAATCTACATATACTCAAATTTGTATCATGTCTAGACAGACTCAAAATATTACGACTGTCTACTTTCAGGAATCCAAGCTATCTACACTCAATGAAAATATGAGGCAAATAGGTACGTTCTTGTTATTTTCTTTAATCTAATAATTGTATGGAATGTCTACTACATGTAAATGAAGTGCCTTTTGTTATTAGAAGTATGCATATCTTAGTTTAGATTTTTTTTTTTCAGGGGCACTCTTTAAAGAGATCTTGTTACATTTCCATTACATTTATGTAGACATGTTTTACTGATAGTTGGTTGTTGTCTAGTTGTTGTCTAGTAAATGTCAATTTAGCCTTGCTGCTTTCGTGTTAGATGATTTGTTTAAAAAAAATTAATGCTTACATAATTCATTTTTTCTTCTGTCTTTAAGAAGGTCACCAATAGTCATTTACACATACATTTTACATAATAGACAATTGTTCTTTATCTCTGACTATGGAGTATTTTACTTTTTACCACAACACTGCCACAGTGGCTCAACCTTGTCATGACTAGAATCATTTGTGCCATATTCTGTAGAGTTTTTAGAAAAAGAAAGCAAAGAGAAAGAAGAACGTTTGAATAAATTCAAAGCTGTTGCTGTGAAAGCAAGGAAGGAATTGGACAACAGCAAAAAAGAGGTTTGTAATGTTTCTACTTGTCTTCATGCATTTGTTTTGGGTGAACTTTATCTCATGTGTAATTTAAGAAGTGGTTTTTGTGATCTATTAAGTAACTAGTATATGGAAGAATGGATTTTTACATGGTACTTTTCTGTCTTGGTAGCTGGCTAAAGTGGAAATCAGTATCAGACCTTTTATTGTGTTGTTGAAAATCAGTTTTTTATTGTTATATAAATTGTAAATGTAAAGTATCTCACCCATCTTAATATAGGTAACTAGACTTAAAGAAGAATTGGAGTCTTTGAGAACTGAAAGAGACAAAATGTCAGACTCCATGAAGGCCATCATCCATGGTGCAGAGGCCTATAAGGTACAGTATAAGGCAGTCATAACTCAAGTGTCATTTTTTTTTTAATTGGCATTGCAACACATTACCCTACCCTTAAAGATTCAGTTACTAAATACATACTTAATTTACATTTATTTAGTAGGCAATAACAATAATAATAATAGTTGTGTGAATTTGCCTCTGGGATTAATAAAGAGATCAGTCTATCTAACTATTTAATAATAATAATATTATTATTATTATTATTATTATTATTATTATGTTGAGTGCAAAATATCAATTGGTTAAAATAAACTAATAAACTATTAACTACAGGCACACTAATGAACTAATCTATATTTACTAAGCAACTACAAATTCATATGTCTATAACAAACTAAAAGAACTATAATAACAAGAACTAATATGCCAGTTTATCAGTGATATAAAAAAAAAAAATCTTCGACTTGTTGAGCTGCAAGTGATCCCGACTTCCTGGTTATGATGTGGGCTGCTGCATGCTGAACTAGCTGGGGCTTTACTTTTTTTTTACTTGACTGCACTGAACGCCCCTCCATTAATATATTTATCATTCCATTTATTAGGGCACAAGTGTGCAGGGCCCTATTGTTTTCTTAAGGATTAGTTTTTTTATTTATTTATTTTTTCAAGGTTTCGGGGCTTTTAGGGCCCTTAACATGTTCAAAAACTCATGAAATTTGGCACACACGTCAGAATCGTTGGCCATTAGACCCGGGCAAAGGGTAGCACATGGGTGTGGTACGTGGTACATAAACTTGGTGCATTTATCGTACATACTTGTACGTATATGTCCGAAACTCAGTACACACATTGTTCTCTACAATCCAAACAGCATTCGCACTGACAGTCGTTAGCTCCACCCAGCAGGAAGTTGGCCATTTTGGATTCTGTGAAAAGTGCATGCGGTGAACTTTTAAATACTTCTCCTAGGGGATTCATGTGATTGTCCCCGAACTTGGTCAACATTATGGCAAGACATTGGGGATGCAAAATTGCGAACTGATTTTTGACAAGGCAATAAATTTATGGCGAAAAAAGGGAAACAGGAAGTGTCTCACATCTTCTGCATGCTTTGAGTGATTTAGATGAAACTTGAGCTGTATGTTTGGTCACGGGGGCTGAGCACATGGATGTGACTAGTTTGAGTCACAGTCATAGCGCCACCAACTGGCAGCAGAAAGTATATGACTTACAACTTTAATAATCCTCTTATATTTACCCGAATCGCCTCAGACTTCGAGACAGTCGAGACACGGCTGATGTAAAATTGTGAGAGGATTTTTAATATCTTAAATAGTGTTGCCATGGTAATGCATCAAAACATTAATACTCTTTTCGGGTGTTTCTGAGGTTCTTAGCTTGCTTAAAATTTCATGAAATTCAGCACACACATCAGAGTTTTCGGCCGTTAGGCGTAGGCAAAACCTAAGATATGAGCGTGGAGGGGGGGACTCTGTAGTGCCCCCATTTGACTAAAGTGGTGGGGTCAGTTTTACCTTCAGTCACCAAACTCAGTACATATATTGTTCTCATCAAGCCGGACAACTTTCAAAATGACAATCGTTAGCTCCACCCAACAGGAAGTAGGTCATTTTGGATTTAATGTGGATTTTTTTGAAAATTTCAGGCTCTGAACTTTTAAATACTCCTACTAAGGGATTCATGCAATTGTCACCACACTTGGTCAACATTATGCCAAGACACTGAAGATGCTAAATTTCGAATGGATTTTTGATATCTCGAGCGATTTCGCCATGGCGAGACAATAAATTTATGGCAAAAAAAGGGAAACAGGAAGTGTCTCATATCTTCTGCATGCATTGAGTGATTTAGATCAAACTTGAGCTGTATGTTTGGGCACGGGGGCTGAGCACATGCATTTGGCTACTGTGAGCCATGGTCATAGCGCCAACTGGCAGCAGGAAGTATGACACTTAAAACAGGATTTTAATTAGTTTTCTTATATTTCCCCGAATTGCTTCAAACTTGGTCAGAGTAATGTTGAGACAAGGCTGATGTAAAATTGCGAAAGGATTCTTGATATCTTAAACAGTGTTGCCGTGGTAATGCATCAAACTTTAATACTTTTTTCTTTGAATATTCTGGTGTTTTGAGGCTCTTAGCATGCTTAAAATTTCATGAAAGTCCACACAAAAGGGAATGGGACATTTTGGATTAAATGTGGATTTTTTGAAAATTGCAGGCTCTGAATTTTTAAATACTCAAGGGGAATTCTTAAATACCAAGGGCATTCATGCGATTCTCACCAGACGTGATCAACATTATGCCAAGACATTGAAGATACTAAATTGCGAACGGATTTTTGATATCTCGAATGGTGTGGCCATGGCGAGGGATTAAATTAACGAGAAAAAAGGGAAACAGAAAGAGTCTCATATCTTCTAAATGCATTGTCTGATTTAGATCAAATTGGTGTTGTATGTTTGGTCATGGGGGCTATGTTGCACCCCCTTAAATGCATGTGCCCACTACACATTAGTTCACTACAATTAATTAATGGCTAATAAGGATAACAGTATATACCTGTTATCTTCTTCATTTATTATATCACCAAATATGAGCTGCATGTTTGAATATGGAAGCTGTTGTAAAGCCTTAGACCTGGGTTTAACCAAACAGATCAGCGCAAAACAAGTTACTCTACAGCACTCGCTTCCCGATGCATTGTTTTCATACACCCATCAGGTGGCGATGGCACCGTGGTGCTTGGGCACATCATCGCTGCTTGCAGCGATATTTTTTATTTATTGTTTATTATTTATTAATTTGGGATTAAGATTTATATCACTAAACTTAAATTTATATCAATAAACTTAATTTACAGAATCTTATGATTGATTATGACAAGCAAACTGAGCTGTTGGATAAAGAAAAAGAGAAACTGGATGCATCAGAAAAACTGGTTGGTGACTTGACCAAACGTCTACATGTAGCTGTGGAAGAGGTAATTCAATTATTTGTATTTGCATTTTTGAAATACATTGCTCATTGTTTAGAAATACTGTCATTCATTTAAATAACAGTATTTGGTGGAACAAGGGGAAAATTATCTAAATATAGGAATCTCAGTTAATAATGACTGATGTTTGTAAAATATCTCAACTCCAACGACTTTAACTACAAAGTTAGAAGTATTAATATACAGAGAACCTTTTCCATGTGATTGTTCGGGTAAGTTAAATTTAGTTTAGACCTTTCTAAGCTAAACCTTGTAGTACACTTTGGCTGGTTTCCCAAGACCTTAAAAGAGCAGTCAGCAGTAAAAAGAGTAATTTACAGACCCATTTTTGACAAGTTTGGTTATTTTGAAAGGTTAACAAAAATGTAACTTCATTAAAAAAAAACACTTACATTTATTGGCATCTTATTTTCCTTTTAGAATAAGCAACTTTCTTCTGAGAGAGAAGACCTGATGGCTCATATTGCGACGCTCCAAAGTAATGTTCGACAGCTGGAGGCACAGGCTCTTGAGATGCACAAACTCAAATCTTCAGTGGAGAGAGACCTGGAAGCAGAAAGGCTTTTGAAAGAGCAAAAAACAAAGGTAGCCTTCCATGTAACTACAGTGCCAGTAGAATGGCTACACAGTTACGGTTATTATTAAATATGTGTACACATATTCACATATTCTTACATATAGTCATTTGGTTTTATAATGTAGAGCATTTAGCTCTTTCACATCAGATATTCCTGCAGATAAAGTAGATGTAGCCTTGCATATATTATAGGTGTGTTCATTAGTAATTTTAATCAAAATTAGAGTTCGATTCCCAGTGATTCCACAGCAATCGGTGGCCAGGTGTACAAGAGAGCTTTGTGAAGCAGCATGAGCAGCAGTTCAAAAAGATGCAGTGGCTGGCTTCATGTGTTTTAGAGGAAGCCCATACTAGCCTTCAGCATCACTGGTTGGTAGCTGTCATGTGTTGGAGGAGATGGCTAGTGTTTGGAAATTGGCAAATTACCAAATTGGGAGAAAATGGGTTTAAAAAAGTAGACAAAAACATTCAAGGAGGTGATAAGCAGCTCCATATAATAC
>CM040458.1:1970294-1987250 GCA_022758105.1 Pangasianodon gigas
GTATAAAGAAATATCCAAGAAATCAGTTATATAGAACATCTGTTAGTGATCTGAATTATTGTACATAAAGTATGAATAATTTTTTAACATTTTAAGGGTGCTAGATTCGTTCAGTCACGTCTGCATTGATTTGTGAACTTTTTATTGGCTTTTTTTTGGACTTTTTAATAGAGTTTGTATTTCACTGTGCAATTACAGTATAGTTATGCTTATGTTTATTCATTTAGTTTCCACTTGTATATTTATGTTTTTTTGTGTTTAAAGGAGCATGTGTGTGCTGTGAAGGAAGTTGAGGAGCTCCACATTTTACTGCAGAAACAGAAACAACAGTTGCAGCAGACAGAGCAAGAGTTGGAACAGCTTAGGAAGGCATGTTCACAAATACACCCTATAGGCTTGATCTCTTTTAGTGTCTAGTTAAAGTTTGAAATACAGCAGCAGTCTTCAGAATTTGTTTATCATTAATGCTATGAACATTTTCCCATTTTCCCACTTTTTCCTTTTATTATGGACAAAATTTAATATTGCATCTAAAATCAAAGACATCAACACCATCAGGCTGGTTTTGGCCTGTATTGTGTGTCAAGGATCCCAATTATTTATTTCAATAAAATATCTTATTGCAGTCACTACAACAGTTTCCTTTTTTGTCTTCTTGGCATTATGCGTTTGCCCTTAGTGGAACTTAAACTCTAGAGTTTAAAGCTGCATTTGCTGTACGTACTTCTAGTTTGATATGCAGCTCTGTATATGTGCTTTTGTAAGCCACATTACCTAAACATTCTGACATTCAAATTAAACTGAAAAAAACCCACTGTGACTATGGGAGAATACACTGTACTCTGACTGCCACACAATACAGTTGTAGACTAATAAATGGGAATTAGTTTTCTTAACCAGGTGTGATGTTACAGCATGGCCATGACAATGGGATTTAGGTGAAGCAGGGAAGTTTGACAGAACATAAAGGTTTTTAAAAATGATAGACCATTTAAAAAATTAACAGCACACAAATATGCGTAGTTTGCCCCAGGTTATTTGGCCAGGACTTAAACCAATGCATATCATATCATGAGCTGCTGCTTTTGTATACAACAATGTGCATTTTTAATTTGTGCCTATAATATATTGCTTAACTCATGTAGTTTTTTTGCTTGTTTGTTTATTTGTTGTTGTTTTTTTATTATTTTAAGCCTCAGTGCAAATCATTTTTTTTTTTTTTTTTTTCCATGTTTAGGATGCCCAGCAGAGCACTTTGTTGGACATGGAGATGGCAGATTATGAGCGGCTGGTCAAAGAGCTCAACCTGCAGCTCTCTGACAAGGACAGACTGCTGGAAGAACAGGAAAGACAAACACAAGCTCAGAGAGAGAGGGAGGAGAAACTGAACCAGGAAATAGGCAAGTGCTCCTTTTCACTTTGTGAATGTAAATAATTTTCGTAAAACAAACATGGGCAATCTGTATGCAGCAGATTTGGAAGGAATGTGACAGACCCATGATACTGCTGCAGTTTTACTGAAAGCTTTTCAATCATACACTAACTTAAACTAAATGAAAATAACACAAATTTTCAGTGAATTCTTTCTTTTAGCTCTGCGTACTTGTTATTGTGCCTGTGTTCTGCTCCTTGGCACCAGAACCACACAACCTCACTACAGAGAAAAAAACTAGGGACCTGGTAAACAGGTTGTGTGTCTAATCAGCCCATGCCCTCTTGTTCACTCCAAAACACCACCTCCCTGTGTAAATATGACAACTCTAAACCATGCCCTACATACTACACTATAATGTTTTTCCCATTACTATAAAGGACCAAAAGATTATAACAGCAAGTCTTAACATTGTACATTCAGGTAAAAAATTCTAAGTAAAAAAATGGAGCATTTAATCAGGAAATATGCTGCTGTTTTGTCATGTTGTGTATAAATGATCAGCCAATATATATATATATATATATATATATATATATATATATATATATATATATATATATATATACACTGTATATATATATATATGTATGTATGTATGTATATATATTTTAATATATGACTACATAAGCTAAGTGGTTAGCAACTTTAACACTATGAATACCACAAACAAATCTTGTATAAAAAATGAAGCACTTAATGAGGAAACATACTCATCATTTTAAATAATTTCATTTCGTTGCCGAGGTTACACTTGACACCTCAATAATGGATTATAATGTATAGTCCCACCTTATACTGAGCGTCGAATATCTGTGTACTTGCACTACTACAGTTACGGATGGATTTTGGAAGTATCAAATGTGCTTTACAGGGAGAGGGTAATTACTTTTTTTTAATGAGCTGCTGATTCCCAATAAGAGAAGTGTAATTTATTTAAGGTTACACTTATAAAGTGACATTTTGAAATATGTGGACAGTTCCTGTGTAATTAGTAGATTTGGCAATATGTATCTACTGTCAAATTCTCATTAATACATTATGTTTACATGTTATAAACCACATATTAAAAGTGACACTTTAGAAGATCATGTCAACATAGACTGCACATATGGTGCAGATGTTAGATACACCTAATATAACATGGAAACAAATATATTGCTACGGTTATATAAATTTACATTAATAAAAAATGGCCAAATACTCTAGATAAAATTGTAACATTTTTGAGTATGGGATAAAATTAAATGTACAAAATGCCAGTGTACAAGAGCAGAATATGTTTTCTAGAATTGCTGGTAATGCGTTAGTTATGTTCGGGTGGAGAAACTAAACAATTTCTACTCTAGCATCTTTAAAGTCACTTGTGGACATCGGAGAGGAGAAGACCGCAAAGGTTAAGCAGCTGCTGGTGAAAACTAAGAAGGATTTGGCAGATGCCAAGAAGGAAGTGAGTTCTATCTGCTTTCCTCTTTATCACATTAAGTCTGTAATGTTCACTACATGATTTGTTTTCCATCTTCAGCTGATCATATTTATTGTGAGTTCAGTTTCACCTCAGCATAAGTAACTGAAAAAGGTCTTTACAGTGTATTTGAATTTTTATTATAAGCAATACTCAATCATTAAAATCTTCTCACTGCATAAGAAAGGCCTAAATCAGCTGGATTGCCATTGCCCTTGCAGAGTTTATCATGTGAATTCAATAGTACAGGATCTCTAACAGGATGTTAGCATTGAATTAGTCATATCCTTTGGTCTCTTGAACTTGAATGCCTCCTTGTTTGTTTTTTGGTAGCAGCAAGCTAGCTAGCTAGCTGTGATGAGTGATGTATATTTTCCTCGTCAGACAGCTATCTGTATAGTCAGTCTTATAGATTTAACAAGGGAATATGTCTGTATGTTGATTGAGCTAAAGAAAATACTTGTGTATACAGTATAACTCATTTAAAGGCAAGAATTGCTAATTTGTTTCCTTCTAATGCTGTGAGCAGCCATGTTGATTTGACATCACTCCATAAATGGGGAAGGAACTCATAGTTGAGAAGACTACCCCAAGTTGAAGAGTAGGAATTTCAAGTTGAGGGGGCGTTTTCTTTGGCTTTTTCTGGTTGGAGGTTGAAAATTACAAGTTGTGACCTCGAGTCAAACGCGGCATAAATCATTACAGTATACACAGGGATGGGGAAATCACAGTCTAGAAATCACAATCCAGTTTACAGTTTTTTTTTTTTTGTTTTTTTTTTTCTAGTTCTATTCCCTATTGACTTTCACATAAGAAAACTTGTCATTTGATATGTTTGTTAACACTCTCCAATTGGTTCATATATTTGTCTGGGTTACAAAGGATCTCAATGTGGTGGCGCATGCTCTACTTTTTCAAATCTCGTCACATGCTGCCCTATGTATGTGAATTAAGCTTGAATAGATGCGTGACAGTATTTTCAGAATTAAAAAATACAGTACAGCAAAGTGCAGCACAAAACGTTTATATAACTATGTAAATAAAGGGAAAACAAAAATGCTAGTCAGACTCAAATACGTTTTTATGTGCGATGGGAACACCACACCTGATAGCCGAAATGTTAACCAAAATTGTTCTAGTTGAGGGTGCAACCACTATATGCTTCATCATCAGAGAGATTATTGGGACTCCGGGCAAGACAAACATTGGACAGGGCAAGCTCGTTGGAGCTCTCCCTTACCCAGTGGCCCAGCTAATTAATTTATGATTTTTCCATCCTTGGTACAGTTGTAGAAGAACAGTTTGAAGTGTGTTGAAAGGCTGTTCAGTGTAAGTATATTGTGAATAAGAGTCCTGGGATGAGCACAGGACAGTCTTTATGAGTATAGCAGTAATTCTTAGGTACAAATCTACAGTATTCAGGTGAGATTATCCAATACATCGTCAGTGTCCTGGGCAATGTCATCTTTCATAAAAAAAAAAGATGCTGGTGTGAAGAGTGTGGCATCCTTGAAATGTTTGATGCAGCATTTCACTGTACAAGTAATGTACATTTATGTGCAAGTATGTGCATTTACCATGGACAATAATTTTAACACATTTACTTTAATTTAGAAGCGAAGAAAGAAACTGCTACCTCAAAATCTACTTATAATGGATGCCTAAGGGAAGAAGTTAAATTCTGGCACAAAATGTTAAAATAAGCAAATATGTAAAACAAATTCATAATTACAGTTTTTACACTGTAACAGTAAAGGCTTTGAGACAAAGACATGAGACAAAGTCCTACCAAAGCTTATGGCGTTCTTATGGAGTTTTATCCAACTTTCCAACACTGGCACAATATAGTAGAAAGTAATCTTCATTCTTTAATTCCTCTGTCATGATGAATAGACAAAATGTTGTATAATAACTTATAATGGTAACTATATTAATTAAATCATAATCACTGAACTATAATCAGTAATTACTGTAATTAAATTCCGATTCCCTTGTTCATGCCTACAGCATTATAGGATGACTGCACATTGCTCAGTTTAATTACCTTATTGGCATGGTGTTAAATCATCAGTGCAGTATTTAAGGGCAAAGCTTTTAGAAATTCCATTGAAATTTATTTTTATTTTCATTCAAGTCAGTAAGTAAATTCCCAGCTTCCCTTATTCTCAGAACCATGTGAGAGCACTATAGCAAGCAAGATACAAGTTAATGACAGGGGGGTGGCTGGTGGCAGGGCATCTAGTTACATATTTAAACTAACGGTTTATGTATTTACTTCCTTTAGAGGGTTGTAATAGCCACTTTTGTTTCTGTAGATTTGTTAAAAAAAACTGACTGTTTGCTTTGCAGGAAGCATCTCAGATGATCCTGCAGTCTTCTCTGAAAGGGGAATTAGAGGCCATTCAACAGCAGCTGGAGAATTACAAGGTAAAAAAAATTTAGTCTTCTAGCATGTTTGAGAATTACTGGGATGGTGTTTACATAGCAAAATAGCAAAAAGCTCCACACTGTCTGTGGTAAATGCCTTTAAGGAGGAGTGTGTGTGAGAGCTCCCATTGACTTACATCTCCCATCATTCACAGGTTGCTTACCGACTAACCATTTGCTTATTTTCTAGCGTTCATTGCATGAATTCCTTATACATGTGAACATTTTGGAAATTAAAGTGCATAACATTTTACTAATGCAGGTAACTGATTAAGCATGTTGTACACACAAAGTGTGTGAATAAAATGGTAAAGGAAAAATAAGGAAGAAAAATGCAACTAACATGTCTAGTGATACAGCCCTAATTAGCATTAATTAACATTCTTCTGCAGTATAGTGTCCTACAAGGTTATGTGGTAGGCCTCATATCATCACACAGCCTTTTGACATGTAATTTGCATGTAATTGCGAAATTTAAAAATTCGAAGTTACTAACTAGAAACCAAACATAATACGAACAGCAAATTTGTTAGGGAAGTAGGATGAATGACCAAGTCCATCAGGTTTTTCTGTTCTTGTTAGTTTCTATCTATTCTCCCTTTTACCCATGTATGGGGAATGGAAGGGTCCATACAGTTGAGGTCAAAAGTTTACATACATGTAGGCTAAAGACATTCAAACTCGGTTTTTCACAATTCCACACATTTCCTTTGTTATGTCAATTAGGGCATTGACTTTATTTCCATAAGAAGTCATTTCAAAATAATAGTTAAGAGACAGATTTATTTCAGCTTTTATTTATTATATCAGATTTTCAGTGGGTCAAATGTTTATAAATATTTATAAACGTTTGTTAGTATTTGGTGTCATTGCCTTTTAATTGCTTGAATCAAACTGTTGGGGTAGCCTTCACCTGAGAATCACTCGCTGCTGCTGAGGATGGACCCACATGCATAGCCTAAAGATTGCCATGAGATTAATGTGGCCTCACATGGATACCCAAAAGATGGCTGTGGATGGTCTCACTTAGAGTAAAGATTGCATTTACAGAAAACAGTTTATGCTCTTTCATTATTCAGTTTATAACTTCACCTGGATACTGTAGACTTAAAGCTAAAAACACTAATGAAATAAAAAATGACTCTGATGCTCGTACTGAAGGTGCATTCAACACACCTAACACTGTTTGACTTTAAAGTATACAGTTATGAATAAGTAATGGTCCCATTACACATGGTTCCACTGACCGGTGTCACCCAGAGGAGGATGGGTTCCTACCAAGTTGACTGTCTTTTTAAACAGTCTGGATGTTTCCAGAAATTGGTAGAATGATTTTGAGAAGCTTCTGATTGGCCAATTGTCCTAATTAGGAGTGCGCCTGTGGCTGTATTTAGAGCCATTATTTAGACTGACTTGGCTGACTTGACCAAAAAAAAAAATTGTTTGGTTCCTCCTCACAAGCAGTTCTGCAGTTCAGGAAAGACTCACAAATTAACTTTCCGGGGTGAATGAACTTTGGTCTTAAAGGTTCAGCTGAACCCCAAGACAACAACAAAGAAACTGGTGAAGAAGTTGGAAGCATCAGGTAACAGTGTACCACTGTTAAGAGAGTCCTACATTGCCATGACCTTAAATGCTGTCTCACAAGAAAGAAGCCCCTGCTCCAAGACCAGCATAAAAAGCCAGGCTGAAGTTTGCAGATCACCAGGACAAAGACCTAGCCTTTTGCAGGAGTGTTCTCTGGTCAAATGAAAGAAAAGTGTAATTGGCCATAATGATCAGCACTGTGCTTAGAGGAAAAAGTGTGAGGCTTTTAATCTGAAGAACACCATCCTGACTATGAAGCATGGGGGAGGCAGCATCATGTTGTGGGGGTGTTTTGCACCAGCCTTAAAAGAAACTGGTGCACCTCAGAAAATAGATGGAATGATGAGGAAGGAAAACTATCTAGAAATACTGAAGCAACATCTCAAGACATCAACCAGAAAATTAAAATTTGGCTGCTGGGTCTTCCAGCAGGATGATGATCTTAAACATACAGTGGATATAAAAAGTCGACATACCCCTGTTAAAATTGCAAGTGGTGTAAAAAAAGAGGAAATCAAGATAAATCATATCAGAACTTTTTCCACTTTTAATGTCATATATAGGGACCAACAAAATTCAAGTGAAAAACAAACAGAAGAAAAAAACTTACAATAACCTGGTTGCATTAGATTGATGGATGGATAGAGCACTTTATTGATCCCTGAGGAACATTGTTTTGTTGCAGCAGTACAATAAACAACAAGGATACAGACAATATACACAGAACACAGATTACAGAAACATACTACAAAACCCAAGTAAATAATAAGAATGAAATAAGATAAAGTGAAATTATAAGTACCAACAAAAATAAGTAAAGTGGTTATAGTGTAGGTGATCAGAAGATGATAGTAATTAAAAGTGACCATAAGAAAAATAATAAATAACAAATACAGTGTGGAGGAATGTAAAAATGTCATGTTATTGCACAGTTAACACAGAGTGGGTGAGTCATACAGTCTGATAGCGGCAGGTATGAAGGACCTCCTGTACCTCTCCTTGCTGCACCGTGGCTGGATCAGTCTGAAGCTCAAAGTGCTCCACTCCATGATGAGGTGTTCATGGAGGGGGTGAGTGGTCATTGTTCATTATGAGCAGCAGTTTAGCCAGCATCCTGCACCTGGTGGTTGGGGCCTTACCCATGGGGCCCGGCCGGGCACAGCCCAAACAAGCTACATGGGACCGTCCTCTTGTGGGCCCACCACCTGCAGGAGGAGTAGTGGGACTGGAGCAGTGTGGATTGCATCGCGGCCTTGGCAGACCGATCTGTGTCTACTGAAACTGGCTTTAGGAACATGGAATGTGGCTCTCTGGTGGGAAAGGAGCCGGAGCTAGTGCGGGAGGTGGAGAGATACCAGCTGGATATAGTCAGGCTCACCTCAATGCACAGCATGGGCTCTTGAATCAAACTGCTGGAGAGGGGCTGGACTCTATTCTACTCTGGCATTGCTCTGGGTGATAGGCGCAGAGCAGGAGTGGGCATACTCATAGCCCCCAGTTCAGCGCTGGTATGTTGGAGCTTACCCCAGAAAATGAGAGAGTCTTCTCCCTTCTGCTTCGTATCGGGGGACAGACTCTAACTGTTGTTTGTGCTTATGCACTGAACATCAGTTCAGAGTATTTGGCCTTCTTGAAGTCCTTGGGTGCGGTGCTGGAAGGTGCCCCCACAGGAGACTCCGGGAATGGCCTGCCTGATCTGAAACAGAGTGATCTTTTATTATTGGATTTCTGTGCTAATCATGGTTTGTCCATAACGAAAACCATATTCAAACATAAGGGTGTTCATAAGTATCCTTGATACAGTTTGATGATCGACTGTGTAGTTGTATCATCGGCCTTGCGACCATATGTTCTGGACACTCGAGTGAAGAGAGGAGCTGAGTTGTCAACTGAGCACCACCTGGTGGTTAGTTGGGTCAGATGGCAGGGGAAAATGCCAGACAGACCTGGTAAGCCCAAGCATGTAGTGAGGGTTTGCTAGAGGCCCCTGTCTAGGAGATCTTCAACTCTCACCTCCTGAATGGAGCTGTGGCCATAAGGTTGTTGGTGTCTGTTGTGGCAGTAATCCTCGAATCCATTGGTGGATACCGGGGGTAAAGGAATCTGTCAGGCTGAAGAAGGAGGCCTTTCAAACTTGGTTAGCTTGTGGGACCCCAGAAGCAGCTGACAGATACCGGCTGGCCAAGCAGAATGCGGCAATGGCAGTTGCGGAAGCAAAAACTCGGGTATGGGAAGAGTTCGGTGAGTCCATGGAAAATGACTTTCGTTCAGCCTTGAAGAGATTCTGGCAAACTGTTGGGTGACTCCGGAGGGGGAAACAGGGCCTTGCCCATGCTGTTTACAGCGGGGATGGAGAACTGTTGACCTGAACTGAGGACATAGGTGTTTTGAGGACCTCCTAGAGAGGGAGGTGTAGGGAGGTGTTTTGAGGACCTCCTAAATACCACTGACATGCCTTCCACTGAGGAAGTAGAGTTGGAGGACTCAGAGGAGGACTTGCCCATCACTAGGGCTGAGGTCACTGAGGTAGTTAAACAACTCCTTAGTGACAGGGCTCCTGGGGTGGATGAGATTCGCCCTGAGTTCCTGAAGGCACTTGATGATGTTGGGATGTCCTGACTGACACAGCTGGTGGTCCCTATCTTGAAGAAGGGGGATCAGAGGGTGTGTTCAAACTTTTGGGGGATCACACTCCTCAGCCTCCCTGAGAAAGTCTGTGCCAAAATCTGTGGTACTGGAGAGGAGGATCAGGATGTTAGTTGAACCTCTGATTCAGAAAGAGCAATGCAGATTCCGTCCTGACCGTGGAATAGTGGTCCAGCCCTTTACCCTCAAAAGGATCATGGAAGGCTCATAGGAGTTTAGAGTCTACATGTGTTTTGTGGACTTGGAAAAGCCATTTGACTGTGCCCCTTGTGGGATCCTGTGGAGGGTGCTTTGGGAGTATGGGGTGCCTGATCTGTTATTATAGGTCATTAGGTTCCTGTATAACCGGAGGGCGAGTCTGGTCCATATTAACACCGTCAGGTCAGACTTGTTCCCTGCGTGTGGTGGACTCTGCCAGGGCTGCCCTTTGTCACCGATTCTGACACCGATGGACAGAATCTCTAGGTGCAGCCAAGGGGCAGAGGGTAGTTTGGTGACCTCAGTCTGGTTTGGTGACCTCAGGATTGCATCTTTATTTGCAGATGATGTGGTCCTGTTGGCTTCTTCGAGCACCAACTTCCAGTGTGCTCTAGGGCAGTTTGTAGCTGAGTGTGAAGTGGCTGGGATGAGGGTCAGCACCTCCAAGTCTGAGGCCATGATGCTCAGCCGGAAAAGGGTGGGTTGTTCCACCCTTGAGATACTTAAATTCCTCTGCTTGAGGCAGTATCTCGGGATCTTGATAGATGGAGCGAGAGATTGATAGATAGATTGGTGCAGCATAAGCAGTCATGCGGACGTTGTACCAGTCTGTCATGGTGAAGGTAGAGTTGAGTCGAAAGGCATCCCAACCCTCACCTATGGTCACAAGCTCTAGATAGTGACCGAAAGAATGAGGATGCGGATACAAGCGGCGGAAATGACCTTCCTTCACAGGTTTGCTGGGTTCAGCCGAAGAGATAGGGTGAGGAACTCGGACATTCAGGGGGAGCTCAAAGTAGAGTCACAGCTTCACAGCTCCACAGCTCCACAGAAAGGAGCCAGTTGAGGTGGTTCGGGTATCTGTCTAAAATGCCCCTGGACGCCTCCCCGGGGAGGTGTTTCAGGCATGTCCAATGGGGAGAACAGAGATTATGTCTCTTGTCTGGCCTAGGCGTGCCTGGTTAACCCCGTGGAGGAGCTGGAGGAGGTGGCTAGTGAGAGGGTGGTCTGGGCATCTCTGCTTAAACTGATGCTTCTGCGACCCAGACCCACATAAGCGGAAAAACTTGGATGGATGGACGGATTTATTCTCTTGAATCCACTTGAATCAACTTCTTGACAATACCAGAATGGGAAAAAGTGTGAGCACTGCAGAGTGTAGTACTGTGCAAAAAAAATTAGCTTCCTGGCAGTCTGGAATGTAAGGATGTAGAACAGTAATTGTTGCTATTCAGTCACTTTTGTGTAAATGTCTATGTGTGTTTTGTCTTAGATTCAGTGTAGTGAACTGACTGCAGATCGGCACAGGCTTCAGGAGCAGCTAAAGTCAGTGAGTGATCATCATCAGAAGTCAGTCACATCCTACCAGCACCAAGTGACCACTTTACAGAATGATCTGAGCTCTACAAAGGTATCTAAACACTTCATTCATTTTATGCAAACACTTGCAATAGTGGGCTAATCTAATAAAATGCTCTGAGTAAATGGCTCTAGATATTTGGGTGTACAGTTTAACAATTTGGAATGCCTTCGTAAGTGTCACACACCTTTATGCACAAGAGGGAATGTATATGTTATATGCTATATGCATATTCAAGGATGCACTAAGCACGTGCTCACATTAATTTTGTGCGGCATTCAGGTTACGCAAATCATCCGCATGTAGTTTATGCCACTGAGGTTACAAGATTTTTCTTGGGTAGAAGTGTCTAAGACTGGTTTCAGGGATAGAAAATGAGGACAGAAGGTGAAAATAGCTTTTTTTCTTTGTTGTCAAGTGTAATATGATGTAACATAAAAGCAAAAGATGTGTGTGTAATGTGTAATTATATGTGTAATGTAATTTGCAGGCTGAATTTGAGTCCACAAAATCTGAGTTTGAGAGTTACAAGGTGCGAGTACACAATGTGCTCAAGCAGCAGAAAAATAAGAGCTCTGCTCAAAGTGATGGTGATTTTTCCAAACAGGACAGGTGAGATTTTCTTCTGTTATTATGCTGTTTATTCTGCCTTTTTTTATGTTTTTTTTTTTGTTGTTTTTTTTGTTTTTTGTTTTTTTGCTGATGAGACATCACAGCGTCAGTCTTTGGAATGTTTCTTCTGTTGTGCACAAAAGGATGCAAGGTAATTGCATATCTATTCAAAAATGTATCAATCATACAGTTTCATGGGTAGGGTTATTTTTTCACTGCAGTTATGCAGTGCAGTGTTTTATCTGTGTTTTATCATATTCAGAAAGCACTTGCAGCACAGTGAGTATAAGTGATGATATTATAATTATGCACATAAAGCATTTAATCTGAAATTTAGTGACTGAAAGTTTTTGTACAAACATATGTGTGCATTTGGCACAATAATCACGTGTCTGGTATTTAGCATTTTGCAATGAAACTCTTTAAGAAATTAAGACCATATAATTCGCTAATAGGTTAAAATGTTTGTTCCTGTCTATTGAAAGCAGTTGTGATGATAATACATAACACATCAAGCACTAAATGACACTCTGTGTATGTTTTGCACTGAGCAGGGAGAACATGGAGACCATGCTGGAGCAGTTGAGGTCCAAACTGCAAGAAAGTCAACTTAATGCACAGAGCTGCAATGCAGAGCTGCAGCAGCTTCAGACTGAATATGACACACTTTTGGAGCGTCACAACAAAATGTTACAGCAGACCATCACTAAAGAGGCTGAACTGAGAGAGCGGTAAACAGGAGCTGGTTTTATTGAATCATTCAGGACACACATTCCATCATTATTTACTAATATACATATGTATATTAAAAAGATATTTGTTTGTATGAACTGAAAGCAGTAGAGCTATTAAAAACATAGTAGATAATCACAATGAATATCAGATAAGAGATAACACTCTCATTAGGATTATGTGTTGCTATTTTAAATATAAGTGCTGAGGGTTGACTAGTGACTTTAAAGATGAAAGTTTACATGCCGGTACTGCTTGAGAGCCACTGTTGGGACCTTGAGGTTCTGCCTCGCTTGTAAAAACGCTCAGCATAAATGTATCCAGAATGTGAATTTTAATTCAAAGATATTTACATCTATAATGGGTGAAGCACAGCATAGCACTGCATTTGATTTGCTAGAAGAACTATTTTTCTCTTCCTGCATATTAGAGCAGTAACTTTATTTATTATTGACTGGGTTTGAGGCTGCCGTATAGTTAGCTAATCACTAGACATACCAAAGCTTAGAGGAAGAAAGTTACAGGAAAACTATAGGTACCCAGACCTGTTGCTGGAAATCTGCCTTCCTGTTAGGTAATTTTATCCCTAACCTACGAAGACTTGGACTATAATGTCATGCCTTCAAATGGTCAAATGTTCTCATAAGACAGCAGGTTTGATAAAATTTCAGTTTGACAATCACCAGTTTTCATATTATATTGATCTGCAGTTGTACCACAGTGATATCCTTGTATGTGACCTGGCATCCCAGGTCCCAAAACAAAATGGAAAAAGGATCAAACTTAAATGTAACCGGAAATGCAGAAGTAAACAAAAGTACCCAGGAACTAGAATAGAGACACAGGAAACTAAAGTAATGTAATATCTAAAGTGTTCAGGTATTTAGCCTGGACAAACCTGGAAGTAAAAAGTCCAAAAGTCCTTTTCATGAACAGGGCTAGCAGAGTTTGAGATTATTGCTCATACATAGATATCTAAAAACATGGAGCCAAATATATGAAAAGGCAAGATAGGACAAGACAAGGCACCGGATGTCTACGTTCCAGACACTCCCCACATCTGGCCTATCACAAATACCCTCCACACCTGTGAGGTAAACTGCATACCTTGTGTAAAAATTTTATTTTCACAAAGCCTGTATTGATGGAGGATGTGGTTGAACATGGTCTCTGCAGTTGGGTATGCAATGGGATGACCTGGAAGAGGAACAAGATGATATACCTTTGAGAATGTCCCAGCAGGCAACAGATGAGAGTGTTTTTTGGAGTGCATTTTGAGCTTAAGAGGTGCTGGGTATATGTGACTCCAGAGCAACTTTTACCTAGTATTATGATAATCTTGCCTCAGAAAGCTGTATCACTGTCTTGGCTGGTCTGTTACATGGTCTGGGGTCTCCACCTGTGACTGCAGTGATTTCTTGCTCAATATCCCAAAGGATGGAAATGACCAAGCGGGTGGGCGGAAGGATCATGTCTGGCTTGGGATTCTGGGGCACAGGTCATAGAAATTCTAAAGCATCAGCCTTGGTATGGTTAAATGATAGGTAGTTGTAAAGTAGAAATGAGTGAAACAAACATTACCCACCAGGCTTGGCAAGGAATGAGAAGTTGTACTCACATTCTGCTGGAACCTAGAGTACATCTGAATGATGGTGATGGCAAAAGAGTTTGGGTCATTCTCTTTACCACTGGGACAGCAAGGCCCTGACACCCACCTCAGAGGCATCCTTTGGAGGACAAAGAATAGGTGCTGTGATTAAGGGAGACAAATGCTGAAGTTCCTAACATTGGGAAGAAGATTTCAAGCCCCAATAACCTTTGAATCTCCTAAACCGTCCTTGGGCACAGCCATTCCTGCACTCCCGACACCTTGTGGCCCTCCATGCATACACCACCAGAGGACAGGTGGTGTATGCACTGTCTCTAACCTAGGTTAGAGACAGTGGTTAGATGGAATTGCCATTACATCTAACTTGTTTTTCAGCAACTTGTATACTTTTCCAGATAGAGCATATAAGTTCTCTATGTAGACCATGATGTACCTATGGAGCATATCAGAGAAAATCTTGTTAGATCTTGTTAGGACTGGAGCACTGTCAGGGCTTTGGCTAAGCAATACAACCAGATATTCCTGGTGACCCAATATTTTTATACTCATTTCCTTCTCAGATGTGGATACATTTCTAATGACAAGTTTAGTGTAATACCACGCTCTATTCACCAGAAGAACACTGCAGATGTGGAAGTAGTTGGGTGAACCCCTGCCTCTTGGATTCAAAATATTCCTTAGCTTCTTCCTTAGCTTTTGGGTGTGTGGTGGTGTAGCCCCTATATGGAATGCTCAATGGGAAATGAAAGCATGTAGATTTTAATAAACTAGAACTAGGAATAAACAATAGCCAAATGACTAACAATTGACAAAACTAAATCCCAACTAGCTGCCAAAGTGAACTCTGATTTGCATCAGCATCTACAACATGCACAAGCTGAGTTGTCTGGCAAAGTTGCACTGTTGTGTTAAGGACGCTGATCAATAAAGCTGCCTGTATAATAATGTATTCTCCCAAATATATTATTGCTGTAATGTTAAAAGAGTTACTATTCCAAAACAAACAGGTACTTAGAAAGAGGAGTATATTTCTTTTTTTATCAGATTCACTCACAGATAACTTGGGCTTGGCATAATAGATCTTATATCAGGCTTCATAGTGGATGTGTATATGGCATAAGTTTCCAAGCAGTTTAAATCTCTGACAGGTGAAGGTTATAGGCAATTGGTGGTTTATCTTTCTTTTTTTACCCCCAATTTCAGGTTACTGTCACTGCATTCAGAGAATGTAGCACTAAAATCAGAGCACAGCCAGTTAGTAGCACAGCTTACAGCACAAACAGAAACATTGCGTAGTAGCTTCCGGGAACAGCTACACCACTTGCAGGATGAACATCGCAGCACTGTAGAGACCCTGCAGCACCAGATCACCAGCCTGGAGACGCAGCTGTTCCAGCTGCAAAAGGAGCCTGCCACTTCTGGTAAGAGCACTACCAGTTTTTATACCATGTTTGAGTTTGGCAGTGGTCAAATTTCCCAAAAATGTTTGAATATCTAAATATTTCTTATAATAGTTGAAAGGGGGTAAGGATTGTGGAAACAATCTTTTTTTTTTAAATAAATGGGTAGTGGGTGTCTTAATGGATTGCCAAGCTTAAAAAATAGATAAAACAAAAGTGGTCCATATATCAAAATCAATAATAAATAGAATTCAATAATATAGCTGCAAGTAGCAATTAAGGGGGCCATGCAACTTTTGCGCCACACTTTAATGATGGGGAAGATCATTGGGACCATCAGCACTTGTTGGGCATTGGGACCATCAGCACTTTTTACCAAACAGATGTACTAGATTTGAATGCAAACAGTCAGGCTGGCACGGAAATATTGCTTAATTTCTTGTTTTCAACATATGTGACAAGGTTGTCAACATGGCAGAAATTATCATTATGGTAACTGTTGAACTTGGCATGACCTGACGAATTAGAGGAAAGTGGAATCACATATCTGTGACATTCTGTTGCATTATTACTATAAACATATGTCCAAATTTTCCCTACTGGTGGCAACAGAGCACTTGTAAGTAGGGAAAATGTGGACATATGTTTACAGTAATAATGCAACAGAATGTCACAGATATGTGATTCCACTTTCCTCTAATTCATCACGCCACGTACACCAAAATTGCTGTGTAGGTAGCCAAGACTGTCCTGTATCAGTTCAATTCAATTTTATTTATATAGCACTTTTAACAATGAACACTGTCACAAAGCAGCTTTATAGAAATCTGGATATACAGTTCCCTAATGAGCAAGCCAGAGGCAACAGTGGCAAGGAAAACATGAGAAAGAAACCTTGGGAGAAACCAGACTTAAAAGGAAAGATATCCTTCTGGGTGACACCAGATGTGTGATTATCAGTCAATACTCATATACAGGTTTATACTATAAAGTCAAGCAGTGCTAAGTGTGTTGAAAGGATTTGAGTATGAGCATATCACATATCATAAACTTCACAAACAGTGTATGAAGCTGCCATAGATTTCCATGTCGAAGTGTACTGCTACTACTACTACTAATAATAATAATAATAATATGGCTGCAAGTAGTGATCTGCAGGGTTCAAGAACTTCTCAAAAATAGCTAGTTATGTGAAATGCCTTTCTGAAAGCTGATTGGATGAAGACTGCCATGTTTTTGAAGTAATTATGTCATGATTAAAAATTGATGCAGCACACCAAATTTCATACATACAGTCAGGTCCGTAAGTATTTGGACAGTGACACAATTTTGGTAATTTTGCCTCTGTACACCACCACAGTGGATTTGAAATGAAGCAGTCAAGATGTGACTGAAGCGTAGACTTTCAGCTTTAATTCAAGGGGTTTAACAAAAATATTGCATTAACCGTTTAGGAATTACAGCCATTTTTTACAGAGTTCCTCCATT
>CM040458.1:1987350-2005424 GCA_022758105.1 Pangasianodon gigas
ATGGAGGAACTCTGTAAAAAATGGCTGTAATTCCTAAACGGTTAATGCAGTATTTTTCTTGAAGCCGTTGAATTAAAGCTGAAAGTCTACACTTCAGTCACATCTTGATTGCTTCATTTCAAATCCATTGTGGTGGTGTACAGAGGCAAAATTACCAAAACTGTGTCACTGTCCAAATACTTATGGACCTGACTGTATATGCAAAAACATAATGCCTGTTATTTATAATATGGCTCATATTTAGAATGCCTTAATCTGTTTTTGCATCTTCAGCTGCTCAGCAGCAGAGCAAGAAGCCACAGTCAGAAAAGAAGCTTTCGGATCTGCCTTTGTTTGAGATGAACATGGCGCGAGAGGAAGGTGAGGGAATGGAGACAACAGAAACTGAGTCTGTCTCCACAGCAGGGACTCCCCCACCCAGTCTCGAGCAGCTCCTCACTTCACCTGACCCAAAACATGGTAAATATTATTCCACTGTTATTCCTAGTTTTTGTTTTTTATTTTATTTTCAGTATCATTTCATTCTTTCCACAATATATGTTTTTGCAGTGCAGGTTTTAACTGCTTTTGTTACAGCTGTCTAAATAAACTACTTGAGTTGAGGTAGGGCTAACTTGAAATCAGATGTCTCCTGCTTGTTACAGTTGCTATGAGTGCTGTGTTAGATGTGTGTTTTGTGAGTTTTGGCACATAATATTGCATGTATTGAAAAGTAAGGTATGAATATTTTTAAATTTAATTATATTTAATTATTTATCATGATTATTACTGTTTACCATTACATTTGTACTAAAATCTAAATTTTTATAAATAATTTAGATCAGCCTAAATGTAGAGTCATGTGGGAACTAACAATTTAGCTGTAAAATCACAATACTGAAATTTCAGCTACTGTGGGGGGTTCTTGTGGCGCAGAATTCATTTAATACTGTGTAGCTGTTTGCCTTTCTAAAAGTATTTTACAGCAATGTGAGTTTATGGTGCAGTTCAGTTTAGTAGTGCTTTATTGCCATGAATGTTACAAATTGCATTGCTGCCAAAGCAATCAAAATAAAAAGAACAAATTAACAAAATCATGAAAGTAAATGAATGGATCATTGGTTTTTAGACATTTAGAAGTTAATTTTTATGATTTTTCTCTCTTTTTTGGGGGGGTTATGCCAACACATTTAGGAAGAGAACATTTATACAAGACATATAGAAGCAGATAATCAAAATAAATCTCTGCTAGCTATATGTTTGTTTTTAAATAAATTCTAATGTCTTATCCATCATTTGAACAATTTTCCACTGACATTTTACTTTCATGCCTTATATTTAAATGTCAGTCTTACTATAATACAATTATGCATAGAAACTATGTCATCAGTGGTGGTTAAACAGCTTATGTAATTATTTCTTATGATTGGGTATTGTGTGTGCACATGGTGCTTGCATTTTTGTGTGTTTGTCTGTGTGTGTGTGTGTGCATGCAGAGCCCTTTGTGTGGCAGGTGGAGCCCACGAAGGAGGAGCTAACTAACAAACTGAATACAGCCACACGCAGCATGGAGCACATGAACAGCCTGTTACATGAGAGTGAAGCCACCAATGCCATCCTCATGGAGCAGATCAACGTGAGCAACATATTGTTATTTTGGCCACTTCATAATTCTGTCACTCCCCAACTGTGTGTGTGTGTGCAACATTTTGGGTCAGCATTACTGTGCTTGCAAAGTAAAGGATGTACCATTTGGAAGATTCGACTTTGTCATGTTCAGTATCTTAAAGCATAGAATTCCAGCCACCACATTGACTTAACTGACTGACTAAATATTGTCTGTGTAGCTCTTGAAGAGTGAGATGCGTCGTCTAGAGCGGAATCAGGAGCGAGAGAAATCAGTTGCAAACTTGGAGTATCTGAAAAATGTGTTGCTGCAGTTTATCTTCCTTCGTTCTGGCAGTGAGAAGCAGGCGCTGCTGCCTGTCATACACACAATGCTACAACTCAGCCCAGAAGAGAAGAGCAAACTTTCCGCAATTGCACATGGTAGGTTAATTAGCATCTGTGTCTAAAATCTACTTTTATTTTCTCTGATTGTGTGGAGTTAAAAAAAAATATTAAAATGCATCATATAATTTTATGGAAAATATATGGCCTTAAGTGGCACTAAAATGTGATATTACAGTGGTCTGAAACACCTCTGTAATTTTAATCCAGGATCTTTGAATATCTATGAAATTCAATTTGGAAAAGTCTCAATATCTTCCTGTCATCCCAAAAAGCTAGCAGCTAGCTAAACAGCTGGAAAACTAACTTGCATTCTTCACATATTGACATGAGAGAGATTTCAGTATTAGAGTCTGTAGAGTATTTGCATTGTCATATTCTCAGTGATTAATAATATAAATAAACCTGTCAAAATATACTATAACAATCAAAACTACAATGTTGATCTCTAAGCTACATTAGGACGTGACTGGTCCAAAGCCATGAAGCTGATTTTGTGACCTCATTAACTGAACTCATGCATAATACTACCCCAGTATACTGTGTAGACATTTACTGTCTCCATAGTAAGTAATGCCTTTGCAAAAGTATTTAAAGCCCGTTGTCAAAATTTTGGTAACTTTCTTCAACTTTTCTGAAATTCTACAGGCATTATAGTGAAAAAAATCCATGGTGGACTCTTATACAGTTGAGTCCAAATTACATACACATTTCTTTTTGCAAGTCAGTTAGGTTATCTACTTTGTTCACATCAGAAATAATTTTAAAACAATCGATTAGAGACAAATTTATTTCAGCTTTAATTCACTATATCAGTATTCCAGTGAGTCAAGTTTGCATACACCATGTTGACTGTTTCTTTAAACATTTTGGGAGATTCCAGAAATGGATGTAATGACTTTTAGAAGCTTCTTATTGGTCAATTGTCATAACTAGGAGTTAATTGAGAGTGCACCAATGGTGGTAAAAGGGCCTACCTTTAGAGTCTGTGCCTTTTTGCCTTTGATAGCACTGAAAAATCCAAGCAACTTAGCCAAGACCTCAGAAAAAAATGTTAGGCCTTCACAAGTTTGGTTCCTTTTTAGGAGCAATTTCCAAACAACTGAAGGTATCACAAGCATCTGTACAGACAATTGTATGCAAATGTAAAAATCTTGTGAAGCATGGGGGTGGCAGCATCGTGCTGGTTTTCTGGAAAAGGGACTGGCGTTCTTAAGAAAATAGATGACATCATGAGGAATGAGGATTTTCTAGAAATAGATAATCAAAAAAAAAACCTCAAGATATCAGCCAGAAATCTAAAACCTGATGGCAACTGGGTCTTCCAGCAGGACAGTTATCTTGATCATACCTCCAAAGTGTAACAAAATGGCTTAAAGACAACAAAGTGAGAGTATGGAAGTGGCCATCACAAGGCCCTGAATCCCATAGAAAATTTGAGTTTTGACTGAACTGAAAAAGCATGTCTGAGTAAGGAGGCCCACAAACCTGACTGAGTTACCCTGACTGAGTTCTGTCAGGAGGAATGGGCATAAATTCCAGCAAAGTATTGTGAGAAGCTTGTGGAGGGCCACAACAAGAGTTTGATTCAAGTTCAAACAATTAAAAGGCAATGCCCCCAAGTACTAACAAAGTGTATGTAAACCTTTGACCCATAGAAAATCTGTCTCTTAGATATTATTTTGAAATGACCTCTTATGGAAATAAAGAAGATACTGTAATTGACTTAACATAGGAAATTTATGGTAGCACAAAATGTTTGGAATTGTTTGATTGCACAACAATTATATCATTTTCTTTGTTAAAAATTGAGTTTGAATGTCTTTAGCCTAGGTGTATGTAAAAATTTTTTTACATTTTTAAAAACATTTTTAAATTACTTAACACAATGTTTGGCTCAGGTGAAGAAGAGGCTGCAGCATCTAGAGGATCCGGTTGGACGTCATATCTTCACAGTTGGTCTGGCATCAGATAAGAACCCAAAACCTCAAGTATCCATGATTCTATATATAAAAAAAAAAAAGTCCTCTGTATTTTTTTTAAAGAATATTTTTATTATTCTTGTAAAGACAGTATGGAGTTGACTTGTGTAGCATAAAAATCAACAGCTTACATTTTTTTAAACACCTTTTAATCAGCTTTCCCTGTTATATGTGAAGGTAACCCAAGTGGTTAATATGTAATATCTAAAGCCACAATGATTATCAATAACCAAAAATTTGTTAAAAGTTGTTAAAGCATTATAGTGAAGTGTTGAAACTTTATTGTACCTGTCATTATAAATCTACTGTATCATCTTGTAATTGTAATCAACAATAAATTGTGTCATGTCAAGGGCCAGTTTTATTACCTAAATATTACTAGCATAAACTAACACAATCCAGCATAACATTGTCTCAGACACTGATATCACCTCTGTGTTTTTCATGCATTCTGGCAGTTTGACCTAAAATAAGCCTGAAGCATAATACATGTTGCATCTATAGACTGAAAGATTAGTTATGATTATCATTCATTTATGAAGCATCCACTAATTTATTTCCATTCTGTGCGAGGTCACTGTGGCTTGTTTGTAATATCCCAGAAACTTTGTTCTAACAAAAGCCTATAAAATACTTTGTGTAATTGTCCGAACACTGTAGTGGAAATTGTCTAGGAAACTTCAGTTGTATGGTGTTCCTGTTCAGTTAAGCAGGCTCAGAAATGAAAAAAGAAAAGTTCACATTCTCAAGTGTTACACTCAAGCAATAATGTAAAGTTCAAAGTTTATGAGAAAATAAAATAAGTAAGATACAAGTAAAATATAAATGGGATGCTTCAGAATATGTTGTACATAAGAATTTTAGGGGTGCCAATAGTTGTGACACATGGTTTTGTTAAATATATTTTTGAGTTTTTATTTTCTATACATAAATACTTCAATAAACTACTTCAGTTCATAAAGGTTAGATTTATCACAGGTTTTCAGTGTGAGATTAAGCTAATTAAGCACTGAGATTTTGTCACAACCTTTTTTTTTTTTTAACCCAAGTTAAAAAGTGCCAGTAACTCTGGAGCTGACTATAACTAAAATGGCATTTTTCTTCAGACTTTAGTCTGTGGAATATTAAACATGTAATTCCCCCCCACCCCCTACCCCCCATTGTCTGGGGAGGATTTTGACAGGCTCACCTAAACGGCTCTCTTCATTTGACAAGCAGTCATGTTTCACTACTCAGGAAGTCCAAAGGGTCCATCTGGCAGGCTTCTGTTTTTCAAGACATCACATCAAATCTGACTATCTATCAACTGTCTGTCTGTGTTTTTATTCTGTCTGTGTTTTTCCCCCATATTTATAACAGCCATCACTGTGGGATATGGCAGCCGGTGGTGTTTCATTTAAGAGTACGTATTACCTTGATTTTTGTTAGTCCTCACCCTCTCTGCACATTTATGCATGCCGCATGATGTGGCAATGGAGCAGGGGTGAGAGGACGGGGATGTCAACATTTAACAATCACACGAATAAAGCTTTATGCTAATAATGGTCAGTGACAGCAGAGATTGAGAGATGACACAGAGTAGTTTTGTGATGGAGAAATAATTTTAAGTGGAAGACTTGCCACCAGAATTGTGTGATTAATAAAAATCAGATAGATGAGCAAACAGTCAGCTCAGAGCCGTATCAATTTGACTCTCTGGCTGAGGGTGACATGCACCTGCTGGAGGCTCGTCGTCAGGGAACCTGGTGTTGTCCTTAGATGTTTATATAGTAATAAAGACTCAGCCCACTAATAGCTGTATATAGTATTTCTTACATGGTCAATAAAAGTAACAGTGATAAATGCACAAAGATGTAATGTCAATAGAGTAATGGCATACATAGCTACAACTTTTTGCTCATTAGCAGTCTAAGACTGAGGTATAGCATCATGAATTCCCCCACATGGCACACACTGGGATCCCAGCTCCGTGAGTGCTGCTTGCATGTCATGTTTTGTTCTCAGTTCTCCATGTGCCTTTGTATCTGTTTTAGTCCTGTGCCCACCCCTCCCACCTCCATCCTGTCATTGGTTTGTTACACGATTGTGTTGACCTGTTGTGTGTTGCTCCCGATTAGTTTGTCTATGTATAGCCTAGTAGTAGCAACGCAAAGTCTTCTTGTGAATTTGTATTGTTCAAAGTCCAAGAGTATATGCACTTGAGTCCTGCAGCTACTCACTGCGCATTACATGTACGAAACTATAACACTATTAACATTTTCTTGATGGTTATCATAATATTCTGTTATACCCAAGTCTAGCATTGGGGCTGATAACAGAAAGTTGAGATTGGAAATGTGGGTGAAAATAAGGACAATGGCACAAAGTATATTTTATGAGATATATTGTAGAAAATATTTACAGTCAGTGGTATTGCACCAGTCAGCCCAGGCCAAAATGACAAACACCCAGAACTAACCGTGCAAAAGGAAGATGATAAACAAATGACATTTAGCTTCCCTTTTCTCTCTAACTAACCAAAAACACAGACAAAATCGCAGCCAAACCCTATACCCAGTAACTTGGGTAACATGTACACAAAAACAAACACTACAGTATTTACACAATAGGAAATATATACAACCTGATATCAAATCCAAAGGGCACAGGCAAATCTCAAAATACACAAACAAGCTTGGGGTCATATACCAGAATCAGTTACAACTAATAGCATCACACAGTGAATCGAGTGAGCACAAAATGAGAATGAGAAGTGAGAGAACAATAACCTTTTGTGTGTGTTCCACTGAGGATTTTGCTGCTGCTATGATGAAGCTCTCTGTTGCTTGATTTGCAGCATTTTGTCCTGGGAATATGCAAGAAGCTCTGAACAGTGGTCCTTTTATCCTTCTCCTGACGAAACACTTGCTGTATTTAATCACGGCGATAGGTTCACGGTGATAGGTATACTCCACCCTTGTTGAATGTGCAGTGGCTGTCTCTGGAGGTGACTTTTGTGTATTGAGGTTGCTGGTAATCTGCTAAAAAGCAGTTTACAAAAGAAGTTAAGCTGAGGCCTGGATCACTCTGGCAGATCACCTGACAGGGGCGGTGGCACAGGCATCACCCAAATGGCACTTCACACCTTTTGCACTGTCTCATCTTAACATTTCATCCTTTGAATTCTGTCCTGTTACTATTACGTATCCCTTTAATTTTCATATTGCTGTTATAAATTGTACCCTGCCTCTTAGGCTTTTTCAAACTTCATAGAAGAGTTCCCTTCTCTTGGTTCTCTTGCCTTCTGATTGGACCTCACTCCTTCAGTGAAGGAGTGAGGTCTTTGGAGACTTTAGCCTCCCTTCAGACCATCTCCAGTCTTCCTGCCTTCTCTTTCTCTTGCAGCCTTTTGACCTGACCTTCAACAACTGACTCATTTTCCTCTCTACAACTTGAATCAGACAGCAATATTTCCCTCTCTTCACTTTATTAATCCATTGATCTCCACTGCCCTCTATCTTCCAGTCCATGAAAGGTTTTTTTGCCCCACTGCTTGGCTGTCAGATGTGCCATGGAGCAATCAGAGAGAATTAAGAGTAGCTGAGATAAAATGAAGCAATCAAATCTTGATGCTGTTCTCCTCTCATGCATACTCCTCTTCTATCAAAGATATCTTGTAATGTGACTGCTGATGTCTTCCACCTTCTTTGAAAAGAAAATTAACAGAATTTGCAAATCTTTCCCTCCTACCCCTATTACTATACTGCACAATCCCTCTTTCCCTTCTATCTCATCAACACATTTTTCTGAAGATCTCATCAGCTGTCCACTGGATCCCATGTAAATTACTTGCTAACATCTGGTCATGTACCAACTGCCTTCAAGATAGCAAGAGTCATTGCCATCCTGTGTAAGCCCACACTAGATACCTTGGAAATCAGCAGCTAATGAATGGAGTCACTTCTTTCTTTCTAAAATTTTCTTGAACAAGTTATCAGTTGTACAATCACTTTTTTCTTACCCAGAATGACCTTCAGGATCTTAACCTATCTGGCTTAAAAGCAGCACAGTGCACAGCAACTGCTGTTGAGTGTTACTGAGAATCTTAATACCACTAGATCAGCAAAGATATCAATGCTCCTCATCCACCTTGGTCTTTAACATTGTCTCGATAAGGGTGTCTGCCAAATGCTGTAAATGTAATTGACATATGCATGTGGTCTGAATTCAGGTTTTATTCAGTTGTCTCTGTGAAGTACTACGCTATCCATAACTGAGACCAACTAATCACTAATTAGCTCCACAAAATAGAGCTAAACCATGGCAACCATTTTCAACAGCATTTGTTCCAAAATATGTCTCTCCAAGACAATGCACATCCAGTGCAACCCTACCCCTGCTACCCAATAAACTTGTTGGTTCCGTGTATTTAAGAATTTCTGAAATGTATAGTCAATACCAGAAGTATTGGCATTCTTCAAGAGAGTGGGAAAAATGACAATACAGACAATGGGCTTTATTTATCAGTCTTTTAGTAAAGTTGTGTGCAAATGTCTGCATAAGCCAAACTGGAAAAAAATTCCCGCCAGACTTTTAAAAGTTTCGTTACCACTCTAATCACTGGTAAACCACATTCACAATGCCAACAAACCACCAACAAAATGATTAAATGATCTAAGATTACTCCCTAAGTGCACTAAATCTTCCAGTAATGCATCATTTCATTTGTCATAATTAAACGGCTATTCTTTCTTGGAATTTGGGAAATTGTCTATGACCAAAATGGAGAAAATGGGGTATAAATCTAATAAATAAATAACAAATGTATAAAAATTATTTGCAGCACTAATAAATAGTTAATATAATTAAACTAAATTTTATACATAGAGTTCCCAAGGAATTCTGTTCTAACCTTTGATCATGGAGCAGAAGTACAACTGATCATTAACTGAACAGCATTGCGCAAAAACAGACAGGTTGTTGTCCAACACATTTGAATGTTTATTAAATACTCTAAATTGGATTTCAACTCAACAGAACCATTGTAGTCTACTATTTATAATGTTAGAAATGTATATATGATGGTCTGTTAATAGTTCTGCTTCTTTCTGTGTTCGATCACTGAATTCCTAAAAAAAGACAACAACAGGGAGACTGACAGGGAAAATAAAGTACGGCTGATAGACCCCCGCTGAAATAATTATGTACACTTGTTGATAGCTGTAAAAACACAGAGGTTCAAGAGGCTTAACATGATTGGCTCTGGTAAGCAGACACACTCCAGAGTGATTGTGCACTTGAGGTAGAAGTACAAACTGATCATTAACTGAAGGGCATTGCACATCCTTTCCCCAGGCATCATTGGAGCTACATTTGGAATTGTATGCTTTAGTCAGAAGAGATTTTTGGCAAATAAACCTCAAAGATTTTTGGCAAATAAACACTTTGGTCCAGGGACTCTCATAAAGATGGCATCATGAAGTCTGTTAAGTACCAGGATATTCCACCCAAAGACTTGGCTTTCTCTGTCCTGTCCTGTGTGGGTGTGTATATGCACAGTAGGGAAATAGATGACAAATCTGATTTTACGTCACAGTGAGAGGCACATGTCAAAACTTTTAATAGTGTTATTTTGTTAAAGCTTGTAGACAAACATATTTCTACATGATTAATATAGTCTGAGCCAAACTGGAACAAAAATTCAGGCCGGGAGTCTCACAAGCACCAAGCCCACCCCATACACCCAGAACAAATTTTGAGACCACTGACCACATACTGTAATGTACACTCACAGACCAATTTATTAGGAACACCTGCATATTCATGCAATTATATCATCAATCAATCATGAGGCAGTGACACAATGCATACAATCATGTAGGCATGGACTATGGGCTTCAGTTAATGTTCAAATCAAGCATCAGAATTTGGAAAAAAAAAAAAAAAAGTGACCTTGTTGACTGTGGAATGGCTATTGGTGCCAGACAGGGTGGTTTGATTTTTTTCAGAAACTCTCCTGGGATTTTCTGAGAATTACATTTTAGTTTCTAGAGATTACATAGAATGGTGCGAAAAACCAAAATAACACCAGTGAGCGGCAGTTCTGTGAGTGGATTAGAAAGGTCAGAGGAGACTGGTCACACTGGTCTGAGACTGGTTGGTGAGTGTATCTCAGAAGAAATGCACAAGTTGCATTACTTTTAACAATAATAAAACAAATATGTTATGGGAATGTTTTATAATTGTTCCTTTGTGTGCATTTCTAACAGGAACTACTATTCTACATCTTTAATCTCACCTCTCCTCTTCTATTAAAAGGATGGGATATTAAAAGTGATTTCCTAAATGACCCACATACATGTAGCTACAATAATAAATTCTCTTATTGTCATATTGAGATTGCCCCTTGCACAAGCAGCTTAAATGTTTTCTTTCTGTCTGCCCTGTACCTTTAATTTCACTCCATGTTCTTAGCTGACTGTGAAATCTAGAACTTCTGTCATGGCTAGCTAAATGCTAGCTAGCTAACAAGTCACTGACTATCAATGCTACTTCCAGTCTACATTGAGTTATAGCTGCTAGGCTATATGGGAATGTGACAAAGCTTACTGCTTATAGGGCTTCATTTTTATATTGTGGTTTCTTAGAGACAATCTTGAAAATATCCAGACTTTCAGAATGAATTGTAACAAAAATATGTTTGGCTATATAGCATAATGTTAACTATGCAAACAGGTGCAGTTTTACTTGTTAGATAGTGATATTATGGTTAATACAGCCTAATTAGATAATGTTAGCTATTTGTTTGCAGATCAGACTGCCCTGCACTTGAAGGTACTTTACAAATGTCAGTTATTTTTCTGCATTTAGCAGCTTCCTCTTGGAGGGCTTTTCTTTTTCGTGCCCTTTACCTCTGTGCTCCACCTGGCCATGTCTTGTCCATTCTTCAGCACGTCTGCATTGGTTTCTGGTTTTCGTTAGTTTTATTAACAGAAGCTGAGAAGATGACGAGAATGATAACCAATGGTGTTGCAAGACTAGCAAGGTTTTTTTTCATTATTTTTTAACCAATCGCGTTTGACTAAATGGACCAAAATTTCCCCGAAGTCAAGGATTTGTCAGCCATTTGACAGCATGAAAATCAGTCGCAAAACAGGCCAAGCCACCCGGATTTCCCTCCTGATGGCCAATCCGGACCTGGTCTGCCATATGAATGAGATTGATGCTCCTGAATTAGCAGAGAGGTAGATGCCTGTTGACCCTCTCAATTGCATTGCGCATTTATAAACATCACATTCCTGTTGGAGTTGCTAACAAGCTGTGTCAGTCAGCTCTGCTCTGCTGGAGTGCTGTGTTTTTTTGCCCGCCTGTCAGGTGGCAAAGTCTGTGTTTACACAGCACTACTGTCAGAGAAACCTCTCTCTCTCACAGTGTTGTGCAATTCACCAGGCCACACTAATTAACAGAAAAATGCTGCCTCAATAAAGGGTTTCTCTGCTCTGAGGCCTGCTCTCTGATACATCTCAGAGAGACATAAGAGAAGACCAGAAAGCCTTGAAATGTTGTCAATAAATAACTATTTTCCTCTATTCTCTAATAATTCAGCATTCAGAAAGTTTACATTTGCAGATATGCAGCATGTTTCAATGTAAATTGTCGGTAGCATGGAATTGACCTGATTTCACAAACACACAAAACAAAAACTGGGGTGTTCTCCTCAACCTCTATGCTGCACACAGTCAGTTTAGAGTACACAGAAAATCTAAACTTGTAGCCCTGCCTAAGTGCAGCATTTTTGTATATCTCTGTTATGAATGCCAGTGTGTTGGATACAACAGCAGAGTGTCTTTATTAAAGTCCACAAAGACATGCTGAGCCAAAGAACACAGTAAAAAGGCAGTCCAAGGATTAGAGACATAAGACAGACACAAATGTCTGTAACAAAAGGAAAGACAAAAGTGGAAAAGACACTACATGGAAAAAGGGAAAAGACATGTGAATGTAAGCACACAGAGTTATATGATGAATAATACTTAAGGAATTCTTATGTACAACCTTTTATGAAATAGTTTACCAGTACAGAAAATAACACTGAAGGGGGCTAACTGAGTATCCAGATTGAGTATTAAATTAGCCTTCTCTATGCGTAGTCTTCCAATTCAATTAACTTTTACAGCTTCAGCAAGGTAATGAATAGACCTGATGCTCTAGACATAAGAAATATACAAACACTGGGAGAAATGGCATATTTCACCGTCATCTAATTTCGTTTCTTTTTATGGAATGAAACAGCTATAATGGTCAACTTGGTCTCATGCTATCCATTCATTGAAAAAGGTGCTTTACACACCACAGATGATTTGAAAACAAGTGAAATAGCCTCTTCCAGCTTATACATGCATCTGTGAATTATTGGTATAGGTGTACCTAGGTACGTACAGGAACACACCATGAAAATGACCAGAATAAATATATAATTGAATAACCAATTCAGTGTGTGACGTTGGGTGAAGCTCTTGATCTGGGCAACTGTTGTGAAGGGATTTTTCTTCACCGGGAAAATAATTCTTCTGCCTTCCCCACAGTTGTTTTCTGTGGTCTTCACTGGCAAAATTATTGTTACTGTTATGTAGCTGTCTACCACAATATATTGGAGTTAAAGATAAATTTGGATGTAAATACCCTCAAATTAAAGGTGAAAATCTGCACTTTGAGTTCATATTCATTATATTGTAATTTCAACTCCAATATGCAATAGCAGACAGCAAAAATAACTATAACTTTTTCAGTGTTCAAATATTTATGGACCTGACTGTTTGTGTATTACATTTATATGTGTATGTGTATATAGTATGTATATATACACATATAGTGTTAATAAGTATATATGAGATGTATAGTTGTGGGGTCCTAGTTGATTAAATGACTCCACAAGTATAATTGTTCTCACAATGGGTCTAATTGAGGGTGACAAAGCCAGTATCTAATTTAGCCAATGGCTCTGATGGGGCTGCTAAAGGTAAGAAAAAGATGATCTGCAAAACCATACCATCTGCTGCTCCTCCCACTAACACCCCTTTTCTGTGGCCATTAACATGACATGGCTTTAATCAACTCAAGGATCCTTCATCATCGCAGCTGGTGCTTCATTTTGCTCTTGTTCCATCCAGCACTTACTTTTTCATTTAAGAGGCTACACTCCAAATTCTTCCTACCATTTTAGTGACTGGGGATCCTTATATTGGCAATCACTCAGGAAGCCTTGGGCTTACTGTGTATGTAGGTGTGGATCAATGAAAATCAATAGCTTGAAAAAGCTATACAGCTCGTTTCTATGGTCTTTGCACACACTATGGTCTTTACACAGTATTTCTCTTCATATTCTCAGAAAAAGACCTTTTTAGAACAGCAACCTCACAAATGCATATAAATAAACTTTGATGTAAGCTGAAATGGACACTTGGTTGGATCTGTTTGTGTATATCAGGAGGCCAAACAATCCCTTCAAGCACAGTGTGACTGACTTTCAAAGCACAAATTGCATTAGTATGTGGCAGAGGAAGGGTGAAAGCAATTGTTCTTACACTGATTTTATTAATTCCCATCTTAAGGGGATGGGGGAGCTAGTCGTTTGAGATGACTGGTTCTATGATGCCTATCAGTAACAATATATGACAAAGGTATTATGATAGTTTAACATTAAAGTCACTAATCATCAATAGAATAAAATAACCCACAAAAGCAGTACAATCTATAAATAATAGACACAATATTTGTTTTCTTGGCTCTGTACTCCCTCTGTCTTCTGTAGTCTCTCTACTGTAATTCCCAATTTATTTTACAGTCATAGACAACTAATCGAAACCCTTTCTACAGAAATAATTCACATAATTCTGTAGTTTTGCATATTGCACACAATGTCCGATGTCAGATCATCTGTGCATTAAACACAATTTTGTTGATAAACTTTTGATCATTTTGCAGAATCTGCTGTAGCAATACCAATTGACTGTTGGCTTGGAACAATGCTTTGCTGTTGAGCAAAATGCTTTGTTGAAATGATTTTAGTCTTTTTTTCTTTTCCCTTCTTGCACTTTTTTTGTGGGCAATGAAAAAAAAACAACCAAGAAGCAGCTCATTCATCCTGGTAAAAAACCTGCTGCCAGTGTGCTTTTGCGTGGTGTTCTATTTGTGCTTTGCAGGAGCATCGTTTAAAAATGACGCATGGTGTAGCAAGATGCGGAGGTGGACATGATACCCCTGATGGATCGGTTGCCACTGACCGGTTATTTATTTGATTATTTTTCCAAGTTGAACTCAGCCATGAATCACAGGGAGGAGAGACTTGGTGCTGCACTGTCACACTTCTGCAGAAATGAATTGAGCTGATATGACTGGGGCTGTTTGGAAACCACAGAGTAAATGATCACAGTTTCTACATCAGTGTAAACCATCTTTGTAAAGTGGAGGAATGGTACACAACATCTCTAGTTCTGTTCTATAAACGAAAAAAATAATATTGAGTAAATAACATTTCAGACACAATATGGCCAAATACTTTGTTTATTTTTGCTCCATCAACAAAAAAATTTGCTAAAGAAGCCACAGCTGGATAGATTGTTATGTGTTGCCATGGTAACGCATAGACTGACTGACAGCCCTTAGTAAGTGTAGTAATGATTTCAATGTTACAGACTAAATAATAAATAAATAAATAAATAAATAAATAAATAAATAAATAAATAAATAAATAAATAAATAAATAAATAAAATAAAATTGAGTAAACTGTAAGATTAACAAATATAAGATTAATTAGAAAACATTTCAAAGCATGGGAGTGGTTTCAACAAATTATCCCCACCATGCAATTGTAATAAAGCCTTCGGCGCATTGCAGGACGCATTTGTTGCATAGTCAACAAATGTTGGTACAATCTGGACCAGACTTATTACCTAATGTTGGTTATTGTATCCTCATTTACTGCATTGTAAAAAATGCATATTAATACTACCATTTCACTCCACATTTATCTTAATTATTTCAATAAGTGGCCATTTAAATTTAGTCCCTACTTGCTGATGATGCTGTGTCCATCATTTGTTTGTAATGTTCAACAAACAAGTCACCATGTGATGTTCCATGCATTGTCATTTTGGGCTGGATGAATTGACAGAGCAGAAATATGAGTGATCATGGCTATTGGTTTGTACTGTCTTATAATACCATGTAGGGAAAATAGCATCTATTGAATGGCTATATGAGAGAAATAAATGGCAAACTATGAGACCTTTGCTAATGAAATGTGTCTGACAAGCTGTCGCTGGAGTTGATTTTGCACAGAAGGCTTGTCACAGCTTCACTATTGCTGGCAGGGCCCTGAGACAAATTACTGAAGTCAATAATTTGCACCAGCTCACCAGTCCCCAATGTCAGGATGGTAAATTGAGTCAGTTTTATTGCCTCAGGCAACATACTAGCACAGTATTGAATACAAGGTATAATCCAAAGTAAAAGCCTCCCAGTACAAACGTTTCACTATATCCATTTGGCTTAAAAGTAGCATGTTGAAATTATGATCATGAACCCCTTTTAAATTTAGAATTTTTTATTTTCTATTGATGCACTTTTTAAAGTATGAGTGGGAAGCATAGAGTATAATAATAATAATAATAATAATAATAATAATAATAATAATAATAATAATAAAAACATGGATAGCATTAAGAGATTTCTATTTTGATTCATTAGTAGCTACATTTTCACTTTTGTAACTTAGGTCCAAAAACTTCCATATTACACGTTCTGTTCCTGTTTCAGGAATAGTGAAGCATTTGCATCCTGATATAATGTCTATAAAACCGCATAATGTAATCAACCACAAATCATCATGCTCTAGACAACAGTGAGGCACTGCACAGTAGTTGGGAACTGGTCAGCCGATTCAGCCTAAACTATAAATTTGTAAATTGACAATGGCTTGTGAAGGACTATCCATCATGCAACATTGAGTAGGACTGTGCAAGAATATTCAATTTATTGTTTATCCTCTGTTACACCAAGGTCATCTGCTAAAAGGAAAATGTGATATTTACAGTTAAAATGGTTTCACCATAGGCCAACTGTCGTAATACATTTGTTTATTCCTTCATCTGATAAGCCTGGACAGGGTGGCTCCAGAGTCTATCCCGGGAACACTGGGTGGAAGATGGCTAGTCCATCACAAGCATCTCTCTCTCTCTCTCTCTCTCACACACACACACACACACACACACACCCCTAGGGGGAATTTATGGTCACCAGTGTTCAGAATTAAACTCAGGACTCTGAAGCTGTGTGGCAGCAACACTACCCACTATGCCACTGTGCTGCCCCATCATAATTCACATTATACTAATTTAAATTAAAGCTGATTTTGAGGAGTAAAACATCTACCTTTTGTAGAAGGCTACTTTCTTTATTGCCAATCATTTACATATTGAAGTAATTTTGTTTATTCCATTACTTCACTATTTAGACTAGAAATAAGCAGGCATATAATCAGGGAAAAAAGACGACTAAAAGCAGATAGGTTCAACCATTTGTGGATTGGAAAAAAAAACTTCTGACTGGTTTGATGACAAAGAGATTACAAAATTTCAAATATCTAGTTATTTCAAACTATACTACTCTAATAACTCTCACTACATCATACTTCTTCTCAACCATTCTTTTTGTAGTATACAACCTTTTATTCTGCAATTGAATGTATTTGTTGTTTGTATTATTTGGTATTGTCTTCTGTATTTTACAGTCATACATCACGAGATATATTACATCGGAATCAGGAGAAAGTTCAAAGCAACACTGAGTCATGTGACAACCTGTGTCAACCTGTAACTGTCATTATGCAGTTATATGCTGTTCTTTCTTTAAGCACCCTTCAACTTATTCTTCAACAGCATAGCACTTCAACAGCATAGCACACCAAAACAATTTCTTTCTTTCCAAAATTCTATTAATTCCATAATCTATCAAATTGGCCCATGTAATAATGTAATCAGAGATGTCTTTACACTAACACATCCTTCCAGCCTTTTGATCCTGCATCCTGTGGAAACTGTCAATATAAATCTCTGAGGTTTTATATTGCTGCCTGCGCCCACTCTTCCTAATAAACTGTCCAACATTGCCTGTTGGCCGTGGAACTGACTCATGCTCTCTTTAACCTACTCCACACTCCAAACTGATGGTCAATTATGTATGCAATTTTTCTGATATTTCTGAGACTGTGCTGCAAAGAAAATGAATAACAGTGTTTGTCAAACAGCAGAAAATGGGTAAGTACACAGGACTCATACTCATCTATTAAGTTTAAGCTCAAATATATAGCTCCCTCTGAAAGAAACAGCAAGGCCAATTCTTTTGTCTTTGCTATACACTGAAGACATTTGGGTTTGAGATCAAAAGCTGAATATGAGATGAGCGATCAGAATTTCAGCTTTTGTTTCCTGATGTAGATTACATGTAGATTTGTAAAAGAACTTAGAACATGGCACCCTTTGTTTGAACTCAGCCACCCCCCCTCCCCCCGCCCCTTTTCAAGTGATCAAAAATATTGGAACATGTGACTGACAAGTGTTTCCTGGTTAAACACTTAATATCTCTGAATGTCTACTTGGTTTGAGCCCTGGGTTTCAACTGTGAAGACTGCATTTGGTGTTAAAAAAGATAAGCCAACATGATGACCAGAGAGCTGTCCAGGGGAGAAAATCAAGCCATTTTAAAGTTGAGAAAAGAAGGAAAATCGATCAGAGCAACATATCCTGAAAAAGAAAGAAATCACGGTTGTACCAACAACCAGACATCAAACAGGCTGGCCAAATAAAACAACATCAGTTGATGAAAGAAACATTGTGGGAGCTGTGAAGAAAAACCCTAAAACAGCAGTCAGTAGTCACGTTTACATGGACACTTTTTGTTTCAATCGGAATGAAATCAATCAGATTGATTAATCCGATCGCAGTGTTTACAAGAACGCTGAATAAAGTAATCGGGTTGATATGCGCGTTTACATGACAGAATCGGATTTGATCTTCTGACATGCGCACAGTGCACGAATACACGTTTCCCGCCGTTCCAACATG
>CM040458.1:2005524-2070301 GCA_022758105.1 Pangasianodon gigas
GAGCCGTGCGTCATACGTCATTACGTGATTTGTACGTCATTGCACATGCGCAGAACTATCTGGTTTCATTTTCAATCCAATGAAGTGTTTACATGTCCTCTCCATCGGATTAGAAAAGGTTTAAACCACCCCTTACGATCCGAATGAAATTTTAATCGGTTTTGGCCAATTCATTCCGATTGACGTGTTTACATGTGACTTTTTAAATCTGATTGTGCTTCTAGTCCAATTACGATCGGATTATTAGTGTCCATGTAAACGCAGCTAGTGACATCACCAACAACCTCCACAGGGCAGGGGTGAAGGTATCACAATCTACTGTGCAAAGAAGACTTTGAGAGTAGAAATATAGAAGCCATACCTCAAGATGTAAACCACTCATCAGCAGTAAGAATCAGAAGGCCAGATTGGAAGTCACACAGAAATACAGAGACGAGCCACAGAAGGAAACAAAGGGGAAAGAATGGAAGGTTTTAGACTGGCCAATTCAATCATCAGACCTTAACCCAATGCATTTCACCTCCTGAAGAGGATACTGAAGGGAGAAACCCCCTGAAACAAACAACAACTGAAAGAAACTGTGGTACAAGCCTGGAAAAGTATCACAAAAGAAGAATGCAACAGTTTGGTGATGTAAGTGGGTTGCCAGCTTGATGCGTTATTTCAAGCAAAGGATAAGCAACCAAGTATTAAGTGTAATTTACTACTTTAAGTCTATCTGTTCCTATACTTATGCTCACCTAAAAATTGGGTGGTCTGACACCAACGGTGCCATGTTCTAAGTTGTTTAACAAATCTAGATGTAAATATCAGGAAATGAAAGCTGAAGTTCTCATGTATTGTCTCATATTTATCTTCTGATCTCAAACCCAAATATCTACAGTGTATAGCAAAAACAAAATTGAAAAAACAGAATTGCCTTGCTGTTCCAATACTTTCAGAGGGGACTGTAGATTTAAACCTTATCCACTTAATAAATAATGAAAAAATGTATTGCTTTGTATATTATATAAAATCTGTAACAATTACTTCATCCTTTTGTCATTTACAGCTTTTATTAGCAATAACTTGTGATAAAAAATAGTATTTCTATGAACTAATTTCATATGAGCTAATTGCTGTAACAGTTGCTTATTGTACTTTCTTTCTACAGGGCAAGGGGGACATTACTGGGCTTTGGGCAGGACTTGGCATCACCAACATTTACAAAGAATGGGTTGTATTTAGAGTTAAGTGTGCACAGTGAGGATTTAATAGCGGAATTGTGCACATTGTTATTCAGATATCAGACTAACTATGGACTTAAGTGCAATTCTGAAGTTACACAAGAGTTACACGAATGGGGTATAATTTGCCGAAAACAGAGTACTATAAGTACACACAAAAAACTATGGAATGCCATTTGAGGCCAATATTAGATACAGAAAGGTGGACAAAAAGTTTTTTTTCTTATAGCGTACATGTGAGGAGACACATCTTAATTGGAGACATTGCTTATTTTAATATGAATTAACTTGAGCTGTAAGAGTAGCAGATGAGTGCTTTGTTGGCCTATCCTTCAACTGTGGGTATGTTTTCTTTCCAGAAACGTTCACTGAAAGAACATAATCATTGAGATTATTTTGTTAATTCAGCAAATCATTGAAGTAAATGTTTGATAAAATAGATTATATCCTGTACACACACGACAATTTTGTGAAGAGGATTTAGTCTGGCTTCACTGTGTGCATAATTAGCTGTCAGAGCACATTATAATGCAAAACAATAGGCTATGCTGGATGCCAAATAACAAGAATGGAAGCCATTTAAAATTAAACCAATTTTGCCGTGATTAATGTGACAGTTACAACTAGGACTATTCATGCAGCAATATATTGGCAATATGCTAGATGTCTAATAGATGTTTATATCAATGCTTGCCATCTTCTCATTCATATTTATTATTATAAGTCTTTTTATTTTTCATTTTTAAATTGTCTCTTGCTTTTATATTACATCATATTACATTGTATTAAACTACTGCCTTCTTCAGTCAGCTTTTTTTAATCCCCGGATTTTTTTCTTTTGAGGTTTAAAGGCATGTGCTTGTGTTTAAAGGCGCTGATGTATTGGAAAACTGTCTTGGGCACTTTCACTCAGGAAAAATCTGCCAACCTGAGAAGAAGCATGAAGGTGATTTGCATAATCTGAACAGTGCACCCAGAAAATTGGGCGCAACCTGTCTCTGAATAAGAGTAACGTTCCTGCTGAATATGGCCCATAATGATCAAGCAACTTAGCTCCTGTCTGTGCAATGTCTGAGAGACAGGTCCAGTTAACTGATGAATCCACAAGAAACTAATTAATTAATGTAGTTACCAGGACAGATCAACATCCTACCTGTAGTTCAATCTATCTGCTATCCACAGCCATTCTCGATTTGGTCTTTGTGGGTAGATTTTTATCTGTTTAAACAAAATTGGGTAAATATACTGTACTGTGCAAAAGTCATAGGCACATGCAAAGAAATGCTGTAAGGAAAAGAAGCCTTAAAAAATAATGAATTTAAATGTTTTTGACATTACATACATCATTTTAAAAGTATATCAAGTGATTATTTCTTAATTCTTAAGAAAGTTAATTATTAAAGGGAACAAGTCATGCACAGGGGACACTGGAAGGTTTCAATAAGAGACAAATGAAAAAAAAAGAAATACAGAATCATATTAAAAATGCAAGAAAAATAAATCTCATTTCTCTAGCATGGCCCCTGGGCATACACAGACTTTTATACATTTTATACATTGGAACATTTAGTAACCTCTAATTTAGCCTTCCCAGAAGAGTGGAGGATATTATAACGCCAAAGAGAGACTAAATGTGGAATGGATTGTTCAGCAAGCATATATGAGTGATTGGTCAATTGTCCACATACATTTGGTGTATTTCATTTATTCTTCAATTATTATATTGTCACTATTTACACTACAGTAATGGTTCTTAATCTTTTATTAACTGGGCGACATCTGTGGATAAAGGCAAGTCTTGTAGGCTGCACATTACTCACTAACATATAAATATTCATTAGCTAGGTTAGGCTTCTAAAGTTTTTAATACAGTCAGCTCTTACATGATTGATATTCTAGTACAGCATAAATATAACATTCTCAACTTTCACAATTTATTAGACTATGCAGCACAATTAATGTATAAAGTAAATTGTGCTAGATGCTAAAGGAGATTTAACAGAGCTGTGGGAAGTGGTAGTTCAGTGGCTAAGCCGTTGGACTTCTGCTCGGAAGGTTGAGAGTTCAAATCCCAGCACTGCCAAGCTGCACCTGTTGGGCCCTTGAGTAAGGCCCTTAACCCTCAACTGTTCAGTTGTATAAATGAGATAACTATAAGTTGCTCTGGATACGGATGTCTGCCAAGTGCCATAAATGTAAAATGAGATCAGTAAATGAGGAAAAAGAGGTCAGTAACTCCTCCTCACTGTGTGTACCTTTCCTCTGCCACTCATCATGAGAAGGTAATGTCATAATTTTATCATTTACTTGTACATATTTGTTCAGTTGTTTGTTATTATTATTATTACTACTACTACTACTACTACTACTACCACTACAGGAACATAGCACCAATGTCCAGTCAGTGTTCCAGTTCATCCCAAAGGTGTTCAGTGGGGTCGAGGTCAGGGCTCTGCGCAGGACACTTGAGTTCTTCCACTCCAACCTTAACACACCATGTCTTCATGGATCTCACTTTGTGTACAGGGGCATTGTCATGCTGGAACAGGTTTGGGCCTCTTAGTTACAGTGAAGGGGAAATTGTAATGCTACAGCTTACAAAGACATCCTATACAAATGTGTGCTTCCAACCTTGTGGTAACAGTTTGGGGAAGAACCGCATATGGGAGTGATGGTCAGGTGTCCACAAACTTTTGGCCTTATTAAATAGTAGATCTCCAGAAGGAAGGTACAGTTATTGGGAATTAATGTCAATGTTATGAGTACTTAATCAGTAGTTATTATAAAAGAGAAACATTTAGCTAATAGTTCTGCAGGAGAAATGTAAGATTCAGTAATCACTGCTTAAGACTCATACTAACATACTTATACTAATACTAACATAACTCATACTAACATACTTAGTAGTTAATGAAGAACTACTCATTTATTCCTGCTTAATTTCTGCATAGTTACAACTGTACTGTAAAGTGAAAGAAACTCTTCTCTCAGTGGGAACTCAACATGATAACAAGTGGAAAACAGTGCAGAAACAGGGACTACTGAGGCTGGATGAACAAAATGACTAATAGACTGAATGGTCTAAAACTGCACTTCAGTGCAGTGGTAACCTTTCAGAGAAGAGTGACAAGAAATGTCATCCTTATACCATCTGAATATGATGTCTTAGTTTCCACATGACTCTAAATCTTAATCCATGTCTGGAATTCTGTAAAGCTCCTTTGTGACAATGTCCATTGTTAAAAGCACTATATAAATAAAACTGAATTGAATTGAAATCCTTCTTTGTCTTTGCACGTCCAGCACATCCAGCACCTGCACTTCGGTCATGTAGTTTTGTTAGCTTAGCTTGTCACTTTGTTGGAATAATGTTTTATTATATTAAATAATAATTAGAGGAAAAAAAGAAAGAAAAAAGTATTTAATAGGTCCCACAGTTTATTGTATTGTATTTTACTCACAATATTATTTTTTTATTTAAGCTACCTTTATCTAGGCTACTTTGACTTGATAATTTTTTTTTTTTTTTTTTGGATCACTACATAATTCCATATGTGTTATTTCATAGGTGATGTTTTCACTATTAAATGGAGATACACACACACACACACACACACACACACACACACACACAGTTACACTCACCTCACATGTGAGAAGGGCATGACTAGTCAGCTGTTAGAAGTTGCATGTGGATTTTAATTAATGTCAAATCTGTCAGTCAGTTACTTAAAATGCAGACGATAGAATTTAGTTAGAATTATGACCACTTTTTGCAGCAAATGCGAAGCCTTGCAGTTTGCTAGTCATACTTGTAATGAGCTGTGTCTATTTCTGGATTGATTTCTGTGTATGACCAAATTCTTGCCTTGCCACATTTCTGCCTTTGCAATGCAGGGTCAAAATACCAAAAATCAGATAGAGCATCAAAGCTTAGGGGACAGAATCCCTAAGTCTTGATGCTCTATTTGATTTTTGGTACTTTGACCACATTTTTGGATCATGTCTTTGGATCATGGATTTGTCTTACTGTTAGAGTTATTTCGGTATTGACATGGACTGTTTTGATCACGATTTGTCTGCCAGTAAACCTACTGCGTATGGATCGTTACTCTGTTTCTGGGAGCCCTTTCTTCCATTATCAAGCCTGGCAAAATATGTAAACCACTGCAATTCACTTTATCACTTATGAATTTCACAGCCTATAGCACAGTACATTTCACTGATTGGTTATTATGAATGTCAAACTCTGAATTAAGTGTGATGTCATCTGAATTTGCTTATATGAAACAAATATGTGCAATGCCGTTATATAAATTTGCAAACATTAAACCAAACACACACACACACTGTAGTGCCAAACAATATAGTTTATTCCTTATACTTCATATATTTATTACCTTTTTTTTTTTTTGAAGACTATATTAATAAACAAATAAACAAACGATATTTTATCACAGAGATGACTTTCTGGCTGAATAAAGTGTTTCTACCTTATATCTTGAAATATAAACATCTCACATAAAAATTGATTGTTATTTTTGCAATAAAATAAAAAAACATATAATCACAAATACCTGCCTGTCAAATAAACAAAATTTATGATTTCTAACTAAAGCTTTGTAAGGAGAACAGTACATACCAAATCCTATTTTAGATGGAAAACCAGAAGGAAAATATCCATACTCATTAAATTGTGGATATTTGGCCTGATACCATGACAAATACATTGCCTGATGTCAGGACAGATATACCAGCAAAGAAAATTAATGGCAAATTCTATATCAACAACACTGCATGATACCATAAAGCATATATTTTTTAAACTTATTCCAACCAACTAGTGAATGAATTTATCACAGTGAATATTATAAGAAATGTTGCTAATGCTGCTAATGTTGATAAGAAATGTCATCATAGAAGTACTGTCTTGACAATATTGCACACAAGCACCAGATTACAGATTACCTATACACCACTAAATCAGCTTCTCTAGTAAAATCAATTTCATTCATCACCAGTTTCTTTTAAAGGTTGAAATCAGTTAAAAAAAATTTAAGACCCAAAACCTACAGTATATAACTCTACTGAAAAAAAAAAAAATGATACAGAATGATACAGGGCCCTATTGATGTAAGATGTAATGTTACAGTACGTTTTTGAATTCATATCATCGACTTGCGACAAAAATGAGTTTGCACTGAATCTGTTTCTGTCTTAAAGTCACCAAGAAATGGCTTGTGAACTGTGATTTGCCACACTCCTGCCAAATCTAAACAAACTTGACAGAAGTTTAGAAAACTAGCTAAATATGGAGAACACTGAAGAGCTTAACAAGAGCCTTTTTCACCTGTGGAGGATTTCTCATCAGCCATGCCTGTACATATTATTGAAGAGGATATCCTGATGTGCACTGTGTTTTTAAGCCAAGGTCGGTCATTGGCATTGTTTCTGTGCTTAGCTAGTGTATTAACTCTAACTGTAAATGAATGAGTTTGAGATTTCTGAACTGAAAAATGTATTCTACTCCTAAAGCACTTTATAAAATAAACACTATAAACAGATACTAATGATAAAAAAAAAAAAATTATAGCTCTGACTAGCATGAGCACAAAGAATATAAATTAGGTTTCTATCTATATTTTTTCATTTTATATTTTACTTATTTGACCCTTTCTATCAAGGGCTACAAAGCTGCTCTGTTAGATATTTAGATTCAACAGGTCAGATTTTAATTTTAAGAATTATTTTCTGGAGTAGCAACTTAACATATCAAAAATTCATTAAACCAGCATGAAGTTTTAGTAATCTTAATCACACATCAGTTTCATTTTCAGTCACAGAAACTCTCTATTCACATTCATTATTCAGTTCTGTACTGATTTCTCTTTCATCAGTAAGGACCTCCTTGTTCATGAATGTTCCTGCCAAGGAGGATGCAGTCCTTGGTTTAACGGGAGCCATTTCTGACAGGATGATGTTGTCATTGCTTACAAGAATTGTCTTGTCCATGATTTCCTTGCTGTGCTTGGCAACCACAGCATTCAAAAAGTCATACTTGGGAGAGAGTGTGCCACTCTCAAAGAGATACTTGGCTGTGTATGAGAAGACAGCATTGCCCAAAAGTGAAGCTAGCATGGCTACAGTCTTGAAAGGAAACTTCTGCACCACAACATGCTCCACCTCTTTGGTCAGATGGTGCACCTTCTCTTCTTCATACCAACCTGGGTAGTAGATGAAAGGCGGAAGCTTGAGGTAGGGTTCCCCACCACCGATTCTCAGAAGCAAGCCAAAGATGTAGCCAGCTACTGAACCATAAGTGTTGGTTCCCTTAATGAAGAGCACACTAATTAGCTGAGGAAAGATGATAACGTAGACAAGATCCGAGCTCAGGTACCACAGGCCATAAACCGTTCCGGTCAGGAGAGCCATGGCCGTGGCCAAAGCACCAAACACAAAGATTGTGATTCGCATCACCCAGACAATTTCTCGGTCCGATGCCTACAAAGAAATAAAAGACAGCTGTGTTACCAAATACTCTGATTTGGAATAGAAAAACAACACTAGCAGAATAGGAGTGCTTTATTAACTCTCATGATCTGCTGAGTACGTAGCTACTTTTCATTGTATCTTTTGACAAAATCTTCTTCCCAAAATATTACTGGAAATAGACATAAATCCCATGTACATGTTTAAGCCAAATCAAGCCTGCTCATTAGATGTCTTAAGATGAAAGACATCTAATGAGCAAAAAAGCAAACAATTTTATTTCTGAATCAAAACAGAATATTTACACTCTTGTCTGTACACACACACACACACACATATATACACACAATTTAATAAAATAAAAATAAAATAAAATACTGTATTGTATTGCTGTAAAATCATTAAGGATGGTCTGGGTCAAAGAAACAATAAATACTAAGCACTGAACACAGCGCATGAGTGCGTGTGCCCTGGTCTGTGAGCAGTTCCTTACCGACTGACGGAATGCAAGCTGGTAGATGTTGCGTGCAAACATTGAACTTGCTGAAAGAATGGACGAATCTGCCGATGACATCACAGCAGCTGAAACAGCCCCCAAGCCGAAGAATGAGATGAAAGGTGGGCAAAGATGTTGAAGCACAATAGGCAGAATCATGTCTGATTCATCTTTCTCTGTCGGTGGCACAGAGCCATATGATGTCTGGTTCCAGTCTGACAAAAGTCCATTATTGATCATGCTGATTAAAATGTTTACTAAACACATTCACTAATGTTTTAATAATAATCACAAACAGTACAGGTTTCATGATATTACACAGAGCACAGGCAGTAAAGTTATATACATGCAATATCTATAGTAACCATGATTATATAAAACTGTTGCAACAAAGCAGCAAGTGGTTCTGGTTAGTCCTTGGATCAAAAGCTTATGATCAACAAATGAATTAATTTAGTGGCAACTTCAGATAATATATATAATATGTAATATTTTATTTTATTTTATTTATTCACTTATTTTCCAATTAGTGTTCTTCATGTATAGATGACAGGAGCCATCTGGAAATGTGCTTGTCTGTTTTGGTCTGTTGAATCCCCCAAATCTCTAAAGTGAGCTTAAATTAAAACACTTTTACTAATCTCCAGCCAGGAAACATAAACACAAATGTTTTATTAAAAAACTTCTTCACTGTTTTATTAAAGTCCAAAGAGAAGTCATCCCAAATGCAATGATTTAGTTTCTTCTATTGGCCCTCCTGTTCTGTTCACTGCCTAGGAATTCATGCCCCTCTGATTCAGGTAATTTATTTACATTTTATAGCAGTATACTATGGAACTTTCCTTTTAAAAATATTCAATATGTCACCTTCATTTTAACCAATAACTGCCATCCTCCTGATGGATAAATAAGAGATGAATGTAATGTAATATATCTATATCTATCTATCTATATATCTATCATTTTATATATATAAACATTGATTATCTCATTACAATGGCACCTGTCAAGGGGTGGGATACATTAGGCAGCAAGTGAACAGTCAGTTCTTGAATTTGATGTGTTGGAAGCAGAAAAAACAGGCAAGTGTAAGGATCTGAGGGTCTTTGACAAGGGCCAGCAAAATGGCAGGTCTTGTGGGGTATGCAGTGGTTAGTACCTACCAAAAGTGGTCCAAGGAAGGACAACTGGTGAACCAGCGACAGGGTCATGGGTGCCAAGGCTCTTCGATGCGCTTGGGGAGCGAAGGCTAGTCTATCTGGTCTGATCCCACAGAAGAGCTACTGTGGCACAAATTGCTGAAAAGGTTAATGCTGGCTATGATAGAAAGGTGTCAGAACCCACACTGCATCACAGCTTGCTTTTCCTCACTTCGTTGCTCTCATAACAACAATTGGCGATGCACACAGAGATGTCATTAATGTTATGTACATCACTGTTGAAATGTCTTGACAGTGGAAAGGTATAATTCTTCATTCTGATGCTACAAAGGTGTTTGACAAAACAATCGACCAGTTCCTTCTTGGTGTCTCCAATGTATAGATGATTACTTACAGAAAAGACAATAAACAACTCCTGTGGTGATGCACAAGGACTGACGGGTAATGGGTAATAATACATAAATAATCTTTTAGAGCATGTGATTTTAATGACTGTGCTAACATCTTGAAGGGTTGTATGCAAGAGTGCCACAGATTCTTTGATGAGATCCACAGATGAGTGGAGATTCCTTAAAAAAGAGAAGCTGTCTCAGGATCGTCCTGGAGGATTTTGAAGTTCTTAAGTATAATATCTCTCACTGCTTTTATTAGTGGGATGATAAGTGAGCACCAAAGGAAATCTCTCTGTCTTAGCAGTGGAATGTGTAGAGGTCACCGCATCCCTTCTCTCAGCAGTGCTAACACCGGCCATGGCACGATCTATAACATTCTTAGGGAATCCAGAGTTTAAAATTAATTGCCCATTTCTTTACTTTTCTGGAGAAAGTCTTCATTCTCACTGCAGATACATTTAAGTCTCATTAGCTGTGAATAAGGAATGGTTTTTCTTTGCATTGTTTGGGAAATGAAGAGTTGTACTGCAAGTAGGAATGAGAGTCTTTCGGTTTGTAATGGATGCTGGATTTCAAAGTGGAATCTACTGATGTCAAAGACATGTCTAAGAATTTTATGCTTGAACCAGGATGAGCAATATTCCATGTACATTCCAGGGCTGGGTGAAATGTGTTTTAGGAGGAAATAAAAAGCTGGAGCTGCTCAACTGTGCAGTTAGTAATGCCAAAGATGTCATCAATGTACATAAGAAATAGTGTGGGTGCATGTCCAGTAAATTGTTCAAAAAACTTTTGCTTGATAATTCCAATGAAGAAGTTTTCATAGGAGGATCCCATTTTAGCCCATATTAATGCCTCTGACTCAGGAGTAAAACTTGGAATTGAATGTACACAATATGGCCAAAAGTATGTGGACACCTGACCATCACACCCATATGTAGGCCTACTCCAAACTGTTGCCACAAAGTTGGAAGCACACAAATGTCTGGCTTTGTATGCTGTAGCATTAAGCCTTCCTTACTACTACTGTATCTAAAGCATAATGTCTTCCAGCATGACAACGTGCACAAAGCATGCTGCATAAAGACATGGTTGGCTAAGGTTTGGCCATATATATATATATATATATATATATATATATATATATATATATATATTTATAAGATCAGGTTAAATGCCCTACCTGTAGATGCCCCTATGGCTCCGATTAGAATGGAAGGGAGCGCCATAATGAGGCAGCCAAAGGCAGCCAGGAATGAGAGGACTTGGGCATAAGTAGCTGAAGAAGCAGAAAGAACGCGTTGAAAATATACCTGCCAGGGAATCCCCCCCAACATCTATAAAACACAAAACCACCATAGTAAACACCCAAACAGGTACAGACTTATTAAAAACCAGGATAAAAATGCACAGACTGTGGAGACACATATACACGGAAGCATGTTCTTTATTTCAACTATTTTTCACATTTTAGACAAAGCTATGAACAACAATAATTATAAATCAAGATATGAAATTATGCAGTCACCAAAAATATTAAAATCATATCTAAATTTAATTCAAAATGTTTTATCTTGACTGAAAATCAGCTCTTGCAGAATGAATATCCTGATGCTCTGATGTTGATTCAGCTGGTAAAGCTCCTCTTACTGATTTACTGATACTGTAGTTACTGATTAGTTACGGGTTACAGGTTACTGGATTAAATAATTTTATATTATTCTTGATTATTAACTTTCTGTCTGGTTCTCTAATGTTCTAAGTAAAAAAGAACTTTTTATTGTATTTGTTTGTCTAAACAAAAATTAGATAAATGAACTGCCACTCTAGTGTTACCATACCATTTAATTTTGGCCTCTTTAAAAAAGTAAAGTAGTAAGGTTTTGTCTTATTAGTTTAAGAGAAAGAAAACAGGAACTAACTTGTTTTGTGAATGTAACTACAGAGAATTGCTATGGTATAACAGGAATAAAACACACTGGAATATGCTATTATTGGAAAATAATCAACTTTACGGTGGTAACAGTAACTCTACTTCATCACACCTCCCTATCACTGAATATTTTCCTATAATACCATACCCTGTTCTATTTTATTCCTTACTTAGCACACTTACCAATAGGCAAAAGTTGTCTGCCCACATCCAACCATCTAAAGAATGAATCTTGCCCAGCCACGGAGTCTGAAATACTTTTTTCTTTGCTGTCACACTGATGTCTGACACTGCAGGGTTGGCTAAAGCAAAAGGTACACTGATCCACTGCAAAACAAGAAAAAATTCTCTCAGAATATTCAACAACTTCGCTTGTAGACTTAAACAAAACAAAATAAAACAAAAAAACCCTGACCAAACATTTTTGTGTGTGTATTTTGTTCTTATTATGACTGTGTGCATAGACCCTGAAATGTGATATTTAATCAGTGTTTCAGTTAAAGTGCTGTTGATGCCATTTTAAAACACATAATAAAATCCTACAATATAGTTTAAATGTATGTAAAGATTTATGCTTGATCCAGTGTACACAAAAAAACTACATCTTAAAACCTGGAAACTAACATTCTTCAAGCACACATAAACTATTGAGCATTAATTTAATTTATAATTAAGCTTCCAAAAAAGCAACAAATAACAGAGTCTATAGTTCTTAATTTTGGCATGTTGGTTGCTTACATGTACAGTATAGTTTTACATCTTTAATGAGAATCTACATCATATGGCCAAAAGTATGTGGATACCTGACCATCCAAGAGTGGCGGTTATTATTGACAGCTAAGGGGGACTAAATCTGGAATGGGATGTTCAACAAGCACATGTGAGTGTGATGGTCAGGTGTCCACAAACCTTTGGCAATATACATTCACCGAACACTTTATTAGGAACAGCTGTACACCTCCTCATTCATGCAATTATCCAATCAGCCAATCGATGGCAGCAGCACAATGTATACAATCATGCAGGTACAGACTAAGGGCTTCAGTTAATGTCCACATCAAACATCAAAAGGAAGAAAAAAATGGGATCTCAGTGACTTTGACCATGGAATTTTCACACACAACAGTCTCTAGAGTTTACACATAATGGTGCAAAAAAACAACAACAAAAAAAAAAACATCGTAACGACAAACCGGATCCGCATTTCCTCCATTACATAATAGTCACCTCCATTTAGCGGATTTGGACCTGCTCCAGTGCAGATTCGGTTCATGTATATATACTCCTGTACAGTAAAGCTGCATAAAAGCTGCAGTCATTTCACTCCTTCGGTCAGAAACCCAGAGAGCAGATGACTCTGATCCCGATCCGCTTTTCTTCTGGCACATTCTAACAATGTTAGAACAATTTAGCACAATCTAACAATTTAGCCCAGATCCAGCTGCGCGTCTGTGGCAGCGGCTCCTACATTGCCACCGTGAATCATCTATTCATGCACCTATAGATGCAGTGGATAGTGGATTCGGGTTACAGTCACAATAGTGTTGCTGTTCCACTTTCAGCTGCTCCCGTTAGGGGTTGCCACAGCGGATCACTGGTCCTCATATTTGATTTGGTTTGTTTTTATGCCGGATACCCATCCTGACACAACCCTCCCCAATTTTATCTGGGCTTGGGACCAGCACTGAGACCGCACTGTTACACACAACCCTAGTGGCTGGTGTTGGTTCCCTGGCTGGGACTCGGACCCGTACAGTCACAATATTAATTGCACAAAATTAATTTATGCTTAGGAGACAAACAATATGCACCAGCAATATTTATCAGCCTGCTCACGCAGTACGTGGCCTTTCGCCCAAAAATATAGACCTTTAAAAAAGTAGAAACTGTCAACCTGTGAATGTGGGAAACATTTTAAAAACAAAAACTGCTCCTAGCACATGAATATCTTAAGTAACCTTATAGGTGCCAATTCAGCTGAAGAGAAAACTGAGGCGGGAAAGTGGAGCTGCTGAGGTCCAGGTAAGTCATTCAAATTTTAAATATACTTACTCTGCTATGATATAAATTTGGAAAAGAAACGAAACCTAGCTAGCCACACTTTTTTAAATTTTAGAAATGATGTGAAATATAATACAAGCAAGCTGTTGTACACTTGAACTAACTTAGTTAGCTCCTCCAACAGCTATTCTAATATTAAAGTGTGAGGAACAGCAAATGGTCCACTTTAAATTATATACCCTTACTGTTGAGTACAAAACAACACTAACACCGAAAAACTGAAATACTGTATATGTAAAAATGAGCTGTGGCTAACTTACTAAAAACAATAACTAAGTTACTAGCTAGCGAACATGAGCTAACTAGCTAAGCCTTTGTTATTATAAATTCCATTTAACTATAAGAAATTTTAATTTGCAGCTTGGTTCAACATTGGTTATGCACTGCAAACTTCATCTGGGCATCTTTTTTATCTGTAGCTAATGAGTAAGATGATTAGCAGCTGCCAAACTTTAGCTACTTTGGTCAGATTGTCATTTAGCCCACGCTGTGTTCATGTTCTTGCCATGCGTATCTAGTTCTTGTTTGTTCTTGTTCACTCTAACAGGCACCAATCTGCAAGTGTATCTGCCTCTGCTATCAATCCGTGACATATAACTGTGCAAACAATAAAATATTACCAATGTTACTGTATATTTAAGCTTGTTGTCAAAAACCTTTTCTAGCAATAACAGTGTGATGGTGGGCAGGTGGCCTACACACAAAAGGCGTGCATCGCTCCTCGCACAACTGCCGGTAGGGTGCTGAAAGGACAGCGCCACTTCAGCACCCATACTGTTTTGGACAACCAGAGTGCGTGTGGCCATGAGGCAGAGCGAATTAATTCTTCGTGGCTGGCAGACAATATCCACCGTGGCAGCTATCTACCCTCCTGGAGGAGCCGGAGGGATATAAAAGGAGCCCGCGGCAGTGCAGCAGATAAGGTAGGAGAAGTATACAACACCACTAACGGTTGTTTCTCTCTCTCTCTCTGCTTTCGGAAGGCAACGTCAGCGGGGAAGACGGTCCCCTTTTTCCTCCTGCTGTGCTTGGGGATCTCTAAAAGCTGCCACTACTAACCCTCCACCTCCTCAGCGTGCCGCTACACGGAGATTGCCGCACCAACCTCAGAGACGACCTCAACTGCACTCAACCCCACCAGCCCCTTCACATTTGAATTACTGCTGCACAACTTATCACTGTAAATAAAAAAGCAAATTCCCCTAACCAACGACCTCTCTGTGCTGTGTTCCTTTGTGTGCTAAGTTCTCGCTCATCACAAGTGGTGGAGAATGTGAGCAGCACAGCATACAGAGAGCAGGGTGGATAACTTCTTCCACCAGTTCCTGCAGATGAGCCTGCAGCACCAGGCCAACACTGAGGAGCTGGCCTGTGGACTTCAAAACACCACCAAAGAGCTCCTAGAATTGAAGAAGATGGTCGGTGCTGCTGTAGCGGTCCCCCTCCCCAACCCCTGCCATGAGGCCCAGTGCCTCTTGTCTATGCTGATGCCCGACGAAGACATTGAAGCCTTTCTCCTGATGTTTGAGCGGGTCGCCCAGCGGGAAGACTGGCACAGGGAGGACTGGGCCCCAGCCCTTGCTCCACTTCTCACCGAGGAGGCCCAGCTGGCCTATCACGCCCTAATGGTAGAGGAAGCGGCCCACTAAGACCGGGTTAAAAGTGAGATCCTCTTACACTGTGGTCTCTCACCCACCAGCACAGCGGCAGAGCTCCATAAATGGACATATAACCCCAAAGCCACCCCAAGGAGCCAAATGGACAGCCTGCTGAGGATCATGAAATAGTGGCTCCAGCCGGAGTGCCTGTCCACCACCGAGGTAGCCAAGAGGCTGACTATGGACCAGTTTCTGAGGGCTCTGCCACCTGAGGAGCGGAAGGCCATGGGGATGAGAGGAGCCCAACGCCCCTGAGAGATGGTAGAGGCACTGGAGCAAGCATTTGCTACATTGGAGATTGGCAGGGGTGAAAGGCGAGAGCTCCCCCGCCTCCACTAGCTTGAGGCCTGGAACACCTAACCCCTGGGGAGGGGAGACCCAGGCCCACTTGCTCTGCCTATGAGATGCCGTCGGACGTGTCCATGCCCACAGAGCTGGATCCTGCCATCCCGTGACCCCTAGATAACCCCTGGCTGGCCCGCTGTGCACTCCATACCGCAACAACTCCCAACCTACCCACTATCAGCGTGAAGATCGATAGCCACCCAGTAACGGCGCTGCTGGATTCAGGAAGTACCGTAACTCTAGCCCGGCCCTCTGTTCTGCCCGCAACGAGGCCCTCCAGCTTCCTAAAGGTAACCTGCATCCACGGGGACGTCCAAGAAGTCCCAGCAGCCCAAGTCACATTTGAACACCAAATTTCTAAGCACCCCCTCACCGTCGGCCTCCTCCACGAACTCCCCATTCCTCTACTACTGGGCCGAGACTGGCCGGGGTTCCTGACAGCCAGAGCAATGCAGGTGACAAGGACAACGCGGTCACGGATCCGGCGGGCCTGCTTGGCATGGGATGAGGGCAATGCCAGAGCGACCTCAGGAGGTGAGTCCAATCCCCCTGCTAACCCTATCTCTGTTGTGTCTACCCAGGTCGCTCGAGAGGGAAGTTTCAGCCGGGAGCAGAAGGACGGCCCCGGCTAAAGAACTGCTGGAGCCAGGTGCAAGTCATTGAAGGCGTACGACAGTGGCCAGACCAGCGCCTCCCTGACACCCACTTCCTGGTATGCGGAGATCTACTGTACCAGAGAACAAACAGATGAGGAGAGCCTTGTGAACTGCCGGTGGTTCCCCAAGGCCGTACCCGGGCCTTAATGCACCTGGCCCATTCACATCCCCTCAGAGGTCACCTGGGGGCTCGAAATACACTGGAAAAACTAAAGGACTGCTTCATCTGGCCTGGTATGGATGCCGAAGTCAGGGCCTTCTGCCAACAGTGCCCCCAGTGCCAGCGAACGGTCCCCCAGAAGCCTGCTTCTGCGCCACTTACCCTCTCCCCATCATTGGCGTCCCCTTTGAAAGGATTGGCATGGACCTCGCAGGGCCGCTGCCAAAATCAACCCGGGATCATGAATATGACGTAATCATTGTGGATTACGCCACCAGGTACCCCGAGGTAGTTCTACTCAGAAAAGCCACCTCCTGTAACATCTCCTGTGAGCTCCTACAGCCGTGTGGGTATCTCAAAGAACATCCTCACCGACCAAGGTACGCCATTTATGTCTAAAATAATGGCGGATCTGTGTTGGTTGTTGCAGGTTAAGCACCTGAAGACGTCCGTCTACCACCTCCAGACGGATGGTCTGGTGGAACGCTTCAACCAGAACCTGAAGAGGATGCTTCACCGGGTGGTAGATGAGGAGGGCAGAAACTGGGACCTGCTTCTTCCCTACGTCCTCTTCGCCATCTGAGAGACTCCCCAGGCGTCTACCGGCTTTACCCCATTCGAGATCCTCTTAGGACGGCGACCTCGGGACTGCTGGACGTGGCCCAGGAGGCATGGGAAGAGTAGCCCTCCCCATTCTGCTCCCTCATTGATTACGTCCAGGAGATGCAGGAGCAGATAGATTGTGTTGGGCCAGTTGTGAGAGAGCATATGGAGGCTGCACAAAGAGAGCAGAGGAGGGCCTATGATCATCCTGTTCATTCCCGAGAGTTCCACCCTGGGGACAGGTCCTCCTCCTTCTTCCAGATGCCTCCTGTAAGTTCCTGGCATGGTGGCAAGGCCCGTACATGGTCCTCGAGAGGGTGAGTCATGTAAATTACAGACTGCAGCAACCAGGTAAACATGCAGACAGACAGATTTACCATGTCAACTTGCTGAAAAAGTGGACAGAACCTAACCTCCATGTGTCTGCTTTCGCTCTACCTAAAACGGATCCATCTGAGCCTGCCTTGGTCCACCAAGGAGAGGAGCTCACGCCAGCTCAGTCCCAGGAGTTGACAGAGTTGGTGGACCAGTTTGCTGACATCTTCTCCTCGGTCCCCGGCAGAACACATCTGGTCCACCACGACATCAAAACTCCGCTGGGAGTCGTGGTTAAACAGTGGCCCTCCCGCATCCCACTAGCCCGCCATCAGGTGATCCAGGAAGAGGTCAGCCAGATGCTCAGAGATGGAATTGAAGAGTCGACGAGTCCTTGGTCCAGCCCCACCGTTGTGGTGCCCAAGCCCCTACGGGAGCATCCGGCTGTGCAACGACTTCCGGAGTCTAAACCAGGTATCAGACTTCGACGTGTATCCCCTCCTGAGGGTGGAGGACCTGGTGGAGCAACTGGGGAAAGCCCGGTTCATCTCTATGCTCCACCTTACCAAGGGATACTGGCAGGTGGCCCTGAGCCCAGAGGCCAAGCCAAAGACAGCCTTCACTACCTCTGGGGGATACTGACAGTACCGGGTTCTCCCCTTTGGGCTGCATGGAGTGCCCACAACGTTCCAGCGCCTCATGGATATTGTCCTGAAACCACATAGGCACTATGCAGCAGCCTATGTAGACGATGTGTTAATCCATTCCTCCACCTGGTCCGACCACATCTACCACCTGAGGGCCATGTTGAGGGAACTCCGGAAGTCTGGGCTAACCGCCAACCCAAAGTAGTGTCATCTGGGGTTAACGGAGGCACAGTACCTGGGGTACTGCATCGGCCGGGGACTGCTCATGCCTCAAAAGAAGAAGTTCGAGGCGGTGCGTGAGTACCCAAAACCTACCTTCAAAAAGCAGGTATGTGCCTTCTTGGGTTTGGCCGGTTATTACCGCCGTTTTGTCCCTAACTTTTCCTCAATTGCCTGATCTTTTGAGGATCTTTTTTTCCTGGTGATCTCACCAGGAAAGGCCAGCCGGACCGGGTGCAGTGGAGTCGGGAGGCAGAGGAAGCCTTCAGGAGACTAAAAGAAGCATTGACGAGCTCGCCCTTCCTAAGGAACCCCAAGTTCACCCTCCCCTTCATTGTGCATACCGACGCATCCGAGACAGGGCTAGGGGTGGTCCTCTCTCGGGTCTTTGATGGGGAGGAGCACCCAGTCCTCTATGTGAGCTGAAAGTTTTCCCCCACAGAGCATAAATACGCTGCTGTGGAGAGATAGGCCTTGGCCATCAAATGGGCCATTGAGGAGCTACACTTTATTATATAGCCGGACGACATTTCATCCTCGTCACAGACCACGTGCCTCTTCAATGGATGTCCAAGGCCAAGGACACCAACGCCAGGGTCACCCGCTGGTTCCTCTCTCTCCAGGACTTTGACTTCTCAGAGGAACACCGTTCGGGGACACAGCACGGCAATGCGGATGGGCTCTCCAGGCGCTACTCACTGTGGGCCGAACTCTCGCCAACAGTAGGCTCGGAGCTGGGGGGGCACTGTGACGGCAGGCAGGCGGCCAGCGCACAAAAGGCGCACATCGCTCCTCGCATGCTGTGTTCCTTTGTGTGCTAAGGTCTCGCTCGTCACAAACAGCTAGAAAATAAATCTTTCAGACTGTGAATCAACTGTTAGTCTTTTTTGTGTTTTTATTATACACATGGTAAATATATGGTAAATAAAACTAAAATATGTTAAAATATAGTATTTTAAAATATAAAATATGTTAAAATATAGCATTCGTACACAAATAAAGCTACATGATCTGGGCCACATTTGCCTTGGATAAGCAGGGGTTTCAGGTTTGGAGCTAGGCCAGTGCTCATCTAACTGTAACTCTTGTGCCCACTGTAGCCTCAGATTCCTGTTCTTGGCTAACAAAAGTGGAATCTGATGTGGTTATCTTTCCTGCTGGCTTGAACCAATCTGGCCTCTGACCTCTCTCATCAACAAGGCATTTTCACCCACAGAACTGTCGCTCACTTGATGATTTTTGTTTTCATACCATTCTGAGTAAACTCTAGAGACTGTTGTGCATGAAATTCCCAGGAGATCAGCAGTTATAGAAATACTCAAACCAGCCCATCTGGCACCAACAACCATGCCACTATCAAAATTAGTGAGATCACATTTTTCACCATTCTGATGGTTGATGTGAACATTACCCGAAGCTGCTGGTCCGTATCTGCATGATTTTATGCATTGCACTGCTGCCACACAATTGGCTGATTAAATAATTTAATAAGCGTACAGGTGTTCCTAATAAAGTGCTCAGTGAGTGTAATGTAGGCCATATTAATGAAATACTATCAATGAAACCAATTTTAAAGGCATAGTAGTCTTTTTTTTTATTATTTCTTTCTAGTGCAGCTGATAATTCTCCAGTGAGCAAAAAAAAAAATTTGTGCTTTGACAAAAAAAAAAAAAAAAAAAATTTAATGGCAAGAAGTGCAGTAAAACCAGAGTAAAAACTAGCAGTGCTTTTCCATAATGGAATTATTACTAGTGAAGGGAATTAAGCTGGATACAGAATTAGCGATTTTGCTTCTGGACACAATCTGTATAAAGCTTTGAATTGTTTGAATGGCCAGATTTACATAACAAAAAAAGTAGATGTTTGTTTTTTCATTACAAAGAAAAAAGGAAATGAGCTGAATTTTCCATGTTATAACTTGGCTTTCAAGCAGTTGAATGTCCAAGCGTGTATGAAAGTCATGTCATGCCAGTTCTTGCTAATGCTAACACTATTTAGCATGCTAACTCTACTTGAACCACTACAGGTGTCTTGGGGCGGAGCTTTGTGTACATGGGCAGGAATAGAGTAAAAAGAGTAAAAAGAAAAATTCAAATCTTATTCACCTCCACCGTTTTAACCTTTAGAGCCCTAATCTTGCCAAATAATGACCAAGCTTGCCTAAAGCACCTTTAATATTAATTTATTTTTATAAAGATCATGTTGGTGCTGATCTGCAATGAAGCTACATTTCCCTAATAGTAATGCACAACACACTACATTGCCAAAACATAATGTTTTCATTTGCAGTGTTAACTATGAATAAACAGTGTTGTCTAAAAAATACTATAAATATTATACAATATTAAACTCACAGGACCAGGTCCAGACTTATATTCCACATTTTCATAACTACATAAAAGTCCAATTAGTTTCACTTTAGTTACTGAATAATTATCTGAGATTTATGTGCATGCAGTAGGGATTCCGTTAAGACTCACCAAGCCTACAAAAATGCAGAAAAGTTGAACCACATCTGTGTAAGCCACTGAGTATAACCCACCCACCAGTGTGTAGAAGATGGCAATCAGCGCTGATATTATAACAGACATGTTGATGTTGATGTCCACTATGACACTTAAGGTGGCACCTGTTGAGGAATGATAACTTTTGAATTATGATGCTTACAAATAAGTGTAATATTCACATCATCCTATTATATTCAGTGCTTCTGTATGTTTGAGTAATTTGTTCCCGTTTTCAGGAAGTCCAGTCCATGTGGATGTCACTGCAGTCTTTCCAGTCCTTGTTTTCTGTGGTTCTGGGTCTCTTTCTCATGTGTTAATTGGACATTTGGAGACCTGTTTTAAGATGTAGGTAAAGTGGATGGAATGACTTTTTCCTAATCACATGGTTTTGTGCCTCCATTTTTTCTTATGTGACTTTTTGAACTGAAATTGTCTGGGATTGCCCCATTTGAATATTGTTAGCCTAGTTTTCTTGTGTATATATTTTGTATATAGTACACCTAGCGGCAATTTAGCATAGCCAATCCACCTACTGGTATGTTTTTGGGAAGGGGAAGGAAACCTGAGGAAACCCAAGTAGCCATGGGGAGAACATGTGAAACTTTGCACAGTAACCTGAGCTTTACCAGGGGACTCTGGTTGTGTGAGTCAGCAATGCTACCTGCTGTGCCATCATACTGCCCTTTTTTGTGATTTTATTTATAATTTTGGCCTCGGTCACACCTGATGTTTTACCTGGTTCTTTTAGCACAGATCTTGTTTTTAAGATACACATCAGTTTATCGTTGGATTTGTTTGTCTGTGTAAAGCTGACATAAAGTGAGTTTGAACTGTACTTATGCCCATCTTGAGATACAGGCAGTGCCAGGTCATACATAAAATTTATTTTGGCTACTCTTTTCAGACAAATTAGAATGTTTTTTTTCCTTCCTGCTTGACTTCATCTTGTTGAATGAAGGTTGAATGTATTAAGCATTCACAGCTATAATGTGGTCTAAATAACAGTGGAACATTTACATACCCAGTGCTGACAAAATGGCTGCTGACCAGAAAATTTCCCCCATCAAGGCTGGTATAAAGAGAAGGCCACCCATTCTCTTCCCATAAAGCTGCTGAAAGGGATCGAGCATGGTCACATATCCCCTGGACCGCATCGGCTTGGCAAAGAACAGACCACCTAAAGCACAAAGATAGGAGCATGAGAAACATGAGCAATGCTTCTAGGAAGCATTTCAGAATTGCATACATGTTAACAAATGCATACATGTTTTCCTAAGAAAGCTAAATATGGAAATTTAATATTACCAAATCACATGCTGATTGGTGCTGCCTAAAGTTCTTCTGGGATTCATCCCGTTACTTTTTTCAGTAATAGGGCTATTAACAAAATGTTTGACTCAGTAATGAAAACATGGCTCTGTGGCAGAGTATTGGCTATATATCCTGACAAAATCAATATAAGACAGCTGAGTTATTTCTAGGAAGTGTCAACTGAAGTGGGGAACCCAGGCAGCAGCAATTTGACTTGACTTGAGCAGTTCCAGAAGAGAGAAGCTGACGACCCCAAGAAAACAAGGTTTATAAGTGGCTAACTTTGACAACAACTGGAGTTGTTGTGCATTTATAAAAAAAAATCAGGTATGTAATGTGTGTGAGCCTTACCTACTACCAAGCTAAGTGCATAACCAAAGGGTGCCTGTGCCCATGCCAGTCCATAGCCAGGCAAATACACATATTCTGCTGTTCCATTGATATATCCACCACCAACCCACGTGGCTAGAAGTTTTCAGAAAAATAAAACATACATGAAATCACTAAACTTGCTGGCAGTGCAATTACAAAGTGTGTGTGTGTGTGTGTGTGAGAGAGAGAGAGAGAGAGAGAGAGAGAGAGAGAGAGAGAGAGAATCTCTTCACTAGTCTGTATACTATTGTATTCTTGTATTATATTCTGGTAAATAAATGCAGTTAAGATACAAAAGACAATAAATATATGTTATAATAAATTTCACATTAGAATCAAATCAATTGTCACTGAAACAATACGTAGTGGTGCCTGAATGATGTTTTCATTTGCATGTATTTTTCACTAGAAATCAATAATTCAAGGCTTTCTCAAAGAAAATGGGTACAGTCTCTGGGCTGCCTTTAATAAATTAACATATCAGTATTAATAATTAGCTCATGTTTAAGCGCCTTCATTTGATTTTTACACTGGTACAGATTCGACTGTTTGTTAAAAAAAAAAAATCAGTGTTTAAAATCCTTTTGCCAACTATGTAGGCTACTGCAATACATTAGCGTCGAACATTAAGAATGTCGAACATTATTTAAACAAAGGAATATGACATTTTAAAGTCAGAGGAAACATCAATTGCATATCTAAAGTAGATTTTTCCCTCAACCTCATTTTCAAAGTCAAACTTACCGGTCATAGTAAATCCACCGACAAAGAGCCCAATGTCCCGTCCTCCCACCATTATAGATTCACTCTGGTCTGTACTGTATCCAACCCCAGAGTTTTTGTTTTTCCAAGCTGCCCAAATTCCAACAAATAAGATGAGCAGATAAAAGAGCGCGATCGCCACCAATCCTTCCACATGGATGGCCATCATTCAGCTTTTCAGGCGCACTTCATGAAGGAGCTGAAGGAAAAATACGCACAGTGAAGTGCAGGCAAAAAGCAGAGCGCATTCACACCCGGCAATTCGGCTTGAAGAGCTGACAGTTTAAGATGCTTTAAAACGCCCACATTTTCATATTTATTCAGACTAACAAATTTAAATGCTTTATATAAAAGGCATGATTTCTCTAATTATCATACCGTTTCCACAAGACGTATGTTTCATACATTTTAATAATAATAAGTTTACACAAAAACAGTTTATGGAGAAATCAAATCAGTATGCAAGCAGGAATACGTTAGAAATGTTGATAAACGCGGTTCTTGTTGGTTAGAAACAAATAAAAAGTACTAAAGAAATGTTAGCCATAAAAAACAAACTATGAATAAAATTCGAACAATGATTCTTACAATTTCAGTCGTATATGTGTAAATAATTCCCGAATGTATCCTGAAATTAAAGATGACAGAGATAAGAACTGCGATATCCAAGCCAAGCGTTCCAGGGCTTCTTAAGGGAGCTGGATTTCGTCAGAAGCCTGTGGACGTCACTGAGTCTGAATGAGAGAATAACCTAGAATATAAATTTTAAGGCGCAATACAATGTGAGTTAGTCAGCTAACAGAGCACAGTTTTTGTGAAGATCTTCGATGATGAAAAACACATAAAAGCGTAATAACATAAGGCTTAGCGTTTGGGGATCAGGGACAAAATATAGTGCATATCCCTATCAAAGTTAATTATCTTCTGTAGTCGATGAATGAACACATGTTATGGTGTGTTAATGGTGTATTAATGGTGTGTTAATGATGAATGAACACATGTTATGGTGTGTTAATGGTGTGTTAATGGTGTTAATACTAATTCAACTACTGAATTAATTTTCATTTTTGTCTGGATACAATCAAGCAAAATAATGATCTAATAGGAAATAGATTATGAGGTTTGACGTATGTTAGCATGTATGTTATTGTTACAGTGAAACTTTTTAAATGCTGTAGCCCATATTCCACTCAAGAAGATGAGTTTATGAATTCTCATTAATAAATATGTTGTTCTTTCGGCTGCTCCCGTTAGGGGTCGCCACAGCAGATCATTGATCCGCATATTTGATTTGGCGTAGTTTTTATGCCAGATGCCCTTCCTGACACAACGTCTTGGGATCAGCACTGGGATTGCACTGTTGGTTCCCTAGCTGGGAAACGAACCCGGGCTGCGGCAGTGAGAGCACTGAGGCCTAACCACTAGTTCTCCAGGGATCAATTCTCATTAATAAATATATGACTCAGAATTACAAGACTTTTATAGTTGCAACGTTATAGACAATGTATGTTAGTTATAGACAGTATATAGTTAAAAATGAAATATTAGCACATTTTATCCATTTAAAATGCTCCAAGACATGCCCCAGAAAAAGAAATGTGGACCTCCTTTTCCTCCTTAGGAGAAAACAGCTGAAAAGAATTGTATGCAAATATAAAAATCTTGGGACCACACAGGCACTAAATCATTTAGGAAAGAGGCACAAAAATAACTTCCAGGGATGAACAAACCTTGGTTTGACAGGTTCAACTGAACCCCAAGACAACAACAAAGGAACTGGTGAAGGAGTTTGAGGCATCAGGTACCAACGTATGCACATCCACCATTAAGAGAGTCCTACATCACCTTGACCTGAAAGGCTGTCATGCAAGGAACAAGCCCCTACTCCAAGAGTAGTATAAAAAAGCCAGACTGAAGTTTGTACTGTTGGCCATAATGATCAGCTCTGTGCATGAAGAAAAAAGGTGAGCCTTTTAGTCTGAAATACACCATTCCATCTGTGAAGCATGAGGGTGGCAGCATCATGTTGTAGGGGTGTTTACTGGAAAAGGGACTGGCACATTTCAGAAAATAGATGGCATCATGAGGAAGAGGATTATCTAGAAAAACTGGAGCAAAACCTTAAGACATCAGCCAGAAAGGTAAAACTTGAAACTAGAAAATTAGAAGACAGAAGCTGTGAAAAATTGAGTTTGAATGTATTTATCCTAAGTGTATATAAAATCAAACATAGTGTTACATACCAGGAACCAGGGATTCATGATAAAAAAGACAGACTATGGTAAAATATCTGATTCAGGACTGAATCTGGAATCCTAGAGCTGTGAGGTGAACATGCTACCTACTCTGCCACCATGTTGCCCCCTATCTTATATGTAATTATAAATTTTTTTGAAACATTGAATGAGGAGATGGCACACAAAATAAGCAAATTTCCCCCTTTTTATTCAGAGTGTTTACATGCTAGTATAAGTGATATTAGATATTCATGGCATCATTTTAGTGTTTTCCCTCGCTCCCAACAAACCTGATTCAATGAATCAGCTAATTAATAGCCCTTTCTGTGTTAACTTGAATGTGTTGGAACAGGGAAAACACTAAAATGTGCAGGACAGGGGTTGCTCCAGCACCAGGGCAGGGAACCTAGCTTTTGGGAATCTGCTTACCTGTGTGTCACTTTCCAAAGTGCTGAAATGATATCGAGCCCTTTGTACAGCATCACTGGTGGAGTGTGTACCACCATGCTCATTGTGGCAGTGTACATTCCACCTGGCTATTAGTGCAAGGAATGTGCTATATGTACTTTATTGGGTTATCAGCAATCTACAGACTGCGCACCCTTACATAGTTTTCATTGTCACTGGGGACCTTAACCATGCAAACCTGAAATCATGGTGGTATAGCCAAAATTATTTTGCAACCCATGGAACAAACACATTAGACCTGAAACTTGCCAAATCAGTTCGGAAACGAGTGAGAACCTTGACTGAGGGAGCCATTGCAGCACTTCAGCAATGTTTTTAGCAGACAGACTAGAACATCAGAGAGGCTGCTACATATGACCACACCATAGATTTGGAGGAATACACAGCAGCAGTGACTAGCTACATTAGCAAGAACATAGATGATGTAACTTCTTTCAAGACCATCACCATTCATGCAGATCAGGAGCCCTGGATGACAGCAGAAGTTTCTTGGCTAGGCAGGTGGTGTTAAGAGTCCAGCGGCGCACTGGACTCTCAACACCACCTGCCTAGTCAAGAAAGCCTGTCCTGCAGAGGATGAAGAGATATACTAACCTCCCCTCTTTGTTCTTCTCCACCTTATATAGGGAGACAATAGACAGCGTCCTACCAGCTGTCTCAGTGTTTGGTACAGGAACTGAACAGTTTCAGACCACAAGACCCTACAGCAAATTGTAAGAACAGCTCAGAAGATCTTCAGAGACTCTCTACCCACCATCAACGTGTCTTTCCACAACTGCTGCATCCATAAGGCCACCAGCATTATGGATAACCCCTCCTGCTTCTCGCATGGACTCTTTACCCTCCTGCCATCTGGTAGAAGGTACCAGAGCATCTGTGCCACCACCACAAGACTCTGCTACAGCTCCTTCCCTGAGGCAGTCAGAATATTCAACACACTACTGCCTCCCAACTGCCTCACCTGGACTAATCAAAACTTTCCCAACACCCAGCATTGTTTAACACTCAGTCACTTGCAATGTATAATGCTACTATCAGACACTTTTACTATTATAAGACACTTTTTTTTGCTGCTACCTTTCACCCAATATTGCTGCTACACTTCTTCTCATAGTCAATAGTTCAGAGACAATTATTGCAATAGTTTTTCCATGCAACACTGGTGTATTTATTGTATTTTTTGCACTCATACTATTTTTTATATTTTTTATACTTGACTTTTTTTTGGTTCTCATCTTATGCTGTCGTGTCCTGTGTCTTGTGTTACTGTATTGTTATGAAGTTTTTGCACCAAAGATTCGTAGTATTGCCTGCTCATACACAGTATGAATATGAGTAAAAATGACTAGGGCAAAGCAGGAGGATCACCAAACGTTTGACTGATTCCAAGAATATAGCACTGCCTTACCACATCAACCATCCAAATAATTTCCTTAATTTAGCACCTTCTGTGTCCACAGGGTAAACATAATTGTACAGAAAACTCATAAAGCTCTTGCTGCCACCTTGTGTTTATCTCAGGTTTTGTTCCAGAATCACTATACAGAGTGAATGCACACACACACACACGCACATCTCATCTCATTTCATCTCATACCATGTCATAAGTGATGTTTTCAGTGTAATATGAATGAAAGTGTGTTTCCTGTTTCCTCTGCTGAGTGCTTGTGTCTCGTTTTGTTCATAACGAGCTCAAGAGTCACCTTCATTACTGCAAATCATAAGCTAACACTAAGCCTGCTATCATCATGGCTACATCAGTGTCATTGTGATGTTTCTGTGGTGGAAATTTGTTTTCTTATTCAAACCAAGTGATGAAACATGCCAAAAGTTTGTCCTTGGAGTGTTAAAACCAGCCAATGTCTTAAAAGTCACAAACCTGCGGTTAACGTCGTTTACATACAACTTCACTAAACAGAAAATCTGAACTCTGAAACAATGTTTGTTTATGACTCCATGATTTGTTCTGGGACAATAAACTTTTATTTATTTCAGTTTCATAGAAATATGGCTGAAAATAATTATGTTGATTATTTTGTATGAATAATTAATTGGTGATCTGGGTCTCTGGAGGACTAGTGTTTAGGCCTCGGCGCTCTCACCGCCGTGGCCTGGGTTCGATTCCCGGCCAGGGAACCAACCACTGGGGCTGCACAAGACAGTGCACTCCCAGTGTCGGTCCCAAACCCAGATAAAATTGGGGAGGGCTGTGTCAGGAAGGGCATCTGGCATAAAAACTGCCAAATCAAATATGCAGTCGAGTGATCTGCTGTGGTGACCCCTAACGGGAGCAGCTGAAAGAAGAAGAATTAATTGGTGATCTGAATGGAAGTTCATTTAGTGATGTTACAGCACTGATCTGTAGTCTTCCACTAAAAACCTGCATCTGCACCAGATGCTTCCTTAATTAGAATTTATATGTCAATTACCCAAATACTGTATATAATGTACATGTAATTCAAAACAAACAACCAAACAAAAAAGTGTCAAGGTGGGATGGCGATGTTTAATTATTACAACATTAATTAATTTACAGGGTCCTAAGATAGAAGTAATATACACTGCTATAATATGTGTGTGTGTTTGTTTATTTTTTTAATAACTGTGTTCTGTAAAACCTCAGAACATCTTTTTATTATACTGTATGTTTTAGATGATGCCGTTCTTGTGTTTTACATATTTTGTTCATTTGTTTGGATTTGTTCCCTCAATTTGAGTCACTGTGAGTGCTCTCTGTGTGATTAATTCAATAATAAACACAAGTGTGTTCAGATAATGACATACACAAGTCATATGGGGTCTGAATGACAGTTTTGTTGATTTATTAAAATTCCCACAAAGAATAACATTAGAATTAGTTCATTTGTAATATTTCCTTTGCTCATTCAGCAACAATGTTGAAACTGGAATAAACATAAATAGGTAAATTGTATTAAATTTCATGGATCTATTTATGCAAATGCTAGCATTTGTGGAATGATTACAGTAATTTTTTGTTTTTAACTGCATAAAATGTGTGGTTGCTACTAGGGGTGTAATGATGCACAAAATTCAAATTCAGTATAATATAATACTGTATGAAAATATGCAATATTGTAAAAGTACAATAATTTAAACTTAATAGTGACAGTTTGCATGATCTATTCACAGTTTGCATGATCTTAACAGCATATAATGAAAGAAAAATTGTGCGTTAGAATTTAACAAAATTAAACACAACTAATTAATCCTTAGCACTCTTGCCAACACTACACATGCTAGTATGCTAGCATATTGGCTCGTGAAATCAGTGTGCTTTGGAAAAACTTTTTTAAAACCTCCATAGCTTCACCTGATTCGAGACTAAGAGGATGCTACTGTTTCAAAGAGGAGGTCTTTTATACCGACTTCTATCAGACTGTATGACTCGTCCTGTGCTAGCTGTGCAATAACAACATTGTTTCCCCCCTCACATTCCAACCCACTGTATTTATTATTATTTATTCTCTTCCTCATGGACACATTCTAATGACTGTCACCTTATGATCATCACCTGCACTACAACCACATTACTTACTTTTGTTGCTACTTAGCATCTTATGCTCTTAGCTTCTTACTTAATTTAGTTAAGTAATTTCTGTTGTTTATTGTGCTGCTGCAACAAAAGGGGTTCAGTAAAGTATTCTATCTCTCTATCTAACAAATCTATTAATTACTATGTAACTTTATTTTGTTGTTCCTGGGTAGTAAGTGTTATTTCCTAATTACTTCCTAATTATTTACTTCAAAAGTATAGAAAATGGCTATTATTCCCCTCAAACTTTGCTTTTGTGACTATGACATTGGTATTTTGAAATTTACCTATTTTCATTGAGAAAACGGGCGAATTTGCATCTTGCATCAGGAACAAAAATTGTGTTACATACTGTTATGCAGACCCATTGAATAAAGAGCCTCATATTGAATGATACAATACAATAATCTGTATCATTACATCCCTAGTTGCTAAACAACCACATGATAAATGATAAGTAGTTTCTATCACCAATATCCTATAGACTTGGGAGTTTTAGCCATTAGCGCTTAATAATTATTAGAGGTTTTTTCTTATTCTTAAAAAAAAAATGGTTTCTTTCTTTAGTGTGCAGTATATTTTAGTTTATAGAAAGCTATTGTAGTAAAATAAAAAACAGGTACGTTTTCTCTTGCTGTCACCGAAAGAATAAAAGTGTTAAAATTTTATTAGACCTTATTCTGCAATTTCAGAATAAAGTTCAGATTAAAGAATAAAGCTTGTGGCCTTGCGGATATGTCCATATTCACTGCCATTTCACTCAAAAAAAAAAAAGTATTACTGAGTGCTGTTTAATTTTGCCCGAAATTAAACAGCACTTACTGTACTTTTACTTTAAATTTTACTTTTAATACTACTTTCACTAATGCTATCACTTAACCTATAACCACTGCTGGAGGAAAAATTTGGTGATGATGAATGATCACTTTCAAAGGCAGTGTTTGCTTGATAGGCTGGGATATGACATTTATTTGGGCCTGGTACCTGTGGGTCTGCCACCTTGTGGCTTAAATAATTTCTTACATCCCATGATGCCACACAAAGCATCCCACCTCCACAAATACTGAAAATAGCTGATGAGAAAGAGATGTACACAGCCAGGCCGATCTCATATTTCATCCCAGAAGTAGAAAATGGATCATATGCGTCTCTGATGACATCACAGGTTGTCCAGGATGTAGTGATAAGGCAGAAGAGGCCAGCCAGGATGAAGCATGAACCTCCACTCACAGCTATGGAGCCCTTGGCATGGCATTGGTAGGCGCATCGGGTACATTTCATGCCCACAGCTGAAAGTATGGCAGCCAAAATTGAAGTGGTGCAGGAGAGCACCATTAAAATCCGGGCAGCCAGCAGATCTTTGGGCAGAGAAAGCATTGATCGATGGAATTCACACTGATAAATGCCAGCTGTGTGGCTAACACACTCCATCCATAGACCTTTCATATAGTATGAAGCGGTGATAAAATTGGTGCTAAAATAAGCGGTTTGGCGCCAGTGAGGAAGCACCGTTGATGTCAGAGTCCCGACCAGGCCCAGGAGACCCAGAAAGAAGCCTAGGAGCTGTTGTGCCATGGTTCCCATCATTGTTGTGTAAAGTATAGTGACATTAATTGAGAAAAACCTCTTTAATAATGTTAAAATTGTCCTTCAAAGTTCAATTCCCTACTGAGTCTGTGGTCAGTCAGTCTTGTCCATTATTGACTGCATGTCAATGTGACTCAAGTGAGAAGCGTCAGGTGTTTATGTCCTCTTGTGATAGGTGAGTAGGAGCAGAAACTGTAAGCACAAACACTGTAAGACAGAGAAAAAAAATATTAAATGTACAGAAGGATGTTCATTTTATTATTCAGTGAAATGAAATTTACATAATAATATATGAAAATAAGCTTTTGGTCATCAGTGAATTTCAAATACATTGCAATTTTAGTTTAGGACCAAATTCTGTCTAATGCTCTATAATATACTGCTACTTGAATAGCCCAAAACTGGCTGATTTTTCTGCTCCTGCTCTAAGCTTGGAGATTGCAAGGTAGCCTATTGCCAAGGCTAGACCATGGATACAGCTGATCCAGTCCCACAACCTATTATCTTCTTGTTTTCTTGTTGTCCAAAAACTAGAATAGGATCTTAGTTGGGGATATAGAAGAGCCAAAGCATGCCATTCTGTTGCTCTAAGTGAAACATGCTTATGAAACATGATTATGCTAGATTTTCTCGATCCACGTTCGGTGCAGCTCACCTTCCTGAATTGGTAGGGGTCATGTGATAGAAGTTAATTATTCGGATGGAAAATGGTAGGAGAGAAAACCTCAGGCTTTAACACATTGCAATACAAATTTGATTCTTAAGGCAATGATTTGATGTTTGACGATACCACTGAATCTGCTAAAATACTATACGATTCAATTTAGTAGCATCTGTGAGATTATTTTAAATATCCGTGTTATGGGCAGATCACCTTGCTAGCATATTTATCAGTTTAATCATATGATTTTTTACATACCAGTTAGGTGCCCTGGTCTTGTCTTGTCTTTTTCTTTAATAATTTATAATTGATTTATAATTAATTTTAACTGATAATAATCAATTTATGATTGTTGCCTCAATCCGTTTCAGCTGTTTACGTTAAATTGACGTGTTGGTCCAAATCATCCAACAGTTACACCCCTAGAAAATGGAAAAAAAAAAGGCAACTATACTGGGTAAAAACAGGCTAAAATATGTTAAAATCAATACAATCAATAAATCGCATTTGAGGCCTGTGAGCTTTCTAATGCACCATTCAGTACACAAGAAAAGCACCAGTCTGCTTAATAACCTGCTTAAATAACAGTATCATAATAAACCTCATTTAAGCTCACAAAACAATCTACACCAGCATGAATCCCCCTACGTTCACAGCCTCTTTATAATTCATGTCAACACACACAATACACAATAGTCCAATAGTCTACCATAAATAAGCTCATGAGTGGGCTACTCATGCCGCTGGGGGCAATTTCCTAGTTTGCCCATATGGTCTAATACTGGATAATGTTAAGCTAATCGGATTAAATATAGGTTTAGCACCAAGACAAACAAGACATTAAAGAGCCAGAGTCATTTTTCAATATGTCGAGACTCTCCGAAGCCCTGATTTAGATGTGAAAAGCTCCATACAATCCTCACTGTGAAAAACAGAATACAAACAACCCATTGTGTCCAACTGGGACATACCAAAGCAAAAATGGCCTTTTTGCATAAAGAGCATGCTGATTATAAATAGCTCGGGTTTCTTTAATATATTGCATACAGAAACTATTCTCTGGATGATGCCTCATTAACTAATTCATCTAGACCAAAAAAATATGGTCAAATTATGATAAAATATGGGTGGACACATCATCAGTGCCATAAGGGGGAAATGTGCTCTTTGTTATAACAGCCCAGTCCAACAGTACGGTAAAAAGCAAACAACATAATATAACGTACACAATAAATACTATTTGAAAAACAATAACATAATAATACAGGTTAGTAATACACCTATTCTACAGTAATGATACTAAATAAGATTATATAGCTCTGAAATAGCTCTGATAATAATTAAACACTAAACAGTCAAGTATTTTTGTTATCTTACCAGTAACGCAGCCTATGGGGACAGATATAGAGTGTGTCCACCTCTCACTGAATACACTCTGGAACATCACCGGCTACTTTCTGTACTGCTGTGCTTTTCTCTTTAGATAAACAAATTATTGTGCTTTTCTTTTTTTCATTCATTCCCCAGCTAGGCGGAAGAGCCACGCCAACATTGCCATCTGAAAGAAAGGCTCTGCCTGGACTATCAATGCCCATTTATTTTCATTGCCGCCCACTGAACAATGCTGCACAGGGCTATACCTTTCACTGATGTGATTGATGTGCTTTGGGTTTTAATAAAACCTCAGTCCCTATAAAAGGAAACCTACCCAGTGCTACCATCATGAATAACATTTTACTGTTTAGATTACAATATCCCATTTTTTAAAAATAAACTGTGTCTATGAAACTTGGCACAGTTCTGGTGGACATATGACATTTTTAAACAAGTAAACACAGAAACTTTAACCCCCCCACTGAGGGTGTCAAACGGGACAGTGCCAAGAGGAAAGTCCCTAAGATGGAGCTAGGAGAAAAAAATTGACAAGACCAAAGGCTCAGCAAAAAAGTTAAATAATCTGAATTCTAGTCTAAAAATCTATAAGGTTATGTTTCACAATAAGGATATCAATATGCTAGTTAGGATATAGTTAATTAACATACATATAACTTCTTGTTGGTAAAGGAAATGGGTAGGTAGACAAGAGTCAATCAATGTAAAGACAAACCTCAGGCTTGTAGACCTCAGGAGCAGCTTTTTTATCCAAGGTCTATCTGGGTTCAGTAAAATAAAGTTACCAGCCATCCAGTCTTTGATATGCCTAATACAACAATACAGTATATTAAGTATATATCCCTTATAAAGGAAAAAAAAAAACAAAAAAAACTGGCTGTTTTCAGCACAGCAGGAGACATTAATGTCATGTTTCTGAGTAATATCTTCTAAAGGCAGCACATATGAAGGCCCTAAGACTCACTTCATAATTTAAATGTTTTTGGGAAGGGAAAGTCCCTATTTTAACATACAAAATTTCGACTTCATAACCTTATAACCCATATCTGTTAGGTTAATGCTTCTCTGTAAAATAATTTTATGGTCTATGTTCTGTTTTTGTCAAGCGTGTACAGGGACGTGGGATTTACTTTGGGGGTTCTGTAATTTTAAGCAGCATACATGTGACATGTGCTGTGACATCACACCTGAATGATAGTCAAATCATTTTTCTTTTAACAGAGAATCTGTTGATTACTGTTAACAGAGAATCTGTTGATTCTGTTGGTTAATTTTCTCTGGCAGCATGGATCTGAACATTTACTACTGTAACATAAATTATAGGTTTATATTAATGCACTCATTGTAATACATTATCATTCCTATAACGGCTCATTCACAGGGACTTATACTGTTGGTGCTCCACATAATCTAAGCCTAATAATAAACAGATTAAAAATAAATGTTGGTTTATAACAAAGAAAAACATGTAATTGTTGACATGGTGATGTTTTTGCTTCTATTTATAATCTGCTGTCAAGAGGCAGAAGCAGATGCAAGTGCAGGTAAACAGCAGCTTTACTGAAGACACAGGCAGACAATTCCAAAAAGTAAGCCAGGAACATAGTCAAAATAACAGGCAGAGGGCAAACGATTAGCGAACAACATGAACTAGGCAAGGCTACGGCAAAACGTGAAACACAAAGCAAGATCTATAACTGGGCAGTATGGCAATACAAAGGCTTGGTAATGACTGGAGTGAATCACAGAGCATTTACTTCAAAAGGTGAGTGTGAAATGACAATTCTTTTATACTGTGGTCTGTAATTGTGAACAAATGTGTGTAATCAGTAAGATGATGAATTTGAACGTGACAGTCTCTGTTGGTGCTGGGTGTTGTAGTCCGGAGCGGCCATGTTTGTAGACTGTGTAGTACTCTGGGTAGTGTAGTTGAATGTTGTTTCCAGCATTGGAAAGACTTTTCTGGAAGACTTTCCTGTGACGAAAAACCTATTGGCCTAAAAATAATTGCTGACGCCTCAGACTCCTTCCATAAATGTTAAATAAGTGTCACTTTACAGAAACACTTTTTTTCATTTTTCTTTGTCAGATAACAGAAAGTTTTATCAGTTTATTATTACTGGCCTTAGATCGTCCACCATACAATGCCCTGTGAATGAGCTGTTACTATAGAAATGATAATGTATTAAAACAAATTCATTAATATAAACCATTTTGAAAATGTTTTGAATCAGTCGGCACTACTGTCAGAGCTGATGTTTAATCAACTAATCAATTAATTAACACCTTCTGACTAATCAGATTTTAGAATTCAACAGTGCTGTGGTAAGTTATTATTATTATTAGTAGTAGTAGTAGTAGTAGTAGAAGTAGCTGTAGCTGCTGGTGAAACAATTTTTGAGGGAGCAGGTTTGCTCAACTCACTGTGTATCCTTCCTTTTAAACTTGCTTCTTGGCTATAATTACAAGTAATAAAAGCAAGTGATTTCATGCGTACCAAGGATGGATTACTGAACTGGCCTTCCAGGCACTGGCTCACGGGCCGAAGAGTCATGGAGCCCCAAAGCCAGAGCCTCCGCATAAAGTCGCTCTTAGTCACCCACAGCCAAAGGGTCAAAAGTCTTCCTGAAAAACTGATCAAATAGCCTACACAATAACTTTGGAGATGGCAAAAGAAAGAAACCATCATTACACCTTCAAAATGAGTGTTTATCACTTCTGATTTCTGTAAGACTTATTGATGCCATTCAATATGGACCCTCCAACTCTGTGAGGAGAAATCCTGAAAAACTACAAAACAACAGCTTCATTAGAACCTTTAACTATCCTCTCAGAGGTGTCCAGAAAGAAATACACAAGGACCCCCTTCCAAAACAATAAAAATATATAAATGTTGCAGTTACCTAAAGGTGTGGTTCATGAGGAATCCGCAAGTATTTTTCCACCTCGATCTGTCTGAATAGGGCCTCCTAACTCACACAACAGCATGGTCCTGCAGACCAGCATACGACTGCATTGTTACTTGACCATAGAGTTCATTTTTGCGAGGCAGTGTGGGCCGTTAGAAGTGCTGAGAATGCAGCCTGATGAAGTATTTTGTACTGTTAAATATTATGCATATCACTATTTTTTTGTATTATTTTTATATGCCTACTATTATTATTATATTATTAAGCTTATTATCATCATCCTTCATGAAAGTTAAGCTTGTATGGATTAAAGATATTTTGGCTCAGTAATTTCGTAGTGTTTAGCCTGATTTAGATTTAGCCTGTGTTGACTGGGGGTCCAGTCAAAATGTCTAATAGGCATCTTTTACAATCATGCTTGCCAATGAAATATAATAATTGTATCATAAGGAAGAACTGCATGCTTCCTGCTATATGTCTTGTTTAAATTTTATTTTTACATTTCATTACCGCACAGACATCCATGAGGACAGTGGAATAGTGTTCATGTAGCTCAGTACTATCTTGTTGACATGTAACCTGTTATTTATTTATTTATTTATTTATTTATTTATTTATGGCCATATAAGCCTAAGCTAAGGGTGTCGAGTCACAATCTGAGGCTATTAATTATTTTTTTTTTTTACTTATTTAACATATTCTATCAATTAACACCAATAACCTAGGCTCTGAAATTAGAACAGGATGTTTCTAGGATAAAGAAGACCTAACAGACTCTATTTAAGTATATGCACTATTGCATGATAACAGAATGCATTCTTTTTTTAAAGGCTACCAGCTGCTATGGTCAGAAACAGGATTAACCAATTAGGATCATACTTCTACACTACTATTAGCACAGAGAGATCAAGATAAGAGCCAGTGAAGTAGCCTGCTGGAAGTGTACTGGAATTATTTGTGGGGTGATGAGGACAGACACGAAATAAAATCATGATTGCATGATCATTTTAAGGCACAATCTCTCATCAAACAATCTTCCCATAGTAATAACATTGCCATAAATTATCTTTATGATAGTTCCACTGAAATGATTAAAATAAACATGTTAATAATAGGGGAACATTATACCTTCTCTTATAAAACCTAACCTACTTTTCTTTTCTTTTTACTGCTGCTTATACCACTCTCCACATCCGAAGTGTTTCTGAATTATTTTAGATGTGAATGTGACCTACATCAAATGCAGCAAACAAGGCATTGATTTTAAGCAGAGTTTTAGCACAGACATGTGTGCGTGCTGTACAGTGGCAGTTGCTGCAATACGGATAGTGTAAGACTAGATAGACTAGATAGTGTAAAAATGTACACAAGTAGACACTGTTTCTAATTTTTTTTCAGGTTCACTGGGCCAAAGGAAATGAGGCAGTGAGACATACTTGGCATACAGTAAGCGGTTGCTTAGGGCCCGTGGACCACCAGGGGGCCCCACGATTTTTAAAATGGATATGCAAAAAAGTGCACTTTACTATCATTTGGCAAAGAGGTTTATGTATAATGCAGTTGCATGTGGTGTGAAAAGAAACAGTAATATTACTGACAACAGAAGATCATGAAGAAGCAGTGACCATGAAGTGTTCGTATCTATCTGGGGCGGAAAAACGCAAACAGAAAAAAACGAGGAGAGGAGAAATGGACCGAAAACAATGATAGGAAATTAATGCTAACTAATTGGATTTATTCCATGTGTCTGCTATTTTGCTTCTGCTTGTTGATGTAATTGAAATGGAAAAAATAGTGGCTAACTGCCTAGCTAGTTAGAGCACATCTAGAACACATGCCTAAAACAGAATCCCGCAAATTTGGAAAAAACAATATGGCCCATAGTACTGCTCAACATTTTCACACTACCCAGTATTCACAGCAGGTCTGTAGCATGGTGACCACCATTGCACAGCAGCTGGTATCCAATACATAGAGGTGGCTTTGTGGTTAGCACCCTTGCTTCACACCTCTGAGGTTGGGGGTTAACCCTATTTCCCACCTCTACCCTATGTGTGCGCGGAGCTGGCATGCTCTCTCAGTGCCTTAGGAAGATAGTGTGATTGTGCCATCCAGGGTGTCTCCCACCTTGTGCCCCAAGTCCCCTGGGACAGGCTCCAGGCTCCCTGTGACCCTGTAGGATAAGCAGTACAGAAAACGGACAGATGGAAGTGCATACATTTAAGATACTGTTAGCCCTTCTTTTTCCTAGAAACATCCTTTTCTCAGAGCCTACACTGAAAAAAAGCTCACTGAATTTATTTAATTCACTTGTGTACATCAGTGCCACCTGATTGATTCAAATCCCTGAATAAAATCGAACTCCGCACCCTTACCTGAGCTGAAGAGCAAACCCAGGTCACTGGCATTCTGCAACATTACTGCTCCACATTCCTGCTGTGCTATTCTACAGCACATGTTCTAACCATTTTAATTTAATACTATAAGTTATATGTTGTGTCAGTGCCAACGTCCTCACGTGATTTTATAATGTGACTGGTTTTACGTTCCTACTACGTGAATTGATCATGCTCACTTTATATAATTCAATCTAGTAATTAGAAACTTGTTTAAATTAAGTTTAATATAAGCAATGCAATCATGTCTTGATGAGAAACTTAATATTTTTATGTTATATCTGATTGGCCACATATTCCACTTGTTTTCAGTGTAGGTGAGAGAGAGGCTGACTGTTTATTGCAGCTATAAGAGGAACTAACTTCTCTCTTGGACGTTCCACAACATTAATGATGAATAATGAATAAATTAAAAACAGGCTACACATAATCATGGGAAATCACCCACTAACCTCTTGTCTTAAGGTGTGTTAGCGGTGTTTAGCTTTTTTTTTTTTTTTTTAAATCAGGAAATTGCCTTAAAAGCCCTGAAACTACAGCACCATTCTGTTCAACTGTCTTCAAAAAAGTCTTCATTCTTCATGTAACACGTTTTGATATGCAAATAGTCATAACAATTCAATGAATTTGCAGATAAGTCCATGACGTCCTCTGGCGACATTTAGTGACCTTTTTGAGGATGCGTTACCTACCCCGGAAAAAAAAAAGCTGGCGACAGTCTTCTGATCTCGGTTTATGAAAGGGGAAACTCCTGGTTTCCCCGAACTGTGTGTTAACAGAACAGGGCTAGTATGTAAAACCCGCTTTAGTAGTAAGGTGTGTATTTTGTTACTCGTGTAATAGAAGAAGCAGAAGCAGGCGCGCGCGTGAGCAGTATAAATCAGTAACCTGGCGGTTCTGCTGCAGTTTAAGGGGTTTTTAAGGCACTTTGCTGTTATAAAAAGGCCAAAGCTAACACAACAGTAACACAACAGTTTAGTGGGTGATGTTCCATTATTATATGTAGCCTGTTTATTACTTTATTCATTTATCATCGGTCACAAAATTTTCAAGCGAAAGTCGAGGCTTAGGTGAGCCAGCTAACACAGCATCTTTCATTGCTAACTAGCTAGCATGGCTCGGAAATGAACGTTCACCATGTTAGCTAATGGCTACACAGGCGACCAAGTGACACTTTTTTGTTCCTGTTCATTAAATTAGGCTGGATTATGAAGAAATTTACCTCAACTTATATATCGCACCGTAGAAGCTCTGGACGGCGGCAAAGTGCCGTTAAACCCAGTAACACCAAAAGCCAAAGGATGTCCAGTCAGGGATTCTTCGAGAAGCTGCCAGCTGAGGTGTTTGATTTAATATTAAATCACCTGTCAGGTGAGTACATTTTCACCAGGAACGACCTGCCGTTTCCCCGCTTCACCGACGGTTTACCGGTACTCCTGTTTAGCGTCACAAAAACCGTGCATAATTAAAAAAAAACAAACAAACAAACAAAAAAAAAAAACAAAAAAAAAACTGAAACTTATTTAATAAAAACCCAAACATACAAAATTTAACTGTGAGTATTTCCAGGTTGTATCAGTGTTCTGACGGATTTTCTGTTCCACCTTAAAGGATCCCGGATTTACAATCTCGCGCTGTGAATAAACACACAGCAGTGTATCAGTACTCTATATGAAGAAAGTTTACTGTAGGACATTCACTATAGACTTTCTCAAAACATCTAAAAAAAATCTGTTAAAAAAAAATCTAAAAAGTGTAATCTATCAAAATGCTCAATATAAAGAAACTTTCCTCCGTCATATTTATTAAGGATGTTCATGACTTTAGCTTCCTGAGTGGAGTTTGGGCTGTAAAATGTCCAGTTTCACTGTTCATTAATAACATCTAACGTGCTAACATACTGTGCACCTCTGCAATCGGTTTTTTTAATTTATGGGGTTAGAATTGTGTCATATTTCCAAATAAACAGATTAAAATCCACGAATAAACGTAGAGAGATTCACAAAAATTAAACAAATTCACAAGTAAATAAAATGAGATTTGCAAATAAAAAATGTCACAACTCATAAAAACTTTTGTGCGTTTGTGGATTCTGAAACATTTCTAGCGTCAAGACGTGCACACAAATCCACCGACAGGTAGACTCCACCCACCGTCTACTCGGGCCAGGGCGGGAACATATTGCACCGTTACAATGATGCTGTTAGATGGTTAAAACCACTCACCTGTCGTGATTCCTCCTGATCAGCCAGGACGAGAGCCTTTATAATATACGAGCTCGGTGCAATATGACTCCGTTCCCGCCCTGATCGTGAAACAAAACGTGATTGGTTGGAGCGAGAACGTGCTACGATTGGTCAGCGCAGTGTGGCCGTTATCTGATTGGCTTGAGTAGACGGTGGGTGGAGTCAACCTGTCGGTGGATTTGTGTGCACGTCTTGACGCTAGAAATGTTTCAGAATCCACAAACGCACAAAAGTTTTTATGAGTTTTATGAAACACTTCTAACCCCATATTAATTAGACCATTATTTGTTTCAATTGACTATGCTGCTTTTTGATGAGTGTTATATAAATGCTTTATTAGTTAAATGGTTGGCTGGTGGCAAACAAAGCTGAAAACCACTTTATGTTCTACAGGATGAACATACAATATATTGTTACATAGCAAATTCAGAGGTTCCCAATAAAAAAAAAGACTAGGGTGAAATATTTGATTCATGTGAATTTTGATAATCTGCTGAATTGTGTTTCACAGATGAGAGCATGATTCTTGACATGCATTGGAAACCCAGAAAAAAGTTATAGCAAATAGTTATAGTAGAAGACAATTTCTTTCATGTCAAAGTCACAGGGCTATCAGATTTTTGAGACGTTTTGACAATGAGGTTATTGGAATTAGGCAGAAAGTGCAATTTACCTGCATCTGATCAAGTCATGTCAATGGCTTTATTGTTATTTCAACCATATACAGCTAGTTAGTACACAGTGAAATGAAACAGTGTTCCTCCAGGACCATGGTGCTACATAAAACAACACAGAACTACAAGAGACTACACATTTTTTTTTTTACATAAAGTGCATGTGCAACATATGTAAACAGCACAAGACAGTACAATAACTACCAAAATAGGACAATAGGCATAGTAAGATACAGTGCAGCGGTGACTAGTACACAGTTCTAGTAAGAAAGTGAATCAGATATGACAGTAGTGCAAAAGGGTAACAATATAATAAGTTGCTATAAATTTAAACATAACATACTATGACATAGTATTCAGCAGATAAGCTTATACTATATATAGACACAGCAGTTATTGGGGTAGCAGCCAGGTAGAGAGTATAAGTAGTGACAAAAAATTATATACGATATTTTGTAAATACTGTAGCAGCAAAAATGCAGGTAGTAAATACAGAGATGTGCAAAAATTGCAAAGAGAGTGGGATGGTGTTCAGTTGAGAGAGTGTGTGTGTGTGTGCATGTTGTCAGTCCAGTCTCTGAGTATTTAGGAGTCTGATGGCTTGGGAGAAGAAACTGTTGGACAGTCTGGCTGTGAGGCCCGAATGCTTTGGTACCGATTGCCAGACGGCAGGAGGGTGAAGAGAATCTATGAGGGGTGTGTGGGGTCATCCACAATGCTGGTGGTTTTGCGGATGCAGTGTGTGGTGTAAATGTCTATGATGGAGGGAAGAGAGACCCTCATGATCTTCTCAGTTGTCCTCACTATCCGCTGCAGGGTCTTGCGATCCGAGACGGTGCAATTTCCAAACCAGGCAGTGATGCAGCTGCTCAGGATGCTCTCGATAGTCCCTCTGTAGAACATGGTGAGGATGGGGGGTGGGAGATGGGCTTTCCTCAGCCTTTGCAGAAAGTAGAGATGCTGCTGGGCTTTCTTTGTTATGGAGCTGGTGTTGAGGGACCAGGTGAGGTCCTCCGCCAGGTGAACGCCAAGAAATTTGGTGCTCTTGAGTCAACAACCATCCATTTAGTTTTGTCCACATTCAGAGACAGGTTGTTGGGTCCGCACCAGTCCGTTAGCCACTGCACCTCCTCTCTGTATGCTGACTCGTGGTTCTTGCTGATGAGACCCACCACGGTCGTGTCATCGGCGAACTTGATGATGTGGTTCGAGCTGTGCATTGCTGCACAGTCGTGAGTCAGCAGAGTGAACAGCAGTGGACTGAGCACACAGCTCTGGGGGGCCCCAGTGCTCAGTGTGGTGGTGTTGGAGATGCTGTTCCCGATCCGGACTGACTGAGGTCTCCCAGTCAGGAAGTCCAGGATCCAGTTGCAGAGGGAGGTGTTCAGGCCCAGCTGGTTCAGCTTTCCAATCAGGTGCTGAGGAATGATTGTGTTGAATGCTGAACTGAAGTCTGTGAACAGCATTCGAACATATGTGTCTTTTTTGTCCAGGTGGGTGAGGGCCAGATGGAGGGTGGTTGTGATGGTGTCCATCCGTTGAGCGGTTGGGACGATACGCGAATTGCAGGGGATCCAGTGAGGGAGCAGCAGGGTCTTGATGTGCCTCATGATGAGCCTCTCAAAGCACTTCATGATGATGGGTGTGAGTGCAATGGGACGGTAGTCATTGAGGCAGGACACTGAAGACTTCTTCAGCAGGGGGACGATGGTGGTGGCCTTGAAGCACGTTGGAACGACGGCGCTGCTCAGGGGGGTGTTGTCTGTGAAAACATTTTCCAGCTGGTCTGCACATCCTCTGAGCACTCTGCCAGGAATGTTGTCTGGTCCAGCAGCCTTCCGTGGGTTAACTCTGTGTAGAGTTTTCCTCAGTCGTGGTAAGACACAGCACCTGGTCATTGGGAGGAGGGGTGGTCTTCCTCACCGTCACATCATTCTGCGCCAGTTGTTTGGCACCTTTGGAAGGGAGGCCTCACTATCACAGGCAAGTGATGTTGTCCTGTAGTTGGTGATGGCCTGGATGCCCTGCCACATGCGCTGCGTGTCTCCGCTGGCCTTGAAGTGGTTGTGGATTCTCTGTGCATGTGCGCGCTTTGCCTCTCTGATGGCCCGGGACAGTTTGGCCCTCGCTGTTCTTAGGGCTGCCTTGTTGCCTGCTCTGAAGGCGGAGTCTCAGGTCCTCCGCAGCTCACGCACCTCTGCAGTCATCCACGGCTTCTGGTTGGATCGTGGAGACAGTGATGTCATCAATGCACTTGCTGATGTAGCTGGTCACTGATGCCGTCCCTCCAAGTTGGTGAAGTCGCCGTCAGTTGCCGCTTCCCTGAACATGTGCCAGTCAGTGTCCTTAAAACAGTCCTGAAGAGCAGAGATGGCTCCTGCTGGCCAGGGTTTCACCTGCTTCAGAACCGGTTTGGAGCGTCTGACAAGCGGTCTGTATGCTGGGATTAGCATAACAGAGATGTGATCTGAGTAGCCGAGGTGGGGGCGGGGCTCCGCCCGGTATGCGCTGGGGATGTTTGTGTAAGCAAGATCCAGTGTGTTCTCCCCTCTCGTTGCAAAGTCCACATGCTGATGGAATTTAGGGAGTACTGACTTGAGATTTGCATGGTTGAAATCTCCGGCAACAATAAACAGTCCATCAGGTTGTGCATTCTGCAGTTCGCTAATAGCCCCATACAGTTCACAGAGCGCATCTTTAGCATTAGCGCTGGGGGGAATGTACACTCCGATCATAAGGACAGTGGTGAATTCCTGTGGTAAATAAAATGGTCTGCGTCTAACAGTCACAAACTCCACCAGCGATGAGCAGTAACTAGAAACCAGCACCGAGTTCTTGCACCATTCCGTACTGATGTGAACACACTGATATTTCAAATGCCAAGTTCACAGGGCCAAATGCAAAGTTCACAGGGCCATTATTAAAAAAATCCTACAGTAAAATGACTTCATACTGAATTTTTTTTTTTTCTTTTTTTTTACAGTAGATGCTATATCATATGCAGTTATCAGCTTTTGGAGATGTTTTGAGAATGAGATGATTTATAAAGAAGAAAGTGAAATTTGTCTACAACCGATACCAACTTCACAGGGCCTTTATTAAAACGCCCTACAGTAAAACTTCTTCATACTGAGTATTTATACAACATATTAATAACATAAGTTATATAATAATATTATATAATTTATTTTTGTAATGAAATACGAAGGTCCTTACGCTTTATTGCACACCATTCACTGAATTGTGTAAATGCATATTAGTGCTCTTCATGGCACCATTTACAGGAGCGAGATTGTAAGTCCTGGATCTTTTAAGATGGATCAGAAAATCCAAATAAGAAGCCTCCTGAGAGTAAGCCAGGTCTAAAAAGTTTGCCTAAGAGTTTTCCTAATCAAATTATTCACTCTGATCCTCTGTCAAAATGTCATCAAAAGATATAAATACTTATAAATATCAATAAGAGATAAATACTTTTTGCATCAGTGACCCCATTAATTGTAAAATTAAAAAATTCCACGGACCTCCTTCAACCATAATTCAGCTATTCCGATATTGGGCTTATTTAAATGTGGCTATTATTGTAATAAAACTTTTTATTCCTGAAATTTCCACCAAATTAGGTCCAAGAAGACATTATTTACAGGCCCTGAGGTTGAGGTTTGGAGTAAACTTATTCGTTCAATTCATTCATGTGACCAGTCAAATAGGCTGTGAAAACAATTACAGACAGCTGATTATGTATGGTGGCAAATCTGTGCCAAAATCCAAGCAAATTATTGACGGTCGTGCATGGTAAATTACAGTACAGCAGATGTCCTGCGTGCGCGAGTTCTCCTCCTTATTTATTTATTTATTTATTTATTTAACCCCCCAGGCAGAGTGTTTTTTCTGTTGTTATGTAGTCGATTATTAGGTTTTTCCAATGTGTGATATTAATGATATTCTTTGATTTAGAGTTTGCTAGTATGGTTTTCTTGGCAATATTAAGCACAGTAAGAAGAACTGTTCTATTTTCCTTTGTGATATTGATCCCAGATGTATCTCAGAGTAAGCAGAGTGAAGGGGAGAGTGGGATAGTGTGATTTAGAAAATGAGATATTTCCTTAGTGATTTGTTTCCAGAAGTGCTTCACTGGTCTGCAGTCCCATATGGCATGTATGTAATCATCTGTTGTATTTTGTGTGTACTGTGTTGAGAGGTCGGTTTCCCCATAGCCCATACATCCTTTTATACATCCTACAACCTGTAGTGAATTCTTTGGATTACTATAGCTATGTATTACTACTATTACTAGTTTTAGCTATGTAGGATATGTTCTGTAAAATTTGTGGCCAAAAATCTACTCTGGGTGCTATTGCTAAGTCATCTTCCCATTTTTACATGATATGGTAATTGTAGAGTTGGAATTGGATATTATATGTATCTATATATATATAATCTATATACACTGCTCAAAAAAATTAAAGGAACACTTTTTAATCAGAGTATAGCATCAAGTCAATTAAACTTCTGGGATATTGATCTGGTCAGTTAAGTAGCAGAGGGGGTTGTTAATCAGTTTCAGCTGCTTTGGTGTTAATGGAATTAACAACAGGTGCACTAGATGGGCAACAATGAGATGACCCCCAAAACAGGAATGGTTTTACAGGTGAAGGCCACTGACATTTTTTTCCTTACTCATCTTTTCTGACTGTTTTTCACTAGTTTTGCATTTGGCTAGGGTCAGTGTCACTACTGGTAGCATGAGGCGATACCTGGACCCTACAGAGGTTGCACAGGCAGTCCAACTCCTCCAGGATGGCACATCAATACGTGCCATTGCCAGAAGGTTTGCTGTGTCTTCCAGCACAGTCTCAAGAGCATGGAGGAGATTCCAGGAGACAGGCAGTTACTCTAGGAGAGCTGGACAGGGCCGTCGAAGGTCCTTAACCCATCAGCAGGACCGGTATCTGCTCCTTTGTGCAAGGAGGAACAGGATGAGCACTGCCAGAGCCCTACAAAATGACCTCCAGCAGGCCACTGGTGTGAATGTCTCTGACCAAACAATCAGAAACAGACTTCATGAGGGTGGCCTGAGGGCCCGACGTCCTCTAGTGGGCCCTGTGCTCACTGCCCAGCACCGTGGAGCTCGATTGGGATTTGCCATTGAACACCAGAATTGGCAGGTCCGCCACTGGCGCCCTGTGCTTTTCACAGATGAGAGTAGGTTCACCCTGAGCACGTGTGACAGACGTGAAAGGGTCTGGAGAAGCCGTGGAGAACGTTATGCTGCCTGTAACATCGTTCAGCATGACCGGTTTGGTGGTGGGTCAGTGATGGTCTGGGGAGGCATATCCATGGAGGGACGCACAGATCTCTACAGGCTAGACAATGGCACCCTGACTGCCATTAGGTATCGGGATGAAATCCTTGGACCCACTGTCAGACCCTATGCTGGTGCAGTGGGTCCTGGGTTCCTCCTGGTGCACAACAATGCCCAACCTCATGTAGCGAGAGTATGCAGGCAGTTCCTGGAGATTGAAGGAATTGATACCATTGAATGGCCCCCACGCTCACCTGACCTAAATCCAATAGAACACATCTGGGACATTATGTTTCGGTCCATCCGACGCCGCAAGGTTGCACCTCAGACTGTCCAAGAGCTCAGTGATGCCCTGGTCCAGATCTGGGAGGAAATACCCCAGGACACCATCCGTCGTCTCATTAGGAGCATGCCCCGACGTTGTCAGGCATGCATACAAGCACGTGGGGGCCTACAAACTACTGAGTACCATTTTGAGTTGCTGCAATGAAATTTCAGCAAAATGGACTAGCCTGCTGCATCATTTTTTCACTTTGATTTTTGGGGTGTCTTTGAATTCAGCCCTCTGTAGGTTGATAATTTTCATTTCCATCAAACGATGTGGCATCCTTTCGTTCCTAACTGGGTAATCCCAGTGCATATCAGTATAGATATCCAGCATGATATTTTTCCCCATTGAGATCTGATGTGTTTTCAAAGTGTTCCTTTAATTTTTTTGAGCAGTGTATTTAGTTGGTAGTGAGATATTCAGAAATTCTGATACTAATGGGGGGAGGTGTAATGTGTTTTCTTTTAGGATGATTTTAGAGTATATAGTCGATCTGAGTTGTAGAAATTCAAAGAAATATTTATTTTCTAGTCCATGCTTCTCGGCTAGATATGGAAATGATTTAAAGGTGTTAGTTAGATATATGTGTTTAAGATGTGTATTGCCTTTTTCTACCCATGTGGAGATGTTTGTTATCTTCACTGTGTTTGCAAAGTTGGGGCTGTGCCATATGGGAGTGTGTTTGGTTAGTTGGAGTGGTGAATTTATAGTTTTATAAAATTTCCACCATGCTGTTAAAGTCGCTGCAGTTGTTGGGCTTTTGAAGCAGGGGTGGTGTTTGATAGCTGTGCGGATGAATGGTACATCCTAGATTCTGATTTCTTTGCGTAGTGCTTGTTCAGTATCTAGCCATATCTCATCTGTTGGACTGGGTTTTATCCATTTGATTATATTTTGGAGTTGGTTAGTGAGGTAATATTGTTGAAAGTTTGGGGTATCAAGTCCTCCATGCTATTTGGGTCTATGTAGAGTGGTTAATTTGATTCTGGGAGGTCTGTTTTTCCAATAAAATTTAGTGATACTGGAACTGAGTGATTTGAACCAGGAAGGGGGAGATGAGCTGAGATCATTGAAAATAAGTAATTTATTTTGGGTAGTATTGACATTTTTATGGATGCTATTCTACTAATGAGAGAGAGGGGAAGCTTTATCCAGCATTGGAGATCATTATTTATGGTGTTCAGTAATGGGTTAATATTGAGTTTATGCAGGTTTGACAGCTTGGCGAAGATTTTGACACCAAGATAAGTGATCAGGGCTTGTGGGGATGGGTAGACATTGCACTATAGTTTCAGGGAGTTTCATGTTGAGAGGGAACATAGTGGATTTGGTCCAGTTAATTGAGTAATTGGAAAGTTTGGAATATTTTTTGACTGTGTGAATAGTTTCTTATATTGAATCTGTAGGTTTTTTGCAAGAAGAGTAAAATGTTGTCAGCAAATAAACTGATTTTGTGTTCCATGTTTGCTGTCTGGATCCCATTAATGTTTACATTTTGTCTTATTCCTGCTGTTAATGGTTCTATAAAAATGGCGAATAGGAACGGAGAGAGTGCGCATCCTTGTCTAGTGCCTCTGTGCTGTGTGAAACTTTGTGATATTAGTCCATTAGTGATAACTGTGGCCTTTTGTGATGTGTAGAGAATTTTTATCCACTGAATAAATGATTCATCAACACCTTATTTATAAAGTGTGGTAAGTAGAAATTTCCAGTCAACTTTGTCAAAGGCTTTCTCCATGTCAAATGTTACTGTTGCTGATTCTAGATTTTATATGATGTGTAATGTATCAGGTTGAGGAGTCTATACATGTTGGTGGCTGACTGTCTGCTTTTAATGAATCTGGTTTGATCTGGGTTGATTATTGAAGGAATGATTGTTTCAATTCTAGTAGCTAGAGTCTTGCTTATTATTTTGTCTGTGTTGATCAATGATGTAAGATGGTAACTAGAGGGTAAAGTGGGGTCTTTGTTGGATTTTAAGTGAAGTGAGATACTGGTGGTATTCATTTCTGTTGGTAGTGTCATATTCTGTTTAATTTTTGGATACTAATCTGTTAAATAGTGGTTCCAAAATAGCCCAGAACTGTGTTTAGAATTCAGCCAGAAATCCGTCAGGACGTGGTGCTTTATTATTAGCCATATTATTAAAGGCGTTATAGATCTCTTCTAGTTCTATCAGTTTATCTATGGAATTTACTTGTACTTCTGTTAATTTTGGTAGCTTGATATTATTTAGAAAGTTATCGATGTCTCTGTGTCCAGATCTTCAAGTGACCAGTATAGGTCTTGAAAGAATGATCTAAATGTATTGTTAATTCCCCCTGGGGTTTGTATGGTCTTTGTATGAGTTCTTGATAATTGGGATTGTTGTTCTTTCTTTATTTAGTTTAATGAGGTTTGCTAGGAATTTTTCAGATTTATTATTATATTTATATATTTATAAGTTTTCATGCCTGAGTCTTTGTAGTAGGAATTGAAGTTTTTTTTTTTTTGTTCACGAAGTCATTGTATTCTAGTTTGAGTTTCGTTAAATCTGTTTCTGGGCTTCCTGTGGGGTTGATTGCCTTTAGTCTCTCAGAAGATTAGAAGTTAATTCTAATCTTTTGTTCTAATTTATTTCATTTTCAATATTTTTCTTTTTCTTATATGATGCATAGGGTATTATTTTTCCTCTGAGAACGGCTTTCCCTGTTTCCCATAATAGCGTTGGTGGGGTTTCTGGGGAATCATTTATTTTGATGAAGGATGCCCATTCTCTTTTGATGAGCCTATCAAATTCCGGATCTTTGAGTAATGATGTGTTAAAGCACTATCTATCACTATTGTCTTCTGAAGGTGATTTCTATTCCAGGTAAGAGATACAGGAACATGATCACTGATTGTAATAGAGTGAGTTTGTGTGATTCATCTATATGGTATCATTGAGTTACTGGTTCGAAAGAAATCAGTGTGAGAGTGTGTATGGTGAGGTGGTGAGTAATTTGTGTATTCCTTGGTGTTTAGGTGTTGTAGTCGTCAACAGTTGACAAGTTCAAAGTCAGACGTGTATTGCCTTATTGTTCCTGTGGTCCGCCAATTCGGTGTTTTATGTGTACTAGTGGTTTTACCTAATTCTGGGTTGATGAATGTGTTATAGTCGCCACCGATTATGATTTGGGAGTCCAGGAAGTTTGCGAGATGTTTGAAGAAGGTATAGTTAACAGACTGTTGTTGATAGAGATGTTTATAATGATGTATCTGCCTTCGGGGGCCGGTGATAGCAGTGTTGTGTGTGAATGTGACTTTTCTGTTTATCAAAATTACTACACCTCTGTTTGATGTAGCAATTTTGATAAATAGAAAAGTGGGCAGAGAAAATGTGACTGAATTGTGGGGTGTGTAATTTGTGACTGTCTGGTTCAAGAGATATGTTTCTTGGAGTAAGCATATGTCTGTGTTTGGTGTAGTAAGATGCTGTAGTACTTTGTTTTTTTTTTGTTTTTTGTTTTTTTATCATGTTCCAAGTCACGTATTTGATTAATGTCATATTTTTGGGAGATCTCTTGTTGGGTTTATCAGTGGTGTACTATTGTTTGTATGTTGATGCGTATGTGTGTGATGGCATACCAATAGATCTACAGTATGTGAGTATTGCTGTGTATTGCTGTGTACTAGCTTACTTGTCAGTGTTATTTTATTGGGTTGTTTTGTATGTGAGCATGGTGGTGTATATCTGAGATATAAATCATGGGGATGGACAAACAGACAAAGAACAACAGTTAACAACAGAGGATAAAAAGTGGTGGTGTGAGTTTTTCGGGGAAACATTGGCTGAAGAGTGAGACTTCAGTGTGATGAATTAATGTATGGCAGTCAAGCTTATACCTAAGGTGTTTTGTTCTATGTTGTTTAGCGATAGTGTGTGTTGTGTGTGTATTAAGGCAGGGATAGCGGGGCTGAAGGGTTGCAATGGACAGCAGATCAGTGGTATTTATGAGATTTAGTGAGTGTGTATTTTGGTGTGGTTATGCGTTCTGTGTGCCTAAAGCAGAAGAATTTTTTTTTCCTTTTTTTGTAGGTAGGTAGGTCGTTATATAGATCAAATCAAGATAGATCGACAGATTGATTGATAGATAGATAGATCGATAGATAATAGATAGATACATTGATAGATAGATATTTATATAAAGTATGAGAGGTTGGTATTTAGATCAAATTTAGATCGAATCAAGATAGATAGATAGATAGATAGATAGATAGATATTCAAATCAGGTTTTGTGGTGTGGTTATGCACTGTGTGTGCCTAAAAGCAGAGGGATTGTTTTTCCCTTTTCCACTGTATGGCCAAAAGTTTGTGGATACCTGACCATCAAACCCATATGTGGTTCTTCCCTAAACCGTTGCCACAAAGTTGGAAGCACACAATTGTATAGAATGTCTCTGTATGCTGTAGCATTACAATTTCCCTTCACTGGAACTAAGAGGCTCAAACCTGTTCCAGCATGACAATGCCCCTGTGCACAAAGCGAGTGGAGTGGAGAGTGGAGCTTATTATAACATCAAAGAGGGGACTAAATCTAGAATGGGATGTGATGCACAAAGCACATATGGGTGTGATGGTCAGGTGTCCACATACTTTTGGCCATATAGTGTACATAGATAGGTAGATATTTTCAAAGATTATTGGAAAAGTAAAAGGATAGATAGATAGATAGATATTTTCAAAGATTATTTAAAAAATAAAAAATATATAGATAGATATTTACATAAAGGATGATGGTTGGTATTTGTATAGGTAAATTACTGATAGGTAGATCCAGGTAGATAGGGATAGATAGATAGATAGATAGATAGATAGATATTAATATAAAGGTATGTAGGTGGTGTGAGTAGAGGTCACGTTTTTATCTTGGTATAACTGTCCGTGTATGAAAAGTTTATCCACTCATAAAACTGCTCTTCTTCCTTCTTTTATCATTTCTCTTCCTATGGTTAGGACTTTCTTCCTTCTGATTATAATTTCGTGTGGAAACTGATCGTTAATTCCATAGTCTGTTCCTCAAAGTTCTCTTCCTTTGCTCAAGATAAGTTCCTTGTGTTTATACTGTCCTACTTTTGTGACGATGGGTCTTGGTCCTTTACTTTGGGGGTTTTTCCCTCCTAGGCGGTGAACTCGGTAGAATGCGATATTTGTTGATGTTTCAGTTGGGATTTTTAGTTTGTGTTCATGAATTTTTTAATCACATTTTCAGGGTCTTCGGATGGGTGTTCTGGGATCCCAGAAAAAACTATATTGTCTCTCATGCTGCACACTTGTAAATCCAGAATAGTTTCTTTCATTTGTTTGTTTTATTGGGTCACTAATGAGAGCTGTGTCGTGAGTTTGCTAACAGATAAGAGTAGTGTTTTTTCCTCTGTTAGCGCTGTGAATTGCTCCTGACTGAACTCCAGGCTTACATGTATTGCCTGGAATTCTCTGTGCAATGCTTCAACCAGAGAGAGTCTTGCATCCAAGTCCTAAGGGTTTATTATCGACGGAGTGTAACATGTCAGTAACCTCTGCGCAGCATGGTGAAGTTTGCTGGTCTTTGGCTTCTCTCAGTGAGCTTTTTCTTTGTTCATGTTGGCATAGGTATAGTAATAGTGGTTGATATATTTCTCAAGCTCTTCCAGGTCGTCAGAGAGGATATTGTTGGTGTTTTGACGATGTGAAGTGTGTATTTTCCATTGCTAGATATTGTTGCTATGGCTGGAAATCTAGCAGCAGAGGGCGCCTTTATCAAGGAGGTACCTCATTTATCAATCTTTCAGGAAAGTTGTGTATAAACGTTTGTGTAAACCAAACCACCGGATTTACAAAAGTTTTGGAAACGCTGATTTTCTTCGTACCTGTGTGTGTGTTGATAACCCATAAAGTGCAACACTCATTCCCGACACAGCTCGTAGTGACATCCACAAAAGTCCATAAAAGGTCAAGTGCTGGGAGCATGAAATGAATGATGAGGGTAAAGGCTGAAAGGCAGAAGTGGAAGTTATTTTGACTCACTATTATGCGAATAAAAATAATACTAATAATAAATATAATAATAAAAAATAATAAATAATATATAATATGTTAATATTAACTTTTTTGGCAGTGGTGGCTGAACATTTAAGGCTCTGGGTACGAAGATCAGGGGTTCAAGCCCCAGCAATGTCAAGCTGCTGCCGTTGGGCACTTGAGCAAGACCCTTAACCACATCTGCTCCAGGGGTGCCGTATCATGGCTGACCCTGCGCTCTGACCCCAGCTTCCTAGCAAGCTGGGATATGTGAAAAACTGCATTTCAGTGGCTCTATACTCGTACTCTGCACAACGACAATAAAGTTGAATCTAATCTAATCTATTCTTTAGTTAATGGCGGGGGGGGGGGGAGTCATGGGACGCGTCACTCTTCACTCTTTCTGATAAAATTGAAGCATGGATCAGAAAACTGTTATTATGGGAACTCACTCGGACAATGATAACTTTGATGGTTTCCCGTTCCTGGATGAGCACCATGTCAAAAGCCAACTTGCGGCCGGTTATTGGGGCTAAATGACATGCAAATGCAGTATTTCCCTGAAAATGAGTATTTTCCTGAAAATCAAGCCATGTCTGTAACAGAAGAGTGGATTACAGTAGAAACCCCTTTACAGAGACATCATTGACAGGAATGGCAATTGAATTGCCAAATACAGAGAACTGAGTGAAAACTTCTCCCATTCGCATCAACCTATCTCTGTGAGACTGTTTTTCAGCACTGTTGCACTTGAAGAACAAGAATAGAGCCAGAATCATGGTTGAAGATAGTTTGCGTCTTTTCCTCAGCCCTACTCAGCCACGACTGGACTGCCTCGCATTCTCTATCCAAGCCCAATCATACCACTGAGTGCCTAGTCCCAAACTTTGAAGTTGTTTTATAATATATATTAATCTTTATCCATCTAACATCCGGGGAGGGGGGGTCGCAAAACATTGTCATTTTTAAAATCTGGTCGTGCTCACGAAAAGGGTAAGAACCGCTGATTTAGTGTTAGTTAGTACTTTGAAATTCCCTGGTTTGCATGATCACAGTTGTGGTTAAGGTTGCCAGCTGTGCTGAATTAGCTGGGAATGTCCTGTATTTTGGTAGAAATGAACACGACTCCCACCCCAACGATCACCCCACTCCATTCATTCCTGGTACATGGGATGCCTAAGGGGAACTCCCACCAAGGTCGATCAGTAAAATGAAGAAAGATCACGGCCTTGATCAGCATGTATTTTGAAATAGCCTAATGTACATGTAAATGGTATAGACTTTTTTAAATGTTGTGTGTGATGGTAATGACATTTTTTCCTTGTATTAGTTAATGATTTTTTAATGTATAAGAAAAAAATTTACAAAGAATGTACAAAGAACTGGATTTTTTGCCGAATCAAACTTTTTAAACAAATAATAACATGTTTAGTAAGTGTACACACTGTATAACTAAGCTTCTAAGGTCATGTTGCAAAATTATGAATATTAATAGTATTTTCGATCTTCAAATTTTCGATTGATCACTGCCCTTGCAGATATGTGCTCCACTGTCACTTCTCATTTCCATCATAACTTCAGGTGAAACTCTAAAGTTGTTCTCTGAAATGCTTTTGTGATGTTGCTGATGTTGTTCATGTTGCTTTTCTCTTAACTTTATTTACATATGTGACCTTGAAGTAATCCAAAAGTAATCAGATTACATTACTTTCATATTGTGGTACTTAGATTATGTTACTGATAACTTTTTTTTTTTTTTATTAAGTAATTTGTAAGTGTAATAGAATACATTTTTAAAGTAACTCTCCCAACCCGGCTTTCCATATATTATTTTTTTCTAGCTGTAGAAGCCAGTGTTTTCAGCATGGTATCAAAAAGCATCAGTAACTGCATCGTAAGGCATCTGTCCACTTCGGCCTGGAGGAACCAGATGATTTTGCAGAAGTTTCACTGCACATCACCCAAAGCTGAACACTTGAACACAATACTTGATCATTTCAGATCCCTTGGTATGATTTAAGGTTGTTTTCAGCCACAGCAGTTTTGCATGTGGTAAAATTTAGTGTTCTTAATGACACATCATTATACTATTTTCAGGGTAACATCATATCCCCTTCTTCACAGGTTTACTGTTCAAGAGATGCACTCTGTTACTACCAACCAAGGAAAGACTGAAGTTTATTTATAACACATTTTCACAGGTAGGGTCAAATATATTCTCTGTGAGACAGTCCTTCAGAAATGTGGCAGTGAATTTCAGCAAAAACAAGTGCAAACAAGATCTAGAAAGGCGACCGAATCAGTGGGCCATTTAACAAATTGCAACATCGTTGCATAGTTTAGTTGTTGGTCATTCAAAGAGGTAATTTTAACTGAATTTAAAATGTGTAGAGTTGTCAATGAGGAGATTTGTTGAACGGCTGATATAAATGGTGGGGATCTGCCCCACCTGCCCCTATGGACAAGCTTACTGCTTAGAAATTTGAAAACACATAAAGGTATTCTCATTAGATCTCGTTATATACACGTCTGAAACGGGACTAAATGGAACGAAATGCAAAAACACACTATCAATAAGAGAAAGAGTACAATAAAAAAAATAGCCTATGGTTGTTAACAAAACTATTGGTAGGAACTAACCTATCACAGTCACAGGATCATAGTCACACATTTTCTATAAAGTTACAGAATCATGCCTACTTTCTATTAGTGCAAGGGATTGCACTTCCCAAATTCCAGGACATGTGGAAAAGAATTCAAAATGTCAAAGTTACAGTTACATCGTAAAAGTTCCGACAAACGATGTAAAAAAAAAAACATCCGTGTGCAAAAAAAAGTTCCTATTTGTTTCTACCTGTTTATTAATTGCAAATCATGTACACACAATATTTTATTAATTGTAAACCGTGTACATGCATCAACCTCACTTACAAAATGTATAATGGACAGTTGAAGACTGAGGTGAAGACCAGTTGAAGACCAGGTGATTTTTTTTTTCTTTTTCTAATCTTCAACTGTCCAGTTTGGGTGAGTCTGTGGCCATGATAGTCTCAGATACCTGTTCTTGGCTGACAGGAGAGGAACCTGATCTGGTCTTCTGCTGTTGTAGCCCATCCACCTCAAGGTTTGATGTTTTGTGCATGCTGAGATGCTTTTCTGCTCACCATGGTTGTAAAGTGTGATTATATGAGTTACTATATCCTTCCTGGCATCTTGAACCAATCTGACCTCGCCTTATCATCAAGGCATTTCCACCCACAGAAATGTCATTCACTTAATTATTTTTTGTTTTTCGCACCATTCTGTGTAAACTCTAGAGACTGTTGTGTGTGAAAATCCCAGAAGATCAGCAGGTTATGAAATACTCAAACCAGCCCATCTGGTACCAATATCCATGCCACGGTTAAAGTCGCAGAGATCACATTTTTTCCCCATTCTGATGTTTGATGTGAAGATTAACTGAAGCTCTTGACCTGTATCTGCATGATTTTATGCATTGTGCTGCTGCCACATGATTGGCTGATTGGATAACTGCATAAATGTGCGGTGTACAGATGTTCCTATTAAAGTAGATGGTGAGTGTATGTAGCATATATATATACTCACCAGCCACCTCATGGAATGGATTCCACAAGGTGTTGGAAAAAATTCCTTTGAGATTCTGCTCTATCTTGAAGTGATTGCATCACATAATTGCTGCAGATTTCTCATCTGCACCTTCCTGCTGCAAATCTCTGGTTCTGTCACATTCCAAAGGTGTGTTCTATTGGATTCAGATTTGGTGACTGGGGAGGCCACTGAAGTACACTGAACTCATCATCATGTTCCCGGAACTGGTTTGAAATGGCTTGTGCTTTGTAACAGGGCACGTTATCATACTGGAAGCCATTATATGGTGGGTGAATTGTGGCCATAAAGGGATGCACATGATCAGAAAAAAATACTCAGAAAGGGTGTGGCAGTCAAACGATGCTTGGTTGGTATTAAGGGACCCAGTATGAAGAAAACATTCCCCACACCATTACACCACCACCAGCCTGTACTCCTGACACAAGTCAGGGTGGATACATGCAGAAATTGAGCTTCATCAGACCAGGAGACATTTTATCACTCTTCAACTGTATGCTTTTGGTGAACCTGCACCCATTGTAGCCTCATATTCCTGCTCTTTGCTGACAGGAGTGTAACCTGATGTGGTCTTCAGCTGTTGTAGCTCATCTGCTTTAAGGTTTTTCATGTTGTGTGTTCTAAGATGTTTTACTGCTCAACACAGTTGTGAGTGAGAGTGGTCATTTGAGTTACTGTAGCCTTCCTTACATCCTGAACAAGTCTGACCATTCCCCTCTGACATCTCTCATCAACAAGGCATTTCCACCCACAGAACGTCAGTTCACTGACTGTGTCTTTGTTTTTAGCACCATTCTCTGTAAACTCTAAAGAGTTGTGTGTTGTGTGTGAAAATCCCAGGAGTTTCCGAAATACTCAACCCAGCCCATTTGACACCAACAACCATGCCGCGGTCACTGAGATCACGGTTTCTCCCCATTCTGATGTTTGATGTTTGATGAAGCTCTTGACCTGTATCTACATGATATTATGCATTGTGCTTTTGTTGCATGATTGGTTGATGAGATAATTACATGAATGAGCAGGTGTATAGTGTAGATTTGGCCAGTCTGTCTACTTGGTGCATTGTCTTTGTAATGCTTTGGTTACTTTTTTTTTTTTTGCTTTTGGATTTTTGTTAATATCTATTTTTAAATCAATTTTGTTAACTATGGCTTAAACCCTATGTTACATTACTGTTCGTTAGCCTATATTGTGAGGAAAATAACCACTCTTTAGGATAAATCAGGGTCACAAAACCACTGGAATTTGGTTCACTCTTTAGCAGGTTGACTTACAATTAATTCTGTATAAAGCATAGAATTAGAATATACTAAAATGTATCAACCACCTGGTCATTTTAATGATTTTCTGTGTTTGAATTCCTCTAGATCCCCTGCTTCAGGATCGAGCAATGTGATGTGCTACCTTTGTGCCAAGGTTTTGCTTGCTATGGAGTGTTCTTGCAGGCAAGTAGGCTGGGTTATAGATTAGATTTTGCAGTTGGAAAGTGCCTGGAAATGTTAATTTGACTCATTGAAATGTTCATTGAAAGTTTTAGGCAGCGTCTGAGAGGAAACAACAAACAGTTAACTGTAACAAAACAGACAGTAATATACACCGTGGGCATGCTGCAGAAATAGGGTATCTCCACAAGGCCAATCTTTATTGGCTTTAGTAAATTCGTCACATTCGTAATTTAATTAAGCAGGCCGCTAGCCCTGACATACATTTGTAGTGAAAGTAATGCTTCAGAGTGATGTACAGTATATGTGCAGTTTGAGAGAAGAGCCAGGGTTTATTTAAATAACTACTTTTACAGGTATTTATTATGAATGACAGTTGTAAATGTAAGACGCATTACATTATTGCTTAGCCTTCATCAGAAACAGTAATTTTATTTAGATACTTTAACAAAATTGCTGGACTTGTGCACTTGTGGACAAAATTACTGTATTTGTGATCAAAAACATGCAAGTTGAGGGTACATATATATTTATATGTACCCTCAACTTGCATGTCTTTGATTACAAATGTGAGAGATATCTTTGAGTACATGGGTGGAATTTTAGATTTGAGACATACAAAATGGGTTTCTAGGAATTTGGAGGAGATTATTACAAAATGTCTGAACATATTAAATTTTGTGTTTACATATATTCTTTCTCTCAATAAAGTAAACTGATTAACCCATGCAGCTTCAAGGTTAAAGATTAGCCTGCCTTAATTTGATCCACACCTGCTTTTTGAACATCCCATTTCATATTTACCGTTATAATAATCTCCACTCTTCTGGGAAGGCTTTTCACTAGATTTTGGAGCATGGCTGTGGGGATTTGCCCATTCAGCCACAAGAGCATTAGTGAGGTAGGCTCTTGTGGCACTGATGTCTGGATGAGGAGGTCTGGAGTGCAGTGTTCCAGTTCATCCCAAAGGTGTTCAGTAGGGTTGAGGTCAGGGCTCTGTGTAGGACACTCGAGTTCTTCCACTCCAACCTTAACATACCATGTCTTCATGGAGCTTGCTTTGTGCACAGGGGCATTGTCTTGCTGGAACAGGTTTGGGCCTCTTAGTTCCAGTGAAGGGAAATTGCAATGCTACAGCATACAAAGACATTCTGTACAATTGTGTGCCTCCAACTTTGTGGCAACAGTTTGGGAAAGAACCACATACGCATGTGATGGTCAGATGTCCACATACATTTGACCATTTAGTGTATGTAAAATAAATAAATAAAAATAGATCCCTGTACAAGGTATGGTAGCATGGTAGTTTGTTTATAAGGAGAGTGTGTTAGTGCAGTGGTCACAGAGAATAAATGTTTTGCATTAAGGAAGGGAGTTTCATATTTTCTGTTCTGTTCTTGTGACAGTATTCCATCACATTTGTTTTACATCTTATTGAAACCCCTTATAGACCCTGATAGCTGGTTGGGATGAGCTGGAATGTCAGCGTGTATTTAACTTTTTGTGTAAAACCACACATCTTCAGTGGAAAATAGAGGCAGCTGTTGCAAGCAAGCCAGGTATGTCAATGGCTATCAATTATGTAATCTATATAAATTAATAATTAAATAAATAATTAAATAAATTAGAAATCATTTATACAAATAGTAAATGTCAAAGTATAATTTATTGAGAGTCTAGGATAAATCAAGTAAATACTTAATTTTAATGATGAAAAAAAAGTCCCATACTCATTGTTGTATTATTCTTTTTAGAGGACCTGCTATTTCAAATTCTTACTAAGTTACACCAGTCTTTTTTAGAAGAAAAGTTTGTTGTGTCAGGTACATGCCACAGGTTGGAGCTGGAGGTCCGTTTTTTCTGCAGAGGTGTCATGTTTGATCAGTGGAAAAACAGAAGGGATGCTCATTTCTGGCTTACATGCATCCTCAGACCCTGGCCAATCATCAGCCAAGCTCGTCTACTCTTTATCCTCTTTGGCCCACTGCAGTCAGATGGTAACATTTCAACATCTTTCAGTTTTGACTGTGCCATAGCCAAAAAATGCACAATGTGTAGTTTCATGCTTCCTCTGGAACATTACTGTAAAACACCAGGAACACCTGATGGAAAATATAGCTTATTTGCAGATACAAATAGCCACTTGAAAAAAATGAAATGTGTTATTCTTCAAAATGCTGGATTATAGCAATCAATAGTTATGGTAATACTCGAGCACCGAGATAATAAACTGCCTGTCAAGCGTTACACTTTAGTCCATTTTTTATTAGTGAGTGACACTCTCTGCTCAGCATAGAATATTAAATAACAGGCTCTGTAAGTTTAGCTGTAACTCAGAATTCACTCCGGATTGCATCAAGCATCACGTCAAGACCTCAGTCAGTCCGCACTGGATATGTCTCAGCTTTATTTCTTGACAGGGTACTGGCAGGAGAAAGAGCAACACTCTGGATTTAACTGTCCACCCAGTCTTTAATGATGCCCATTTCAGATCAGCATCCTATATGGGTTTTTATGGAGAGGACTTAAGTGACTTAAGATGAGGGGGAGTTGCCATGCCAGACTCTTGCACAAGAATGCTTAGGCTCTCACACCGGTGTCGCCTCTTGAGAGCACGTTAGTTCAGTGGACATATCATGGTGCAATAACTTAATACAGTCATGGGAAAAAGAAAGTACACCCTCCTTTAATTCTTTACAACATTGCTTCAGTTCAGTGATGTTTGAGGGGATTTGTTTATGCACAGCTCTCTTAAGATCCCACCAATCATCAATCAACTTGGCCAGTCATCACTTTGATTTTTTTCTTCTTCAGCCATTCAGATGTTGATTTGCTGCTGTAGTTGGGATCATTGTCCTGTAGCATGACCCAGTTTCAGCCCACCTTAAACTGCTGGACAGATGGCCTCACATTCGTCTCAAGAATATTCTGGTATAAAGTGGAGTTCATTGTTGTCTCAATGACTGCAAGCTTCCCAGGTCCTGTGGCTACTAAACAAGCCCAAATCATCACCCCTCTACCACCATGCTTGACAGTTGTTATGCGGTGTTTGTGATGATGTGGTGTGTTTGGTTTTTGCCAAACATGGTTCTGTGCATGATGACCAAACAGCTCCACCTTGGTCTCTTCAGTCCAAAGGATATTGTTCCAGAACTTTTATGGTTTGTGCAGATGCAATTTTGCAAACCTAAGTCGTGCTGGCATATTCCTAGCCATGCTTCCATGAAAGCCATACAGTCTTTTTTCTGAATGTTGGTTACTTTTTGAGAAAAAATGACTACATGTTAAAATCTGTTCTTTTTTTTTTGTCACCTGAGGTTAGTTGTTTCTTTATAGAAGTTGGTGAGGACTGCACAATTGTTATTTAGGACCAGATAAATAAAAATATAGAATTGAATTGACTTTCTTTTACCCATGACTGTGTCACAGATCACAGCCTGTCTTATAAACAGTTGTTCCGGTTTGACATTACATTTGCACACAAAATGTAATCTGCAAAATGCAATCTGCATTTTTTATCTTATTGCTTATCTCAGGGAAGCTAGGCTGGCAGGATGTGCGGGATGGTGCAGTTGTGCATGGTGCCCTGTGGGATTTGGCCAAGGCAATCCTCCTCCTCTATGGAAACACTGATAACAAAAGCTGGAGCACTGACACAATTCTTGCCATCATAAATGAGATCATGGGTATTATAATCCTGTATTATGTATTAGGTTTTTAACATGTGTTTGCAGAAAATTCAGTTATCTGGTTTATATGTATTTGCTAGTCATGCCACAGCCATGGCATATGGAGAATGTGGCACGTCTGCTCATCCTGTGTGGGAATAATATCTGCTACAATGTGCTAGCTAGCAAGGCCATCAATGGCAGGCTCTTTGAGATCTCCCGACTCCTGATTTTCCTTATTCTGGTAAGAAATACATCTGTTTTGTAAGAAACATTTTAAAGCTGTGACACTCAGATTTAAGAAGTGGATAAGAAAAATATGAAAGACACATGTATACTTTATCCTAACAACAATAACAACATTTTCTGTGTTGGATCATTAAAAGACAGTTTTGGAAGGTACATTTGTCCAGGTCTTTCTACTTGTCTGTGAGTGTTTTTACATGTCATGTTGAATGTCTCGTACTAGTAGAGACTGGACTTCTTATTCAGTTATGGAGATATTATTTTGGCAGATGGTTTTATCTAATGTGGCTTACAATGCAGCTGAGCAGATGAAGGTTATAGGTTATGCTCAAAAGGCCCAATAGTGGCATCTTGGTGGTACCAGGATTTGAACTGAGGCATCACTGTAATGCAACACAATTATGCCCAGGCAAAGTCTTTCTTAACACACAAATGACCACACATTTTTGACTAAAATGGTGGCGCGTGCACAACACGAGGCTCAGTGTCTCACCAGGTTTTTAAAATTAGTGATTTTCTCCCTGGCAAGTTTCATAAATGGGGTAAACAGGGTGGGCTGTGGGCTAGGCTAAGGCTAAACCCTCACTGACCAACATTCCTCGCCAACATACGGTCTTTGGCACACAAGATAGACAAACTATTTCTTTGAATTACATGGAAAATGCTTATGGACTGCAACGTTATGATTTTCATGGAAACTTGGTAACATGGTAACACCAAATAACACGATTGAGCTAGAGGGACTTAACATTTTCAGGGCTGACAGAACAGTTGCGGACTCCGGTAAAGGAAAAGCTGAGGGTGCTTGCATATTTGTAAACAAGGCTTGGTATACAGACACTATTGTATCTAAGACCCACTGTTCTGCTGATAAGGAGTTCTGCATTATTAAGTGTAGACCCTTTCAGATGTAACGTAATCACTGCAGACTCTGTCCCTCTGGAGGTTATCCATGAAAAAATTTGGTGCAGCTGCTAGCAAGTTACAAACAGTGTCTCCGAATGGAGCCTTTATTGGAGCCTTGTTACTGGTGATTTAAATCCTGCAAATTTGAGCTCAACATCTTCTTCGCTCACTACGACCAGGGAAACACAGAACCTCCCATCAAAGCTGAGCTCCCACCCGGTGACCTGCCGCTGACACTCTCCACCAGTGATGTGTGCTCCACCCTGAGCAGAGTGAATGCATGCAACGCTGTTGGCCCTGATGGCATCCCAGATGGCCATGTGCTCAGGGCCTGTGCAAACCCTCAATGACTTCTGTCCTGATGCCCTCAACTGCATCATCGCCAGGTGTTTAGAGAGGCTGATCCTTTCCTATCTGAAGTCCTGCCTGCCTTCAACACTGGATCTCCCTCTGTAATTGGACCCTGGACTTCCTTACTAACAGACCGCAGTCTGTTTGGCTTGACAGTCTCCATCCTTTTCCTGAACACCGTTGTTCCATGGGGCTATTTACTTAGCCCTATCCTCTACTCCCATTTCACCCATACTGTGTTCCTGTTCATGGCTCCAACTCCATAATTAAGTTCGCAGATAACACTATGGTGGTAGGCTTGATCAGCAATGGGGATGAGAAGGCCTACAGGGAAGAGGTCCAACATCTTGGGGTGTGGTGTCCCGACAACTTGACCCGCAACACCCAGAAGACCACAAAGCTGATCTTGGACAACTGGAGCTGCAAGAGGTGCCAAGAGGTGCTATGTGCACACCCCTGTCTACATTAGTAGGGCTGAGGTAGCATGTGTGTCCAGCTTCAAGAACATGGCTAACCCTAATCATGTACTGTTCACTCCTCACCCATCCAGGAAGAACAATAGGACCCACCAGCAGACTAAGAAACAGCTTCTTCTCAGTTGTCAATCTGCTGAACTCCATATAGTGGCGCTAATCCCCCTTCCCCAAACTCCTCCATTGCTCTTTTCCCACAGACTATCCGCACTATATGGCCAAAATTTTGTGGACACCTGACTATCACACCCATATGTGCTTTTTGAACATCCCATTCTAGATTTAGTCCCCAGTTTGATGTTATAATAACCTCCACTCTTCTGGGAAGGCTTTCCACTAGATGTTGAAACGTGGCTGTGGCGATTTGTGCTCACTAAGCCAAAGGAGCATTAGTGAGTTCAGGCACTGATGTTGGGTGAGGAGGCCTGGGCTGCAGTCAGCATTCCAAGTTCATCCCAAGGGTGTTCAGTGGGGTTGAGGTCAGGACTCTGTGCAGGACTCTCAAGTTCTTCCACTCCAACCTTGGCAAACCATGTCTTTATGGAGCTCACTTTGTGCACAGGGGCACTGTCATGCTGGAACAGGTTTGGTATGTTCTCAGCATCCCATAGGCAGAGGCTATTTACTGCTCCTTACACATCAGCAATTTCGTGTTATGCTCAGTGCTGAATACTTAAATACTGTAAATTCATATCCATGGCTGAATACTCAATGTAATCTGAACTTCAATTACATTACTTAAAAAGGGTAACTTATTCAGATTACATTTAGAATACATATACAGTTGAGGTCAAAAGTTTACATACCCCTTTCAGAATCTGCAAAATGTTTATTATTTTACCAAAATAAGAGGGATCATACAAAATGCATGTTATTGTTTATTTAGTGCTGACCTGAATAAGATATTTCACATAAAAGATGTTTACATATAGTCCACAAGAGAAAATAATAGTTGAATTTATAAAAATTACCCCGT
>CM040458.1:2072769-2088065 GCA_022758105.1 Pangasianodon gigas
ACGGGGTAATTTTTATAAATTCAACTATTATTTTCTCTTGTGGACTATATGTAAACATCTTTTATGTGAAATATCTTATTCAGGTCAGCACTAAATAAACAATAACATGCATTTTGTATGATCCCTCTTATTTTGGTAAAATAATAAACATTTTGCAGATTCTGAAAGGGGTATGTAAACTTTTGACCTCAACTGTATAATAGCACAGTTGGTTCTTGCAGTGTTTTTGGTTGGTAGCTTGCTGTATGTTATGCAAAGCCCCTCTAAGTAGTGAGTTTGTTTATTACTTGTTTATCATATATAGATTAAAAAAGAAACATGGATTGACAACACCAGACAACATTCACATGCATTCAATATTGACTATTGTATAATAAATTTAGACACCTTGGATTGTTTAACAATATCTATAGGAGTCATAGGAATATGTTTTGATGTGTCCAGATGGATAGGGTGCCCATAATTGGGTTTTTAAAAAAGAGGAGGTGGGTTGACAATCGATCCATGCCTCCAAATTAATAAATCTTTATTACTTTACTTGCTATTGACACATAAACGCCAGTTCTACAATCAGTAGATTTGATGACTAGAAAACATAAGTAAAAAATACTTACTAACCCATCGTTAAACATGCGAAAATAATATACACCGATAAGCCATAACATTGAAACCACCTGCCTAATATTGTGTAGGTCCCCTTATGCCGCCAAAACAGCTCTGACCCATCGAGGCACGGACTCCACAAGACCTCTGAAGGTGTGCTGTGGTATCTGGCACCAAGATGTTAGCAGCAGATCCTTTAAGTCCTGTAAGTTGTGAGGGGGGCCTCCATGGATCGGACTTGTTTATCCAGCACATCCCACAGATGCTCCATTGGATTGAGATCTGGGGAATTTGGAGGCCAAATTAACACCTTGAACTCTTTGTCATGTTCCTCAAACCATTCCTGAACAATTTTTGCAGTGTGGCAGGGTGCATTATCCTGCTGAAAGAGGCCACTCCTTTTAGGGAATACCGTTGCCTTGAAGTGGTGTATTTGGTCTGCAACAATGTTTAGGTAGGTGATACGTGTCAAAGTAACATCCACATGAATGCCAGGACCCAAGAGTTCCAAGCAGAACATTGCCCAGAGCATCACACTGCCTCCGCCGGCTTGCCTTTTTCCCATCGTGCATCCTGGTGCCATCTCTTCCCCAGGTAAGCGGCTCACACACACCCGGCCATCCACATGATGTAAAAGAAAACGTGATTCATCAGATCAGGCCACCTTCTTCCATTGCTCCATGGTCCAGTTCTGATGCTCATGTGCCCATTGTAGGCACTTTCAGCAGTGGACGGGGGTCAGCATGGGCACTCTGACTGATCTCTGGCTACGCAGCCCCATCCGCAGCAAGCTGCAATGCACTGTGTGTTCTGACATCTTTCTGTCATAGCCAGCATTAACTTTTTCTGCAGTTTGTGCTACGGTAGCTCTTCTGTGGGATCAGACCAGACGGGCTAGCCTTCGCTCCCCACGCGCGTCAGTGAGCCTTGTGAGCCCATGACCACATACCGGGAACACCCCACAAGACCTGCAATTTTGGAGATGGTCTGACCCAGTCGTCTAGCCATCACAATTTTTCCTGCTTTCAACACTTCAACTTCGAGAACTGACTGTTCTCTTGCTGCCTAATATATACCACCCCTTTACAGGTGCCATTGTAATAAGATAATCAATGTTATTCACTTTACTTGTCAGTGGTTTTAATCTTATAGCTGATCAGTGTATAGGCTATATGATGGTTATTTAATAGAGCTTTTTCACACTTCCGTGTTACAGATTGTCAGGTCAGCTCCTCCTAGGGTCAGCCTATTTAGGGACTAAGAGTCCCTTCTTACAGGATGATTTCCTTTTTTCCACTGCTGTTTTCTGAGAGTTTTAAATACAGTTTTAAGAGCTTTTTCATTTAAAAATGAGGGCATTTTGGAGCTCACCTAAGGACACCTATTCACACCTGGGGGCAAGTTAGCATAGCCAGTCCACCTACCTGCATGTTTTTGAGCAGTGGGAAGAAAACGGAGAACCTGGAGGAAACCCACGTACACAGAGAGAACATGCACAACCCAAGTACAGGATCGAGCCCAGGGACCCTGAAAATGTGAGGCAGAAATGCTGCCCACAAATGAAAAGAGCTCTCAAAAGCTGTGAAGTAACTTAGTGAACAAGCTTTAATTAGATTAGATTCAACTTTACATTTAAACCAGGGGTGTCCAGAAAGGGCCAGTGTGGGTGCATGTTTTCATTCCAACTAAGCAGAAGCCACACCTGAGTCTACTGAAATCCAAGATCAACTGATTAAACAGGTGGAATCAGGTGTGGCTCCTGCTTGATTGGAATGAAAACCTGGACCCACACTGGCCCTTTGCGGATAAGATTGGACACCCCTGATTTAAATGTTTCATTCACATACAAAATGAAGCAAAAAAACAAACACAGAAATGGAATGATCATTCTTAAACTATACCTGAAAAGTGTCTGTTTTAATATTTGTTTTTGATTACTTAAAATGTATGTCAGTTTGTACGTTTAAATTCTGTTCGGAGTGAAAAAAAAGCATTGTCTTGAAATTGCTGAATAGGTTTTTTAATAATACAAAAGCTTATACATTGTCACTGTACCAGGTGAGTGAGAAGGATGGTTACTGCATGAACTGGGTAGTTAAGATGATCCAGCAGGTGTGCCAGGTTTTCTCAGTGGCCTTGGAGAAGCGGGCCTTCATTGAGAGAATGGAGAATATGTTCTCTGAAGTCACCATGGAACTTGTTGAGCTTGTAATGGCAGGTGAGAACAGAACCCAAGGCTTAAATTTAAGCTTGTCTCATGGTAAATTTAAAAGAGCTGTTGTTGAGCATAACCATGACTGTGTATGTTTAAACAAATGCAAACCCAGATTTACTTTTGTTTTAATTTATAAGTCAAGAACTTGGACAGTTATAAAGGCCTTTTATGTATTTACTCTTTTGGCTTTTGTAAATCACATGATTCCATATTTAAGCGCAGTTTGTTAGCTCCAACACAGAGTTTCACTGTAATCTGAGAAATTATGTTATGTGAATTTTTTATCAAACAGGACATCGAAATGGAGAGCTAGACACTGCATTAAGAAGTCTGAACAGCCTCTTGATTGCGAATGCCCATTTTCACACAGAGATTGTCTGTATATTCCTCAAGAAAGAGTGAGCTCACAACAAGACTTTCTAAGAAATTCAGAGGTTAGAAAAGACAGCCTATGAGAATTTAATGGTATGAATACACATAGCTCTTCACCATTCAGTCAGTTTGGTTGAATAGTCAGTCAGTAGACCTTCCATTTGTGACACTGTGTTATTAAACATGCTTGAGGCAGAGCTTAGAGATCCAGATAGAAATTAATGTAACTACAAAGTCCTAAGGCACTGAACCAAGACCTAAAATATGTGATGGTTTTGAAAGTTTTAACATCATTAATCTTGCCCAGCTTCAGTCCTGGAAGACTGGAGTTTAGCACAGTTGGATTTCCCTACTGCATTACACCCAGTAAACCTGATTAACCAACAGTATTGGAAAGTCAAAATTTGCCATATACTCACTTATTTCTTTAGGGAGCTCTGAACTTGATTCACAGAAACAGTGTTAAAAAGATACTTCTTGTACCCTTGCAGTAAAATAATTGTTTGCACAAAATCATATTCAGTACATCTTTAAGCAGACCTTTGTTACTTCAAGGTAGGTCCAAGTGTGCACATTATTGAAATGTCATGCTGAGCAGTGTCTCTGTGTCTGTATCTGTGCTCTGTCATCAGCTGTAGAACAGTAACCATAAAATAAGCTTATAATATCATATATCCATAATATAAGCTTGTAATATACATCAATTCATTAATGGTCAGATAAATACACGTTGGTTCTGTAACCCTATTTTATTCATTCCTTCTAAGATGCTACTGAGCAATGAGTTATTTACAGATTTTGAGTTGAATAATTGAAAACTGGAATATACCCTATGGTTCAATTGTTTGTAAACAGGGTGAGCATTTGCTAAATTTTGCTAAATATTTTCTAGTTATAAAAGATGTTCTTCAGTTTGATGCAGTGTAAAGCTTGTAAAGGAAAAATAAAATAAATGTGATTTTTTATTTTTTTATTTTTTTTGAGGTGATACACAGGCAAAAGTACATCATTTGTATTTCTGGTTCTTTGTACATTTATTAAGTATGTATTTATAATGTGTTTTATTAAACATCATATATATAATTTTTGTAAATGATAAAAAATAATAATAAAATTAAATAAATGAAAGTGTGTTTAGTCTAGTTTGACAAAGATCTACAAATCTTTGTAATGTGCAAAAAAAAAAAAAAAATCAGATGTACGAACAATTTTATTATTACATATATTGATACCAAGTACACCTTTCTGTTAGTTTGTATTTGTATTTAACAAATACCAGAAGAGCTCAGAAAAGAGCTAAAATAAAAGGAAAAGCCATGCAATTAGAAAAGGAGAAACGTTTACACCCTTTGAAATTTGACTTGACTGAAAATTGTTTCAAAATTACATTAATGGTCGTATTCAAACATTTTCTTTTTTTTATTACAGGACCACACTGATGCACTTTATAGCCTTATTGAAATGTCATTGAAAATATGACCATTTTCATTTAGTGTCTGACCCTAAAATCACATGTGGCCAACTTTATATAGTGTGCTGTAGCTATATTTAGACATTTATTTTTCAAAGTTGTATAGTCATCCCAAAGTATCTCATTCCCAAAACAATTCATTTTGACATTATCAAAATGTCATGCTGAGCAGTGTTTCTGTGTATGTATCTATATTTTCAGTGATGATTCTGCAGATGATTTCTCATCTCATTGTAGATGATTTCTCATTTCTCAGTATAAACAATAGGTTTATATTAATGTGCTCATTCTAACACGTTATTGATTATTCTTTATAGGTTCTGATTCACAAGGATGTGTATGGCAGACACTCCACATAATGCCCTCTGGTTTAATTTTCAGTCTCTCCTCATGAGTATGAGCATCAAAAGGCTTTTCTACAATCAGTTCAACATTAACAATGTCTGCCATTTCATGCCAAAAGCAGCTAAGCTGCTAGCTGAAGAAGATAGTGACAGCTAGCTAGCTAGAATTATAAACAAAAAAAATCCAGAAATGAATGCAAATAAAAGAAATTTATTATTTTTAAAAATATTTACAATTTACACCACTACTGCAAGCTGGCATTAATATGTTTGAGATGATAGTCATATTCATTATTGTTTCAGTGATTGGCAGTTGTTTATGAGGTTCTGCCGTCTTGATTCATCATAAGGAGAAGCCATGCGTGCAGAGGAGGAATAAACAAAGACTGCACTGTTCAACAAATGTTGAGATGTGTTTTTCTGTGCAAAAACACATCCCCTCTCTGCCATCACCATTATTATTGCATGCCGTACCCCTAGTGCAGCCTATAGGTGACCAGATTTAATCGCCGGCGATTTATGCACTGGTCAGTATTAATCGCTAGACATCCCGTGAATGCAAACAACACTCTGCCGCATTAATATCTGTGCCATCTCCTTAGAGGAAGGGAGCTAGGGTAGGGCCACAAATTTGCAGGCCAACTAGGACCTGGATCGTCATGTTGCCCCTGGACTTGGGAAGACCTGTAACAAAGTCCAGGGACACAAGGGACCATGTAGTAATAGTGCGGAGCCAGTTTCAAAGTACAACCTAGGTCTTGATTCAGTTGGGGGTGGAAGCTGGAGGAAAGGTCAACACCAGGTTGCTAGGCATCTCATGAATGCAAACAACGTGCTGCTGCATTAATAGCTGTGCCATCTCCTTAGCAGAAGGGAGCTCAGGTAGGGCCACAAGGAAGGCAAGGGACCATGGGCTATTGGGGATAGAGAGGGGATGAAGAAGGCCTGCAGGTTTAGTGCAGGGGGCCTTATTTTATATATAGTGCTGATCTCCTGGGATTTTCACACACAAAACCAGGGATTTTCTGTGTAGAGTTTACACAGAATGGTGTGAAAAACAGAAAACATCCGTTCTCAGAGTAGAATGACCAGAAAGGTGTGACCTGCCAGGACGTCTATGGTAACTCAAATAAGAACTCTCTACAACCGTGGTGAGCAGAAAAGCATCTTAGAAAGCACAGCACATCAAACCTTGTGGTGGATTGACTATAAGAAGACCACATCAGGTTCCACTCCTGTCAGCCAAGAACAAGTATCTGAGGTGCAGACTGACCAAATCTGGACAGTTGAAGACTAGAAAAAGACCAGGTGGTTCTAATCTTATACTGCCCAGTTTGGGTGAGTCTGTGGCCATGATAGCCTCAGATTCTTGTTCTTAACTGAGAGGAGTGAAACCTGATGTAGTCTTCTGCTGTTGTAGCCCATCCACCTCAAGGTTTGATGTATTGTGCGTTCTGAGATGCTTTTCTGCTCACCATCAGATCAGCAGATCAGCAGTTTCTGAAATATTCAAACCTGTCCATCTGGTACCAACAACCATGCCACGGTTAAAGTCACAGAATTTTTTCCCCATTCTGATGTTTGATATGCACATTAACTGAAGCTCTTGGCCTGTATCTGCATGACTTTATGCACTGGCCTGCTGCCTTATGATTGGCTGATTGGATAACTGCATAAATGAGCAGGGACAGTCCGAATATTTACAATAATATAACACACTACCATGTTACATTAAGGTGACAACTGCAAATTTTTCCTCCATTGAAGTATAAGGCTTTTATATGTTCTAAATGTTATTGGCCTATAAACTATGTTTTTGGTCAGTTTTTCGTCCCTGTGGTGTGAATAATAATTTAACTTACTAAAATTTAATCTAATGTAGTTATCTTGATTCAGTCATATTAAATAACATTTATGATTAAATTAACACCAGTTAATTTAGAAGTTACAACATACAGTATCGCACATTTTTAGATGACCTGACAGAACATTTTTACAGGGCAGGCCAAGTATCCACTGAAATTTAGTTGGTTGTGTGATTTCAGTTAATATGTTCTTGTAATATGTTATTGTGCTTTTACTGTATATATTCCCATATATACCTAGATAAAATTATATTAGAAAGATGTATTTTATCCCAAGCATTTTTTACTTTCCATGTAAACCAGAGAGTGTTGCACCAATGGCTGCACATGAGATGGCCCTTTTAAGACCAGCCAGAAAAAGAGAAAAGTGCTTTGAAAGATGAGACTACTTCACTTGTTAAAGGAGGACAAGGCCTATCTTCAGTCTGAATTGGCTTGTAAGGAAGGTTTTATCTAGGAACTCATTTCTACCAAGAAGGACGAAATCCCTGGTCCAAGTGGATACTCAGGGTGGTGAAGTTTTAGACTTCATATGATGTTAATGTAATAATCACTATCTTGTGGCCTTCTGAGGTTAAAAATCTTAGTTGTACCCAACAGATGAATCAGACTCAAAGAAAACCCAGCCACTTGAAAAGTCTGATGAATCGGATGATGACTCCTCTGTACTGTACTTAATCCTCACATGGTGCAATCTTGATGTTTAGGTTTTGGATGATAACTTAAATTACAGTGAAGTGCTAATTATTATAGGGCATGTTCTGTTGTTGAATCAGTCATCCTTCTCTGCATGTAAATTCCAACATTCAAAAGTTCCATATTGCTTTAATATTAAGGTAATTACAGTGTGTATATCTATTTCTCTGTTTCTTTTCTTTAGTGAAGAACACCGAAGACTTTGTGGCAAGGTACACTCTGGCACTAGAGGCTGTCAAAAAGGGGAGCTCTATGAGAGCTGCCTTTCAGAGCAAGGAACTGGACCGAGCTACCATTGCCCATACAGCGGTAGTAGCTGAATTGAAATTAGCTGCTCCTGAGGTCTTTGACACCATCACTCCATGGAATGAGCATATGGAGAAGCTGCAATCAGCAGGGACATCAAAGAGACAATTTTCCAGAGGAAAAATGATGGAGAACTTTTGCCAATAGCCAGCACTTTCTGAGACACATGGTGTGTCAGCCACTTGTTCTTAATGCACTTGTTCATCTCAAGCATTTCTTGATGTCAGGAATTTGTTTGTCAAGCACTTTGGCTAGAAATTTTGACTTGTTAAAAGCTCTAGCTCCTCAGCCATATGCAAGGCAATGAACACTACGATTTGCAATTATACTTCAAAAAATAATGTTATAATGTTTTGCTAGTATGTAACATTTAAAAAAAAAATCCTTCCAACTGTTTGTATTAATATGATTTCTGTTTTTCCATTATTTTATTAAAACCACCATTGTTCAGTAGTTACATTTACAAATAAACAATTTTAAAGGCATTTATAATGCATAATGAGCATATTTTCATGATTTCTTAACATTTGCATTATGGAACTTGCATCCTATGCTTTCACTTTACTTAAAGCCATCAGTGATGCATTTATAAAGGTTAGTATTATCACTCATAATATCACTCATAATAAGTATTTATAAGGCAGCACAACACAACTATCAACAACAATATAAAATAATTCACTTATTGGACATTGAAATAAATCTGCATTACTAATAAGTCATTATAACTATAATATCATAACATAATAACAATGCAGGCTGCATCTTTATAAATACATTCATGGAACCATAAGACTGACTAATTAATACTTATAAACTGTTGTATAATGCATTATGAGCATGGGCATTGAAAAAGCAAGTGCATCACTTATAAGTAATTATAAAAAGAATATAAATGTAACTATAACTGTTCTTATAATGAAGTATAGGTCTTTGATGTTTCTTTATAAATGTATTTATAGAACAGTGATACTTGCTTATAAATAATTATAAATGGGGCTATAATTCATTATGAGCATATGCTTCATAGAAAGTGTTACCAAACTTATTTTTTGTGGCTACATATGTTAGTATAAAGAACTTCAAACGCATTGAATTTATGACTAGGTTCTTGTGTGACACCTAGATTATCATTATAAATAACAGCGACACCTCCTCCTCTGCCAGTTAGACGGGGCTGATGTATATAACTGTATCCAGGAGGACTAGGTTCATTTAATGCTACATACTCATTTGGTTTAATCCACATTTCTTTTAAACACAGTACATTAAATTCCTGATCAGTAATAGGTTCATTAACAATAAGCGCTTTAGATGTAACACATCTAATATCTATCAGTCCTAGCTTCAGATCAAAGGTGCTGGCTGTGCATGATTTAATTTTATGTTAATAAGGTTACTAAAACAAACCATAATTTCTACATTTTTGTTTAGCTCGGGGAACAGACTTAATTATCATCAGGGTGGTTCACAAAGTACTCCTCCGGGTTCTGTAGATCATGGCCTGAGTGATCTGTCATTAGATGTACAGCACATCCCCTTGTAAAATTGCGATTAATGAATGAAGGTATCACATGAATTGGCTTGTAAAAATTTAAGTAGATTCACCAGTAGATTCACCAGAGCATTTCACAACACCACTAAAATTGCTTGTCTCTGCTTTTCTTCATTGGATAAAATTTCCGATTCCCTTTAACCTCAGGGTCTTTCAATGGTTCACCAAAAAAGTGTTCAGTGGCCTATCCTGTCAATAATCGAAAACTACGTTCAACTCATCGCTTTTTTTTTCTTTTTTGAGTTTTTCTTCCTGTGCTAAAATCCAAAAGTGAATCCATTACCTGTATAGAACTGAAAGCAGTATTTTGTTGCAATTACTGAAAATTCCAAAAAAAAAAAAAAAAACAGCATATCACAATAACTTGACATCAATAAAATTGTAAAAATTTATTTGTTAATTTTAGTACCATTTTATGCAGAACACTTCTGAGATGGCAGTGGGCATTTATTTACGTCATCCATAAATATCAATGCAAAGGTATCAAAGGTGTCTTTATGGTGCAGCATTGTAAGCAATTTTAATATCATTTAACAACCCTTGAAACATTCTTATCCAGCTTGGTAGGCATCAACAGCCCCTGTAGACATATTGCAGACGTGGTAAAAAATTTAAACGTACTACACAGAATGTCAATAGGGGGTCCCTGGAGGACTAGTGGTTAGCCAGGCTCTCTGGCCTGGGTTTGATTCCCGACCAGGGAACCGACCCCTGCCACTGGGGCTGCACAAGACAGTGCACTCCCAGTGCTAGTACCAAGCCCAGATAAAATTGGGGTGGGTTGCATCAGGAAGGGCATCTGGTGTAGAAACTGTGCCAAATCAACTATGCAGACCAGTGGTCCACTGTAGCGACCCCCAGTGGGAGCAGCCGGAAGAAGAAAACACAAAGAGTTGAGATCACAGAAGTTTTTGGACAAAAGTCCATCATCAGCTGTGTAAACGAAGTGTTTAATTTGTTAATAGCCTATAAGGCATAGAGCAATAGTAACATATCCTTTTTATACACAGGAGAGTATTTGATAGCACTTATCTGCCTTTTAGGCAACAATAATTAGATAACTGCTACATGAGGCAGACAAGTTGTAAAGGCAAAGCAGACTCAAAACATAGAACAGACACAGCATACAATCAGTAAATAGGATAGAAAGGGAAAGAACCGATAAACAAAACAAGAAAAAAAAGGAAACCAAGATAAATCATGTCAGAACCTTTTCCACCCTCAACATGAAATTACAACGTATAAAAATTAAGTGAAAAGCAATCAGAAACATTTTAGGGAAAAATAGGAAAAATAAAAAATGTTACAATTACTTGGCTCCATAAATGTGCACACCATTTTATAATTGGGGATGTGGCTGTGTTCAGAATGAACCAATCACAATCACTCTCATGTTCAAAAGTAATTATCATACAGCTGTCATCAATAAAATTATTCTTCTTGGTTTCATCGATCAGGAGAGGGGTATAAAAGAATTTCAAAAACATTAGATGTACCAGGGAACACCGTAAAGGCCATCGTCAACAAATGGGGAAAATAGAGCACCACAATGACATCACCAAGAACAGGATGTCCCTCCAATATTTATAAAAGGACAAGTCAAAAACTTACCAGGGAGGCTGCCAAGAGACCTATGGCAACAATAAAGGAGCTGCAGGAATATCTGACAAGTACTTTAAGGCTGCTTTACTTCTGCCAGAACTAGGGCTTTTATCAAAGTGTAGGGAATCATGACTAGCTACAAATACCAGTCAATTTTAGTGCAAAACTTTCACATGTCTGCTAGTAAGCTGAAGTAATTTCACCTTTCAGCATTACAGTGACCCAAAGCATGCATCCAAATCAACAAAGGAATGGCTTAACCAATAGAAGATCATCCCCTAACTAAAAAATCTGTGGGGTGACATGAAGCAGGCTGTTCACAGGAGATGCCCTTACAATTTGATGGATATAGAATGTTTTTTCAATAAAGAGTGGGAAAATATTGCCAAGTCAAGCTGTGCCACGCTGATAGACTCTTACCCAAAAAGACAGAGTGGCATAATAAAATCAATAGGTGCTTCAAAAATAATTAGTTTAGGGGTGTGCACACATATGCATCTAGGTTATTGTGAGTTTTTTATTTTCTCTTTTTTCCCTAAAAAAAGTTTCTGATTGTTTTTTGCTTAATTTTTATACGTTCTACTTTCACATTGAGGGAGGAAAAAGTTCTGACACTTTATCTTGATTTCATTTTTTTTTTTTTTTTTTTTTTTACAAAAACCTGCTGTTTTAACAGAGGTGTGTAGACTTTCTAAATCCATTGTATTTTTAAAACCCTGGAATAAAATCAAACACTACCCACTCCCCTGAGCTCAGGAGCAAAACAAGGACCCTGCTGCTTTGAGGTAGCAATATTACCCACTACACTACCATGCCCCATAAAAGTTAATCAAGTTAACTTAGTACAAATTTAATACTTGTGAGATCTTATGATTGGATCGTGTTAACACTATGTGAATTGATCACTACATAATTCAAACTAGTAGATTAGACAAGTGATTTAATAACTTTAGTATGAGCAATGAAATCACATTTTGATGAGAAATGTGTCAAGCTACACATATTACGTCAGAGATAGCAGTGAATCTGACTCCTTCTGCCCTCCACATGGACAGCCTAAAGATCACCATGAGATTACTGTGGATGGTACCACACAGACATCCTAAAGATGGTTGTGAATTCACAAACCCCATCCTCTTCTGGATATAAATAATTTTTTTATAAATAATTTTTCTTCCATAACTCTATTGCTCGGAAAGCCTAAAGACTGCAATAGAGTTATAGAAGAGAAATTATTTATAATCGCACTATCAGGGGTCACCCAGAAGAGGATGGGTTTTGTGAGTCGGTTCTTCTCAAGGTTTCTCCCTCTTGTTGTCTCACGGAGTTTTTCCTTGCAACCATTGCCTCTGGCTTGCTCATTAGGGATAAAATTAAAATTTTTACTTAAATTTTATATCTGGATTTCTGTGAAGCTGCTTGTGACATTGTCCATTGTTGAAAGTGATATATAAATTAAAAATAGAATTGAATTGAGTGAGAAAATTAACATTTTTATGTAAGCTATTAAAAATATTTTCTCTTAAATCTGGCTGAACACATATTCCCTTTTTTCAGTGTACTTCACTGGTTTCACCTCCAAATCTCTGTGTTTATAGTGTAGCTGTCTGGCTAGTAGCTTTCAGACAGAAACGGGGAAAACCATGATCCCAATTGGTTAATCCTGTTTCTCACGATAGCAGCTAGTAGCCAGTAAAAATGCATTCATTTAAAAAAAAATAACTTTAATCAGTATTATAGCTGTTATCATGTAATAATGCATATGGCACTTTCCATGAATAGAGTTCAGTTTACAGTAAAAGCAATAATCACTGTTTTTGAGTATTTGAAGTTCTGTGAAAACTGAATGGATCTATATTTTTACTTAAAAAAAAATTATTAAAAAAAAACACTTAAATGATCACAAAAAACACACAAAATTCTGAGCCACAGGAACACTATCCCATGGATGGCTGTGCATAAGAGGTGAAAATAAAATTTAAACAAAACATATGGCAGGAAGCAAACAGTTCTCCATTGATACAAATATTATATTTCATTGCCAAAATATCTTTAGCCCACACAAGCTTCCCTTTTGTGAAAGATGATGATAATAGGCTTAATAATATTATGATATTATATTACAGGAGACATCTCCTGATTTTTGCAAGAAGTGGGGCCCTATAAACTATTAAAAGTCATAAAATCATGTTTTATTTTTATGTAAAGAATTTTATTTGTTCCAGTTTAGGCCCAGCACTACATATTTAAAGGGGTCTGCCCAAAATGCTTCATCAGGCAGTATGTCTAATGGACCACACTGCCTTGCAAAAATCAACTCTGTGGTCAAGTGGCAACAGTCATATCCTGGTCTGGAGGACCATGATGTTATGTGAGTTAGAAGGCCCTATTCCGACAGATTGGGGTGGAAAAACTTGCAGATTCCTCCTAAACCATTCATTTAGGTAACTGTCACATTTATTTATTGTTTTGGATGGGAGTTCTTGCATATTTCTCTCTGGGCACCTAATGCACAGAGTTGTGTGAGCACATAGGTATTTACTGAGAAAGCATATTTGATGAATATTAGCTTCTGAAACCTTAATTTTCGTGTTTTCAAAGATTTTATTATGAATTGATCAATTTTTATAGAAACTATCATGTATAAACACTATACAGAGAGGAAAGTGGTTTTTCAAGCAAACAGTCAGAAAACACATTATTGTTAAGTGTTTTCCACATGATTATGATTAAAAATGATATCAAACATGATAGTTTCTATAAAAATTGATCAATTCATAATAAAATCTTCGAAAACACGAAAATTTATATATTATATATTTATATATTATAAATTTATATATTATATATTATATATTCCTCTCTGTATAGTATAGAGCCCCTCTGTATAGTGTTTTTCGCACCTACTGCACACAGCTATGTGAGCACATAGGAATTCACAGAGAATATAGCAATTTTGTTAACATTACTTTTCACGTTTTTGACTTTTTAAGACTTTATTATCAAATTCGGCATTTGTATATAAATAGTCATGTTTAAGATCAAGTCTGTTCAAGATCAAGTTTGAATGGTTGAACTGCCAGATACCAACTGTACCACTCCTTCATGTGGTGGAGCCAATGGAACGAGGTGTGATCGGAACAGAGGGTAATCATGCTCAATCATGCTCTGTGAATGAGAGCTTGAAGCTGGTGTACAGCATGCGGCGCTCCTCCCCGTCCAATACCTGGGGAAAAAACAGCCCCCAACTGGCCTGACCCATTAGTCTGCAGAATGAAAAGGAGAGAAAAGTCAGTTGAATGCAACAGGGGCCCCCACAATAAAACTACTTTTACCTGGCAGAAAGCTCCCATGCACGGTTCTGTCCACTGGACCGAATCTGGCTCTCCCTTTTAGTGAGGGCAGTCAGTGTGCTGGTGACATATGAAAATTAAACACCTACAAACCTCCGATAGCAGCCAGCTAGCCCCAGGCTGCCTCAACCCCTTTTTGGTCTTAAGCATCAGACAGGCCGCAATCACTGCCAAATTCATAAATTCTTATCAATTTGAGGACGCACCTGCCCATGGCTCATGTGGAAGCCCAGGTACTGTACTTCCACCCAACCAATTGCACAAGGATTTCAGGACAACTCTCAGATGTTGTAAATGCTGCTGCCAATTATTACTATAAATGATGATGTCATCTAAATAAGCAGTGGCATATGCATTGTGTGGATGGTGCATTCTGTCCATTACACGTTAAAATGTCGCTGGGGCTTCAAACAACCCAAACGGAAGGGTGAGAAATTGGTGTAACCCAAAGGGAGTGGAAAAGTCTATTTTTTCTTGAGATTTTGGAGTCAAGCTAATCTGCCAATACCCATATGTTAAGTCCAGTGTCAAATAAAAGCAAGCCACGCCTAACCAATCGAGCAGTTCATCGATGCATGGCATTGGGTACGCATCAAATTTGGACACCACATTGACATTCCTATAGTCCATACAAACCCAGACCGACCCGTCGGCCTTGTGCCCCAAGACCACCGGGCTGCTCCAATTAGTGCGGGACTCCTTGATTATTCCCATGTCCATGTCCCAACCAGGACCAGGTCCATGTCACCAGGGCCTCTATCCGTCGTGCATCACCTCAATCCGTTCGCATGACCTCATAGTTGACTTCTCCGACTCGCCATGTGACCTCAAAGGGACCTTGTCTCTTCACAAGTAATTTAGAGCTTGATGTGGGTAGTACAACGAGTACCTTATCTCCCAGTGCAAATTCCCAG
>CM040458.1:2140252-2151159 GCA_022758105.1 Pangasianodon gigas
GAAAATGGAGGAACTCTGTAAAAAATGGCTGTAATTCCTAAACGGTTAATGCAATATTTTTGTTAAACCCCTTGAATTAAAGCTGAAAGTCTACGCTTCAGTCACATCTTGACTGCTTCATTTCAAATCCACTGTGGTGGTGTACAGAGGCAAAATTACCAAAACTGTGTCACTGTCCAAATACTTACGGACCTGACTGTAAATAATCATGTTTGAAATTGTACAATCCGATGTGTGAGGGTGCAGAAGAAGACTCAGAGGCAGGTGGAATTCTGACAGAGCTCCGAGCTCATGTTTATTCAACCCTGCACTTTCCAGCGCACTTTCAAAAATTTTATCAAAAAACCAAACCAACTGAAAAGGACCCTCATGAACTCATGGCTTTCACTCCGTTCAAGTTCAAGTTTGAATGGTTGAACTGCCAGATACCAAAGAGTGGTCCACACGTTGGTCTCCTTCATGTGGTGGAGCCATTGGAACAGGGCGTGATTGGAACAGAGGGTAAAGGGGCTCCCCAGTAGGTAGTACCGGAGGGTGGGGACTGCCCACTTGATGGCTCCACACTCCTTCTCGATCATGCTGTAGTTGCTTAAGGCTGATGTGCAGCATGGGGCATGGACCAGGTCTGGCTCTCCCTTTTAGTGAGGACAGTCAGTCTGCTGGTGACATCCGAAAGATTAAGTACAAACCTCTGATAATAGCCTCACCCCCTTTTTGGTCTTAAGCCTCAGACAGGCCGCAATCACTGCTGACTTATCAATTTGGGGATGCACCTGCCCAAGGCCTTGGGCACTAAGACCACCGGGCTGCTCCAATCACTGTGGGACTCCTTGATTAGTCCCATGTCCATGTCCCAACCAGGACCAGGTCCATGTCACCAGGGTCTCTATCCGTCACCTCTATCTGTTCGCATGGTCTCATAGTTGACTTCTCCGACTTGCCATGTGTCCTCAAAGGGACCTCGTCTCTTCAAGAGTAATTTAGAGGTCGATGTGGGTAGTAAAACGAGTACCTCATCTCCCGGTGCAAATTCCAAGAGCCGAGTACCCTTGTTGTACAGTTGGACCTGTCGTTCTTAGGCTTGATGCAAAAAGGTGTGGAATTTTGCTCTCAGGTCCAGAACATACTGAATTTCGTTTTTGTTGTTAGACTGTCCCTCCTCACAGTTTTCCCTAATGATGTCTAAGATGCCACGATGCTTGCATCCGTACAATAATTCAAATGGGGAAAACCCATTTGAGGCTTGTGGGACCTCTTGTACTCCAAACAACAGAGGTTCGAGCCACTTATAACAATTCTGAGCATCATCGTGAATGAACTTATGGATTGTTCTGCGGATCGCACTGCGGATGGTAAACACTGGTGCAAATCAATATAATCCCTAATAATTCATACAGTTCGCAAAGAGTGCATGACATAAAGGACGTGCCCTGGTCAGTCAGGATTTCTTTTGGGAGAAAGAGTGCTTCCGCAACGTTGAGTGCTGCCATGTTGCGAAGAGTCACGGCTTCTGGTTATCGCATTCCGCAGTTTATTAAAACTAATACAAAGCTATGCCCTTGTGCAGTCCGTTCTAATGGCCCAATGAGGTCCATGCCAATTCTTTCAAAGGGAACTTCGATTAAGGGAAGAGGGCGCAATGGTACTCTTGGTGTGGCAGGTGGATTCGAAAGCTGACATTTGCGACATGCGCACACCACCTGCGAACATTGCAGCAAATTCTGTCAGAGCTCCGAGCTCACGTTTATTCACACCATGCTTTCTAGCTCACTTTAAAAAAACTCAATCAAAAAACTAAACAAACCTAAAATGGTTTGTCACAAACTTGTGGCTTTTGCTCCATTCAAGTTCACCTTGCCATTTGGATATGTGTTTGTGTTTGTGTGGCTGTGTGTCTGTGTGTGTTGAATGCTCTACCAGTTCGATCACTAACTCTGTCTCTGGTTACTCACTGAAAACATCATTGAAAACACAGTGATGGCCATCACTGAAAATACAAATAAACACAAATAAGTAGACAGTCACAGTAGACAAGACACAGGTGAGAATCATTACGCAGTACCTGTCGCTTCAACAAACCTCCTCTTCATCCGAAGCTGACGCTCAACCACATCCCCGATGTATGCTTTTTTTTTGGAAAACCACTTTCCTGAAGCCGTACCGACTTGACACTTTGTGTAGCATTTTTAGTGCCTAATGCACACAGTTGTGTGAGCATATAAGGATCATTGAGAAAGCAGTATGTTAAAGCATATTTGATGCATACTAGGTTTCTAAATATTAATTTTCACGATTTTGACTTTTTAAAACTTTATTATCAAATTACGCATTTTTATATAAACGATCCTATTGGAAATTGTAGAACCCAGTGTGTGAGGATGCAGAGGAAGACTCAGGAGGAAGGCCAAATTCTAGCAGAGATCGTGATCCAGCACACTTTCAAAAATTCAATCAGAAAAACAAACCAACTAAAAAGAAGTTTGACTCCTTTCACTCCGTTCAAGCTCAGGTTCCTTTGCGTGTGTGTGTGTGAGTGTCTGTTGCAAGCTGTGCCAGTTCAATCACTCACTCTCTCTCTGGTTATGACCATCACTGAAAGCAACACAAATAAGTTCACTGGAGCTAACAAAACTGTATCATTATGTGTTACCTGCTGGTTCAACTCGCCTCCTCTCCGTCAACAGCTCATGCTTGGCCACACACCTTCCCCGGCCCCATACTGCCCGATTCAGCCCAAGGAGCCGTCTGAATCCCCACCAAGAGTGGAGGTGCAGAACCCTCCCTACCCTCCATGTCTCCGTGTTGACGAGCTGACATCAATGGCCCCAGGCACCGCCTCCCCAGGCAAGGCTGCGCTAGGGTTTAGTGCATTGGCCAGGGTTTCAGCCATTAGAAAGAGAAATTTTTGTGGATGGGTCCTGCAGTAGTGAGACATGGTATGAAATGTTCCACAATGTGCCTCGCTATTGCTTAACCCATTGATAAACATTTCCCTTACTAATGCCTAAAACCCTGACCAATATGTCCCAAGACTTAATGGATGGATGAGGCCAGGTCTAACCACCAACCTCCACTTTATGCTTTCGGCCCTGGAATTTAATAATGACTGGCACCAACGGATAATCATGAACATACCCGTGCACACACCTCACCTTCGCCAATCGTGCATTTCCCAATGCCTCGCATTGAATCCTGCTACGATGGATGGTGGTCTGGTTACACCCTGAGTCCATCAAGTCCCTTGTGAGTGTATTCCCTTGTATACTCAATGACGTTTGTTCCTGCTCGAAAGGGGAAGGCCTGCAGCATGTCAGGGATCCGGATCAGTGTTCCCGCATCCAGGAAAGAGCGCTTATCCTGGAAATGCCTGGCTTCCCTGCCAGGAAACCTGCCCGAGCTCTGTCCCGGTCCTTGTGGGGACAGAATGTTCCACCTGTATGGAGAGAGAGGGAGCTTGGGGAGACATCAGAGAAGGAGGAGGAGGGGGGAGGAAAAGCAGGCACCTTAGTTTGTGGCCCACGGCACATTGAGTGCCTGCTTTTGGGTTTGGTGGAGGCTGGAGAGAGACTTTATGATCTCGCTTAGTGGTGAGGCTTCCATGATGGCGTTTGAGTCTACCAAATTCCTGGGTTTCGGCACCACTCTAGAACCCGGTGTGTGATGGTGCAAAGGAAGACTTGGGAGGCAGGCAGAATTATATCAGAGCTCCGGGCACAGGTTTATTCACACCATGCTTTCCAGCACACTTTAAAAAACCCAATCAAAAAACCGAACAAACCAAAAAGGGTCTGTCACGAACTTGCAGCTTTCAATCCATTCAAGTTCAAATTCACGTTCCTCGGCATTTGTGTGTGTGTGTGTGTGTGTGTCTGTGTGTGCATTGAACACTTTACCAGGTTGATCACTAACTCTCTCTCTGCTTACAGCCATCACTGAAAACGCAAGAAATGCAAATAAGTAGAGTGGAGACACAGAAGAGAATCATCACACGTTCCCTGTCACTTCAAAGTGCATCATCTCAGTACGCTACTGCCGCTAGATGACAGCCCGAGGCCACAGATATAAGTTTCATCATAATCATGTAAAAAACATCACTTATATCACAACATTCACTTGTGATACACACTACTGCTTGTAAGCATTTGTTTGACAATGAGCAAATAAGGATTTACTGAGAAAGCAGTATTTTAGAGCATATTTGATAAAGCCTAACTTTCTAAACATTCATTTTCACATATTTGACTTTTTAATATATTAATGATTAAATAATGCAATTCTATATAAACCTTCATTTTTGATATCATTTGTCATCATAATCATGAGATGGGAATCATGAGAAAAACATCATTTAAACATCACTTAAAAATCACTTTGTTAGAAAAACCACTTGTCTAAATAGCGTTTTCAGCATCGAAAGCGCACACTTGTATTAGCACAGAGGGAACTGTTAAGAAAACAATGTGTTAGTGCATATTTGATGAATAATAACTTCATAAATACTATTTTTTACTTTGACTTTTTAAAACATTAGTATCAAATTATGCATTTTAATGTAAATAATCATATTTCATGTTGTTTTTCATCCTAAACATGTGGTAAATGTCACTGACATTCCACACTCTTGTTTTAGCACATTCTTTTTTTTGTTTGTTGTTTTAGCACAACTTTCTAAACACTATTTTTCACACATTATTGTGTGGATTGTGTATCTTGTAACCTATTGTTTTGACAGGTCTATGTCAAAGGTCATCACCAATCAAATGTCTGTTGACAGGTTTTGACAGGTGTATGTCAAAGTTTAATAAAGATAGAATTCCACAGAAAATCTTAATGTGTTTTTGAACCTCGCATGTTAAAAAAGTATATGTAAATGATATCCTTGTGATAATATGATATCCACACAAACACATGTTAAATGAATAAAGGACTATTCCCACACAAACTCATACACCCACTTAAAATAATAAGTCCACCAAGAATGTTATGGGTATGTCAAGGCTAATGATGATAGGATTTCATAGAAAATCTTAAAGTGATTTCAACCTTGGATGTTAAAACAATATATATAAATTATATCCTTGTGATGATATGATACACACATAGACACACACAGACACACACACACACCCCACACACACATACATAGAGAGAGAGAGAGGGAGAGAGAGAGAGATTCTTCCTGACCAGTCAGAATAAAGTAATCTTAAACTCATGCTTCCTACCCATTTCCCCTTCAAATACTTTACCCCTCTGGGTGTGGAATAACGTTGATTTTTTGATTGTTCAACTATGGCTGCTTGTCCAGACGCACCGAAAAAGGTTAAATCTACTTTGGAAATATTTGAAAAAAAAATTGAGCATGAAAAGATTCAATATTGGGTAATGTCAATATTTTTTTTCAATGCAGAAAAAGGATTCGTTGTGCTTTTCAAGTTGACGACATTGGGTTGCATTCACTGGATCAGTGCTACTGAGACCATAACTTTTGATCAGAGTGACTGAAAAAAGTTCTCTAAATGGTGTAAGGACTTTGACTACATTATTAGAATGTATTTCTTTTCACCAGAGGCTTACAGGCGTAAATGGAGAAGCAGTACACACATATCTCCATAACACACATCACATCAGAGCAACAGGTTTCACTGCACTGTTCTGCTACTATTACTGGTGACTGCACATCTGATAACAAAGAGAATTGCGAAGTGAGGTATGAATAAACCAGCTGGCACGATCTACTTTAAACAAATTGATGAATTATTCCAAAAATTGGGGGAAAAAAAAAACAAAGAACAAGCAGAAATAAAAGTAAGGCTAGATGAGCTCTTCTGAGGTCATCATTTTACTACTCTTTCAAGACTGAGTTGAAACCCCACCTTCTCCCAAGACTCCTCCCACATGATGTATAAATGAGTTTGCCTACATATTGAGTTAAAGCCTTCTGAGCATCAGCAAACAGTCTGGCTTATGAATTCAGATTCATTTTCTACAACTCAGTTGCTACCATAGATAATGATGTGAACAGTTCGGGTTTTGAAGATGGCAAAAACATTGGCGAAACCCTAGGAAAAAGAAATCTGACCTGTCAACGAATGATGAAACTGAAGGGCGTATAACCAACACCATGCTAGTCATCATCCGTGCAGTGACGGGAGACCTGCTGGACAGAATTATTGATCAAGATCTGACAACTGCCACGGCTGCATGATTGATCACCCGAGTCAACTCCAACACACGTGTTTGCTCGGTCCTGACATGTACTATCTGCACATGAACGCCTACAGATTGGTGAAAAAGCTTTTTAAACCTTGGTTGAAATACACATTGGCTAGAAGTCAGAAATTGTGCAGTATCAAACACACTCCATCCCTGGAAAAAAGTCAAGGTATCGCTGAAGCCATCGTGTGTGATTGGCGAGATGAGCCTCACATCAAAAATGTTCTGAACAAGGTCAAAGAGAAAACAAAAGAAATTTGGAGAGACCAGGTGTATGAAGATGTTGTGGACTACTGGACCTTTCAATCATCTCTGGAACCCTCTGACCAGCCACATACATGGGAAACTTCAAAACACGCCACGTCTATTCTGACTGTGAGAAAAGCCTGACTGAGTTTACCTCTGCTCGCCAAAAAATTGTTGAACTGAGAGTCAATCATCTTCCTGTTGATATAGGTGTTTATTGACTAGAAATGTTCATGAACAATGCGTGAGATTCTCTGTTCGATGTATATACCGTGTATCCTATATATCTGTATACTGTGTATCCTAACATCCGTATACACACTTACGTGCAACAAGTTTTATCTTTCAAGTTTGCTCAACCTTTTGATTGTAAAACTAGTCATGTATTATGCATCTTAACCTATGTAACCGATCTGTGTGTTTTAAAATTGCTAGAAAGGAAAATGATGATGTCGCTAAAATCCTTGATTGCCTGATTGCATCAAAGTCATAAGTTTTCTGTCCTGATAGTCCAAAATGACTGAACAATTGATGAAGAATATATTATATGCCGTCAGACCCAGGGTCATATGGTGGCGTTAAAGAGTTTGCAAAGAGCTAACGTTGAAAATGCATACATATTATGGAGAAAAACAACAAAGTTGTCACTATTAATTATGATAAGCCACATTACCATAATAGAAGTAATCAAAATCACAGTAATCAAAGTCAAATTGGATCAGAACAAGCATATATCTGTTAGTTATGGGAAATTTATAGCTAAACTACACTTCAGACCTGCTAAACATTCATTCCATCTGTAAAAAAATGATAGATAGGGTGTACGTTGTTCTGCAGTCCTATGTAGATTATTACATCCACCAGGCTGGAAATGGTCTCCCAGGTTTTCACTGCGCTCCACCATGTATGGGTCAAGTCTAGGAGGCCTGTTCAAGGGTCTTTTTAGAATGGCAGTTCTGTTCATCAAAAGGGCGTTTGCTATTGCAAAACCTCATTTTTAAACAGCAGGTATTGTAAGTGATGTAGTGAGCAAAAATAATGACCAATATACAAACTCAGAATTAAGACGGATCAGGTCTTGCATTGATTGCATTTAAAAAATCTAAAGGGTGTCAACAAATGATTCTAAATAAAAGACATAAGGCAACTAAAATCAAGACCAGTGTGAAAAAGACCAAGCAGAGAGGCAGGAAGCATCCCCCCATCTCTCACAAAAGAAGGCAGCCGAACATTTTCTAACATCATGGCTTTCTTGCACAGTCTATCCTCAGAGTGTACTAAGTCAGAATTGGATATTTTCACATTACCTTATACCCAAACGAGTAACGAAAAGTACACTTATGTCGAAATACCTCCACTTTCTGTTCTGATGGACAATGGGCCCCTGGGGTTCTATGTGGCTTGAAACAGTGAGGATTATGTCGACTTGAACAACACTTTTTGCATCTAGCTTGTAAAATCGTGAACTCTGATGGCTCTAACATAGCTAACGATGCAAAGATGGGGGTCCTTAACTATCGCATGGCATCATTTTTTTCACAAGTGTATGTCATGCTCGGGAATTGTCTTATTCCACAATCTAGCAGTACATACCCATACCGAGCTACCTTTGAATGTCTTCTCAACTATGGAAAAGAGACCAGGGAAACCCAATTTTGCACCAGGCTATTCTACAATGACACAGCAGGGCATATGGATGCCACTGATCCAGAAGGTCGAAACGGAGGTCTTAAACAAAGGGCCAGATTCAGTGCTGAAAGCAACACCTTTGACCTGATTGGAGACATTCATTCACATATATTTTTTCAGGATAAACTTTTACGGAATGGTATCGATTTAAGGCTTAAAATGGCTCGCAGCAAAGACGAATTTTGCTTGATGATGGAAGTAAATGCAAATTTCATTCTGAAAATACTCAATGCTTCTCTTTTTGTAAAAAAAAAAAAAAAAGTAACTCTCTCTCCATCAGTAAAACTCGATCATGTGCAAACACTCCTTACCAGCACCAAAGTACCCCATCAAAAGAGTCTGCATGAAGACCTTCAGTCTAGCTACAGGGATTCACATTTGTTCACAAGAGAATCTTTTCTTTGGACCATTACCTAAAACCATTATCTTCGGGATGGTAGATAATGATGCCTTTAGAGAATCATACAATAAAAACCCTTTTAATTTTAAACATTATGATGCAGAGTTTATTGCACTCTACTTACATGGTACTCAATATCCTGCAAAACCATTTCAACCTGTTTTTCAGTCCGGTAATGTGGTCCGTGAATTCCATTCTTTAATTTTAGCATCAGGAAAGCAGCTAAAGGATCAGGCATTGGCAATAAACAGAGGAAAGTACGTGAATGGTTATACTTTATTTGCATTCAACCTGAATTTGGATGATGATTGTGGGCAACATTTGTTAATAAGGTCAGGTAATATGCATTTGGAACATCAGACATTTGATTGATGCTGACATTTGACCTAAACCTGTAAAGACAATATGTTGCAATATATACAGACCACCTCTCTGTCATGAGAAAAATGTCATTAAAAAGTAATTTATGCATGTGCACATATGTGTTGGAAAAACCACTTTTCTTTGTATCTTTGTAATATCTTTGTAAACATAATTTTTCACAATTTAGACTTTTTCACACATTATTATTAATTATTCATTTTAATATAAACATTTATGTTTTGTATAATTTTTCATCCTCAGCATGTGAAAAATATCATTGAAATGTACTGCATGCACCAAGCTCGTAGTGCTTTGAAACTGTCTAATAGCGTTTTCAGCACCTAAAGCGCACACTTGTTTTAGCACATGAAGGTTTGCTAAGAAAAGAGTGTTAGTGTATATTTGAAAAGTATTGACTTTCTAAACATTTTTTTCACGATTTAGACTTTTTCACACATTATTATCCAGTTATACATTTTAATATAAACACTCTTATTTCGAATCATTTTTCATCCTGAACAAGTGACAAATGTCATTGAAATGTACTGCATGCACCTGCATACATGCTATTGTTAGAAAAAACACTTTTCCAAGCTCACAGCCCTTTGAAACTGTCTAAACAGCGTTTTCAGCGTTTTCATACTCATGCACTGAAAAAAAAAGATTCAGTGCTTCAGTAAATATGACAAAAACAAATCTGTGATTTTTACATAAAAAAGAAAATTATTAGTATTACTAAATTGGTTTAAGTTCTGTCCTAAATTCATTCATGTAAATATGCAACTAAAACCCAAAGTGTACATTTTAATTACTTCATAGGGTTAAATTTTATATTATTTTGCAAGTGCTCATGAAACTAGAAAAAATAAATAATGTTTACTTGAACCGATTGCATACTAATGAGGGGGCGTGGTTTTTGAACACACGCATTTTCAGAACTTTAAACTGATTTAATTTTGAACTTTATTGATGGGTTGTTTTCAATATTTCTTGTTCTGTGTTAGCTTTAATGCCTAAGGTTTTTGTATTATGAAATGTTTTGAAAATTGTTATTTAAAGTTGACTTCTTCTTCTTTTTTTTTTTTTTAAGTTGTCTCTTTCTTATTTAAAGTTGGATTCTTTATTCAAAATGGACTCTTTTTTTATTTAAAGTTGACTCCTTTTTTTTTTAAATTGACTTTTTTTTTAGGTACCTTGCCCTTCTGGGCCACCAGAGTCAAGTATTTCTGTAAAGTTTTCTTGGTACACCCTCTTTGTGGTTCACAGCCAGATGTATGGTTTGTGTGCGAGCACAAGTCAGTCACTTTTTTACAGTGTGTAAGCTCTCGTACATGAAATAAATAAGTTAAATTTACGAGGCCACAGATGTACAGTAGCTGATGTGATTGTGCACTTGACACGGTAGCGAGATGAACTGCATATAGTATGACTAAGACACATTTTAAATGAGATGAGATAATCTGATAAATAATCTCTTATAAATTCTCTGATAATCTGAGAAAGCTTCTGACTGAGGTAGTGTAACTATGTTTTCTATATTTAATCCAAATGTCAGTATTAAATCAAGGATGTGTGTGCCCTAATGAGTGGGTCCTATTATGTTCTGATTGACCCCTACTGAAAATAGAATGGGTACGAACACTGTTCTCTGTGCGTCTTGTGGATTATCAAAATGAATATTAAAGTCTCAAACAATTACTATTTTGTCTACAGAAACAGCCAGGTTTGAGGCAAAATCCACAAATTCATGTAGAAATTCAGAATACAGCCCTGGGGATCTGTAAAGATTACACTGTAAAAAAAAACCCTGTTGTTTTTACAGGAAAACGCTGGCAGCTGTGGTTACCAGAGAATTCCTGTAAAAAATACAGCAGCACAGTAGATAACTTTACTGACACAATATGTAAACTGATTTACAGTGAATGAAATCACAGCTGAATCACATTACAAACTTGTTAAGTCTACCAAAAAAACTTGTTTATTTATATACAACACA
>CM040458.1:2151259-2169031 GCA_022758105.1 Pangasianodon gigas
TTTTGTAAAAACATTTTTACTACCTCAATTTGCATCAATCATGTTAAAAGTACAGCATAAACTTGTATAGTGACTTACTTTAGTTGTATTTTTAAGAACAACTGACTAAAACTTTAGTTTTTACAATATTTGCATGTCAAATGAACAAAGTTGTTTTGTTATGAGTATTACAGTATTTCTCTGTTTTTTTATACCAATCTTTGTAGTTTTAACAAATAAATTTGATTATAATCGCATATCGATGTTGTAAATATAACAAAACATTCTGTTTAATAGTTTACAAAAGTTCACTGTGATTTAAACAAAAAATATATGTTTTTGGATTTACAATACTTTTCTGTAGGAATTTTACAGTGTTTTCCTGTAAATCTCACAGTCATTTTTTTACAGTGTAGTTAGTGGAAAGGACAGTGTCGACTTATTTTTGGTGGCTATGTATGATATGTTAGTATAAAGAACTTGAAATGAGTGGAATTCATGTTTGGGTTTTTGTGTGACGCCTAGAAATATCATTATAAATAACTGTGACTGCTCCTCATCTACCAGTCGCTGTATATAGCTGGATCCAGTGGGGCTAGCTTCATTTAATGCGAGATACTTGTTAGATCTAATTCTAGTCGTAGCTGTCTGGTGATGATTTTAGGCAGATCCAAGGTGGACAGCCTCTGTACTACAAAAATATATATAAAAAATATAATTAGTTTGAATTTGAATAATATAAAATATATTCAAATATACGTAGCATTTCCTATTATAAGATTACCATAAAACAAACATAAGATTATTAAACCTATTTCTAGACATTTTTTTTAAACTAATTTCAAGCTTGAAATAGTCTTGTTCTATTGGCAGATAAGTTTCTCATTTTAAGCATTTATATCTAGAAAGAAGCAAAATTATCTGCCAATAGAACAAGACTATTTCAAGCTTGAAATTAGTAAAAAAAAAATAAATAAAAAAAAAAGCCTAGAAATTGGTTGAATAATCTTATATGTGGTTCATTGTAATCGTATAATAGGAAATAATAGATAAATTTAAATAAACTAGATAAACACGTCTTGTTTTGCATCCCCTAAAGTTTTTTCTGCATCATATGAAAGGCATGCTCAGTGCCATTCAGATAAGGTGACTAACTCTGACAGTGAAGAATTTTTCAGTTTTTACCTTTGAAAAACTTCTTTGTTGTCTTTGGCATTATGTGGAGGTCTTCCTTGGCCTACCAGTCTCTTTACGTTTACTATGCTCACCAGTCCTTGCTTTCTTAATAATGTTCCAATCAGTTGATTTTGGTAAACCTAAGGTTTGGCCGATGTCTCTCACTGTTTTATTCTTGTTTTTGAGCATTATAATTGTTTCCTTGACTTTTGATTGGCACAACTGTGGTCCTCATGTTAACAAACAGCAAGAGCAGACGCCAAAGGTGACCAAAAGCCTAGAATCAAGACAATGCACTAATGATGGTAAAACTAAAATGTATGAAAATCTTATTATTTGCACTTTACCAAATTTGAATTGTACTATAAATTTAAAACTGTGGAGTACAGAGTCAAATAAAAAAATGCCTTTGTTCCAAACATTATGGAGGGCACTGTATCTACTATACTGTATACTAGTAAAAACGCCATTATTACTAATCAGTGTTGGAGTGTAAGATATCAGATCATTCAATCAGAATGATTTTTTTACTAGTAAGAATTGTATTTTTACTAGTCATAATTCATATTAAAGATCTCTACATATAATTCAATTTTGACTAGTCATAAAATACATTCCTGTCTCTCATATCCTCAATTAAATTTTTACTAGTAAAAAAATTTAATTATAGATCTCAGCAATTCAGTTTTTACTAGTAGAAATTCACATTGCGTAAATCTACATTTGACCTAGTATTCCAATGATGATATCCAATCTCATGAGTATTGCGAGGATATTAGGATGTTGGTACTGCCAGGACGAAATGTTTGAACTGGTAGCCTTGTAGCACTAGGGTTCTGGGTTTAATCCTCAACTTGGATTCCTGTCTGTGTGGCATTTCACGTGTACTACATTACTTTTTTTCAGGGCTTTAAATAAACATGATCAAATCATGTTGACTGTATACAAACAAATGAAGCAAACTGCATTTAAAACTGTGTTAATGTAAATCAATTACTCATGTGGAAACAACAAACACAAGTTAAGTAAAATGTAAGAGATGAATTTATGTTGAAAGAAAGGGAACATGTGAATGCCTGTGTATGTCTGTGCTATGTACAGAACAATTTCTGCTATAAGATATAATGCAAAAATTGTGAAAGGGAAGGTATTGTAAATATTGCAAATCGAAATATTCTTGTGCACCACCATGTACTTGTTTCCCACAAGAAAGACACATGTATCTTCCTTTTTAATGACCAAACTTTTTGGGCTAGGTTCAAAATTCACAATATTCTGACAATATACACAACTAGTCACAATATATAAATGTGACTAGTCAAAAAAAAATTTTTTCATGCTTTATTTTTCATAGCTTTATCTGTGAGGCAGCAAGGATGCATTTGTGAAAGATGTTTTGTTACTTTGTTCGGAAGTCACACAGCAGGCTATTAATGTTCATGTAGGATAAACACATATTACGAGAATTACACACAATAAAACACAATTACACAATTAAAAATAAATATATTTCTGTTGATCTCAAAGCTGCAGACACCACATTTCTGACAGACATTTAAATCATCCAAGCTGATAGCCATCACGATAGTTGGAATCTAACAGTGATTCCCAATGGTATCATCCCAAGCCTGTGTGTATAAGTGAGTGGGTTCTTCACTAGGTGTGCTTCCACATAGCTACCTGTAGACATGCGAAACTAGCTTAACTGGCTTCAAACTCAAGTCTCTTTTCAGCTCAAAAGAGCATGTGTTTCGGTTCGTTTGTGTCTTTGCTATGTCAGATATGAGGGTTCATCTTATTGGTTATGCTTTGAAAAAGTAATTGTAAACTGGGTCAAAGTTAAATTTGAGTGAACTTTCACAGCAGGAAGGCATCAAATCCAAATCCAATCTCCACAGGGAAACAGGGGCACTCATCATCTATAACCACATCCTTAACCACACTCACAGTCTGCTGTCTGGGGGAAATTCACTGCATGTTTGAGTTTCTCTTCTATTTCAAAGGACAAACAATGACAAATATGATCATTGCTACCGGAAACGCTTGAGCAGCCCTATTTCGAAACGGAAAACGAATCATAGCACTGAGTGCAAGTGAGCCGTTGCTGTTTACAGCGCGCATGCGCAGAGAGCTGGCCGCGCGGCGTGTGAGAGATGGCATATACAGCTAAGATTGGGCCCTCGGTTTTGAGTAGCGATCTTTCCCAGCTGGGGAGGGAATGCGAGCGGATGATGGAGTGTGGCGCTGACTATTTACACCTGGACGTTATGGACGGGTGAGCTGTAACAGTCTGTTATTTTCATAGCAGTGTTTTTTAACCTGCGGAGTAGCTTTATGAGTTCAGCTCGCGCCATCTGTAGCGCGAGCAAGTTAAAAGTCCTGATGCGTGGGTCAGCGGGGCGGCCGAAACCTAATTACTTACATTTTTACATACAAGCTGTGCTTTCGGCTAATGCAGCGTGGTCAAGGTTGAGTTTAGAAAGTTGTTATTAATTTTAGCCTGCAAGTTTCGCTGTATCAAAACTGCCAAGCAGGAGTTTAATTTGATCAGCAGCTGTGAATCCTCTCCTTTAGCTCCTTAGCTAATCTGATTTCCTGTATTGTAAAAAAAATAATAATAAAATTGTTTAGTTTCAAATAGATGAACATGAAAACAGTGCAGAAATTTATTTTGATACGAACAAATTAATTAATCATTAAGGTATTAATTATTAACTAGATTTTAACGAGTGTGTGTTTTAATGTAAACTTATTTAAATAGAAATATACGTAAAGGTTTAAGGGCAAAGTATTCGTCCATGTTATACATAAGTAGGGTAATTTTAGATATATTGGGACAAATGAATTTGGAACTTAAAAACTTTCTTGCCATTAATATCCCCAAGGTGTTGATTATCTACATGTGAAGGAAAAAATGTCTATATCATATTCTAAAGAAAAATGGCTCACCTTTTTTTTACAGCTTACTGAAAGAAAAAAAAAAAATTAGTGACATGCTTGATAACTTGGGACGCATGTTTGGTGGTTTTACTTTTGTACTCAGTGGCACATTTGTTCATTTATTTACTTATTTATGGCATCAATAAATCAAAATCCAATAACAGGACTTAAAAAAAAAAAAAAAAAACTTCTCCAAACATCAGCATATTCTAATATTGTATGAACAGAGTAGACTAAGTAAAACTAAATATATATTAAGATGTTGGCCTGAGAAAAGTTCTGTAATTCATTTCTTACATTAATAAAAACATTAACGGGGTTATTGTCCAATATTTCCCAAATTTATCTTTTCTAAAACTCTTTATTAAAACTTTTTATAAAAGTATGTACAGATTAAGTAAAATCACAGAAAAAAAACATTAAAAGGTAAGTAATGTTTCATAATTTATCTATCACAGTAGCAGCATAACACAGTATCTTAAAAAACAAACACTGATATCAGTCTCCAAACTCATATGAACAGAGTACACTGACTTAAAATCTCTGCATACTGTGTTGCATACTATGTTCGATATTTCACAGTGTACCTTATTCCCCTCCTTCTTAAGATGTTTTATTAGAAAAAAAACATTTAATGCACATAAAATCCATCAATATATCATTTAACCATAGTAGTGGGATGTAAATAATATATAGTACAATATGTTATGGTATGATTATGATATGTTATCATAATATGGTATAGTCTCACATCCTATCACACTTACACTCCTATCAAGAAGTTCCACTGAAAGGGATTAGTAACATAAGTTTTGACTTTCACTTAGCGGCCCAGAAAATAAATGCTGCAAAGTTAAATGGCTCCAATTTACCCAGTGTCCCAATATACCTGAATTCACCCTGCATTTAACAAAGTAGGACTTGAATTAGTAAACATCTAACAAGCAATTCTTCAACCTATCTGAAGGCATTTTGTTCCGAACATCACGTTTGGCCATCCGATGGTAGAATGTCTCCGGAAAGCTGTGGGTCCAAATCCTTTCTTTGGTAAGTTGTAGTTTTAGCATTTATCATTAAATTCTGTTATGTGGTGTTTCATTGCTAATCAGATGTTTCAAATGGAGACATCAGTAATACTGACACATCCACCTTTATGCATACACAGTGTATGCTTTCGGTATTCTGTTGTTTTGTTTATTGCTGTGTAAAAGTGTAATTCTTAAGAAATGTGATAAAGCAACTGAAGTATGAAGTGCATACTGCAGCCATGATAGTTAGGTAAACTAACCATATACAGTGGATTTAAAGTCTACACACCTTTGTTACAATTGTGGGTTTTTGTGACGTAAAAAAAATTAAACCATTAATATACCAACCAACAAAATTCAAGTGAAAAAATATAGCTGCAAGCAGAGACGACAGGCCCAAGCAGTACAGCTCATATTTGGTGATATAATGCATGAAGAAGCTAAGAGATATATGTTGTTATCCTTATTAGCCATTAATTAATTATAGTGAAAAAATGTATAGTTGGGCCATGCATTCAAGGGGGTGCAACATAGCCCCCATGACCAAACATACAACACCAGTTTGATCTAAATCAGGCAATGCACTTAGAAGATGTGAGACTCTTCCTGTTTCCCTTTTTTGTCATTAATTTAATCCCTTGCCATGGCCACACCATTCGAGATATCAAAAATCAGTTCACAATTTAGCAACTTCAATCTTCAGTGTCTTGGCATAATGTTGACCACATTTGGAGAGAATTGCATGAATCCCGTAGGAGGAGTATTTAAAAGTTCAGAGCCTGCAATTTAAAAAAAAAAAAGCACATTAAATCCAAAATGACCTACTTCCTGTTGGGTGGAGCTAATGACTGTCATTTTGAAAGTTGTCCGGCTTGATGAGAACAATGTATGTACCGAATTTGGTGACTGTAGGTAAAACTGACCCCACCACTTTACTCAGAGCCCCCCTCCATGAACAATGTGTGTGTGTACTGAGTTTTGTACATGTACGTACAAGCATATATGATATATGCACCAAGTTTATGTGTAAAAGGGGGTGCTGCAGAGCCCCCCACCACGCCCATGTGCTACCATTTGCCCGGGCCGAATTTCATGAGTTTTTGAGCATGTTAAGGGCTCCAAAAGCCCTCGAAACCTTGAAAAAAAAATTTTTTTTTTAAATAATCCTTAGGAAAACAATAGGGTCCTGCACACTTTCAGTGCTTGGGCCCTAATTAAAGTGAAAACAATAAGAATCATATTAGGAAAAAAAAAAAGTACAATAACCTGGTTGCTCAAGTGTACATACCCCTAAACTAATACTTACTTGAAGCACCTTTAGATTTTACCAATCTTTTTGGGTAAGAGTCAATCAATTTGGCACATCTTGACTTAGCAAAAGCATTAATCTCCTGTGCACAGCCCTCTTCAGGTCACCCCACAGATTTTCAATTGGATTTAGATCTGGACTCTCACTGGGCCATTCCAAAACCTTGATCTTGTTTTGGTGAAGCCATTTCTTTGTTGATTTGCTTCAGGTTGTTGTCATGCTGAAAGGTGCAATTCCTCTTCATCTTAGGTTTTGTGCCAAAATTTACTGGTTTTCGGAGCTATTCATAATTCCCATCCCATCCACAATTCCTCCATGCTTCACCATGGGGATGGTATTCTTTTGGTGATCTGCTGTTTTTAAAAAATTTTTTTTTTTTTTGCGCCAAACATATATTTTGGTATTATCGCCAAAATGTTCAACTTTGGTCTCATCAGACCATGACACATTATTCCACATGGATTTGGGAGATTGGATATAATTTTTTATTTTTATTTTTTGGCAAATTTTAGCCAGGATTGGATGTTATTTTTGGTTAAATAAAGGCTTCCCGTCTTGCCAGCCTACCCCGTAGACATATGAAGAATTTGGGAGATAGTTGCTCCCTACATGTTACAGCAAGTATTTGCCAGAAGTTGCTTAAGTTCTTTTAATGTTTCTGTAGGCCTCTTGGCAGCCTCCCTGACCAGTTTATAATCCTGTAGCTTTATTTGCATATGAGTGCTAATAAATGCCATATTTTAAATTTTTTTTATCTTCCAAAGACTTAAATGCCATTTTAATTCTTATGACAGACATTATCTTGCCTAAACTGTATGTATAAACATAAAATTTTTATACAAGACTAATAGTTCATACACATTCTGAAAGATTTATTTTCTAGCTGTTACTGCCAGAAAAAACATTTTTAATAATAATAATAATAATAATAATAATAATAATAATAAAGGCTTGACAACAATTGTAAACATACAGTAATAGTGGTAATATTTTTTGCATAGTTATTTGTCATGGATTGATAGCGGAGGCAGATGCACTTGCAGATTGGTGTCTATTCGAGTGAAATACACGAAAACAAAGACTATGAACATGAAACAAAACAAACAAAGACTACATACGCATGGCAAGGACATGAACACAACGTGGGCTAAATGACATACAACGTGACAACAAAATACAAAAGCTACACAATGAGACACACAGAATCCAGAGCTTAAATAGTGACACTAATTAGGTGAAACAGGAAACGGGTAATCAGTGAAGCATGTGACTTGATCATGTGATGTGCTGGGGCTGCTGGGAAGTATAGTTCTGCGCCAATACCATTCAGCGATACCATGACAAAACCCACCCTTAACGTGCAGCTTCCAAAGCACAATATGCAGTTCACGGGGGTCATGGACAACCAAGCAAAATGTCTCCTTGCTGATGGGGGCCCTTAGATTGGTCCATGGGGAGCAATACATTTTGCAGAGCCAGAGGGAGCGAAGTCCACTGTGAGGCCAGAGTGGGGAGCGACATCCTCCATAAAGCAAAAGGGGGCCAGGATGGCCTCTGCGAAGCAAGAGGGGGGAGGGATGCACACCACGAAGCAAGGAGGCAGAGTGACGTCTTCAGGGAGCAGGGAGGCGGAGCGAGGAGGTGGAGTGACATTCTCAGTGGTGCAAGGAGGCAGAGCAACATCCTTAGTGGTGTAGGAAGGCAGAGAGACGTCCAAAGCTGAGTCGTGTAGCATAGTGAGGTCCTTGGTGGAGCAGGGAGACGGAGTGATGCCCATAGCAAAGCCATGAGCTGTAACAACATCCTCTGTGCGGCAGAGGGACAGAGGGACGTCCTCTATATATTTCTGTAAAGCTGCTTTGTGTCAATGTCCATTGTTAAAAACACTATACAAATAAAATTGAATTGAATTAACAAGGCAGAATGACATCCTCAGTGGAGCAGGGAGGGTGCGAGATGGTTCCAGCCTGCTCAGGAGCCCCTCCTCAAAAATTTTTCTCTATGGACACGTGATTTCAAGCCATTCCAGCGTGGTACTGACCCATTCTTTCTTTCCCTGTAGTTTACACATCAGGCCATTCTTTTCCAGGAGATCTTGTTGGCCCTTGAAAAAAACTGCTGCATCCATAGTTGGGTCTAGCTTTCTGTCACGGATAGCAGAGGTGGATGCAAGTGCAGATTGGTGTCTATTAGAGTGAAACGCACGAAAACAAAGACTATGAACATGAAACAAAACAAACAAGAACTAGGCAAGAACTAGGCACGTTGTGGGCATGGCAAGAACATGCCCACAACGTGGGCTAAATAACATACAACACGACTACAAAAGACAAGAGCTACACAATGAGATTATTCAACCATGACATTATTGTGCTTAAATTAAGGGTGTCATACAAATTTTAGGGAACGTTATATATTACACTCAGGTCAATGCACACTTGATATTTACATTATATTCTTGATATTTATATATATTGAAAACAGAACATAATACTCCAAATGTAGATGTCTTGAGCCATGCTTCTGATAAAGCACTTCTAAACCCAAATAAAGATCAGCTGTTTCTGTAGGATTTTCTTGACATCTGCTTGGTTTCATCTGACTGCTGAAGCCATGGTCTGCAAAGTGCTTAGAAAGCATGTATGGGATCTCATTGTTGAAAGGTATCAATCAGGAGAGGGGTTCAAAAGAACTTCCAAAACATTAGGTGCACCATGGAACACCATGAAGGCAATCATCAGCAAGTAGAGAAAATGGGGCACCACAGTCACATTACCAAGAACAGGTCGTCCCTCCAAAATTGATGAAAGAACAAGAGGAAACCTTATCAGTGAGGCTGTCAAGAGACCTTAAACATTAAAGGAGCTGCAGGGATATGTGGCAAGTACTGGTCACTCCCTGCATGTGACGACAATTTTTCTTATTCTTCACACGTCTGGGTTATGGTGTAGGGTGACTAGATGAAAAATCTGGGTTATGGTGTAGGGTGACTAGATGAAAAAAAAATCCAAGCCCACCTAAATCAACCCAAACAATGTAGGAAAATGTGTTATGGTCTGATGACACCACGTTTTTGGTGAGTATTCTAAAAGATTTATTTGGCACAAAAGCAAGACAGCTTATCACCTAAAGAATACCACACCCACAGTGAAGCATGGTGGTGGCAGCATCATGCTATGGGACTGCTTCTCTTCAGCTGGGACTGGGGCTCTAGTCAAGGTAGAGGGAATCATGGATAGCTCCGAATACCAGTCTATTTTGGTATAAAACCTGCAGGCCTCTGTTAGACAGCTGAAGATGAAGAAAATTTTCACATTCCAGCAAGATACCGACCCAAAGCACAAGGTCAACATTTTGGGACGGCCCAGTCAGAACCCAGATCTAAAACCTGTGGAATGACTTGAAGAGGGCTGTGCACAGCTGGGCTGTGAAAGGTGCTTTAACAAAGTATTAGTTAAGGGGTGTGCACACTTGTACTTTATTGTACTTTTATTGTACTTTTTTATTTTCCTTTTTTCTCCCCTTAAATGTTTGTTTTTCACTTGAATGTTGTTCACATTAAAGGTGGAAAATGTCTGACATGATTTATCTTGGTTTATCTTCATTTTTTTACATTACAAAAACAATTTTAACAGGGGTATGTAGACTTATTATATCAACTGTAGGTGAATAATTACTATAGCTCATCAGATTTTCTGCTCCTTTCTGGCTGGTCTCTTCATGGAAACCATAGGACCACCACCACTGAGCAGATATTATTACTGACATGACTGTGTGTGGTGCTGGTACAAGTGGATCAGGTACAGTTTCTCTGGTGTTTTTAAACCCCTCAGTGTCTCTGCTGGGATAAGAACAGTCAGCCAAAAATCTCCAGTATAAACCAGTGTTGTGGTCATTAATGAAGTTTAAAGGACAATTAACACACATTGTGTAAAGTAGACGTGAGAAGATTAAGATGTTACTTTAAGAGAGTAAATTAAATAAAAGGTTAAAAGGTTAAAGTCTGTGGAAAACAATTTAATAAATCAATATACAGAAGACCAAATCCATGCCAATAATTCAAGTTTTATTGCAATTTACGGCGGGAGGGGTGAGCGTGCAAACAGTATACCTCCACCAGTCTCTAACCACCAAGCAAACATTTTATATACTTGACAGTTGCACAAGCTCTCAACCCCGTGTAGTTTCAACATCAAGCTACACATACCGAAGTCCACTCCTACTCAGCACCCTTCCATGTCAAAGCACACATACCAAAGTCCACTTACACACAAAAGGCATTAATCACCAATGATTAGTTTAAGTAGTACAAATGATTATTGATCGGCATTTAACTCTCAGGTAGATAAATGCATACTTTATTTCTACAAGTCTCATGGCCATGATTATAAATCTCACGTTTTCTTTTTTTTAACATTCAAAGCATACCAACAGAAAGTTTGTTTCACAAAATACTGGCAAGTTGCAGAGTGTCATTCCAGCAGCACTGGGCTCTGTAACCTACTTAGCTTGACCTAGCATAACTACCACTGAGTTAAAGCTAGTTAAAGCTTAAGCTAGTGAGTAATCAGTGGCTAAACGGCCTGGACTGCATAGAGAAGTCAAAACTAGGGAAACACTGTACATTTTGTATAGTGTGTAGGCATGATGTAAAGATCGCAGCATTAGGGGTGTTCAACATTAAACTCCACAAATGCTCAACAGTGGAAAGCAGCAGTTGTACATTAGGGTGTATATACATACCTATTTTACAAATATATTTAAGGCCGCAATAAAAGTATAAGGAGAAAAGGTAAAAAGGTGAGTTTTTTTTTTAAAATAAATCAAATTCTATAGGCTGTCCATCACCCATCTCCTTATTTCCTTTTCATTTAGGTTATAGTGGTTTAATAGAGGTGATAGAAGATTATGTTGTGTTCAGTTAGACAAGCCATTTTTGATGTACAGTTGTGAGATCCTTACTGGGTTCTTGCTTCCCAGAAACGGACTAACTTTTATCAGAGGTGCAAATAATTTTGCATTGCTTATCCTGATTCTAACTACAGTCTTTCAAGTGTTACTTTCAAAGACTATTTGTGTTGAATAGAAATCATGGGGCACACAATTATGTAATTATGACAGATCTGTAAGTTAAGCAGCTAGAAGATTTCATTATGCTTTATTTCCATTCAGAAGACAATCACACAATCATAAATTGATTATTATCGGAAGCCTGAGATTTACACCTTTACTGAGTATTACTTAATTTATTCACAAATTCTTAACCTGAAATAAAGAAACCCAACAGTATATCATATCGTTCAAAATTATTGTTCATTTATTAGTTTGGAGTGGGTCAGACATTGGAGCCTGTAAATGAAAACTGAAATCTTTTCCTCAAGATAAAACAGTCATAAAAAATACGACTGTAAACATTAATTTTAAATGTAAGGAATTTTTTGATATTGGCTGTAATGTAAGAGATGTTATGAGCTGAGAAAGACCTGCCAACCTTTTACACATTTGCATACAAGCTCATTTTAACATTGTAGTATTTTGCTATATCACTCAAATATAAGAGCAGTACCCCTCCCCCCCAACAAATTAGACAAGAGTTAAAGCAATAAACAATATGTATAAATTTAAAAGAAATTAATAATTAAATAAATAAGGATGCAAGTTTAAAAATGTTATATTATACAAATTTAAGCAAAAACATAGAATCACAGTGAAGATTGGTGCTACAATAAAAAAATTACATTAATAGAACAATCCAGAATTAGTAAAACAATCTAACGTGCTGTCTTCATTTTCTGTCAAGGTAACCATTTACCTCAATGTTTTGAATTTTGTGTTTGGAGTAATGTGAAATAAAATCTATCGATGTATGTTTGACTTGACTATCGTTAGACAAGTTAAGCAGACATCAGCTCTCTTGCACCAGTCTGTGCAAATATGCAGATTGTTTATAATACTAAGCAGTGAATTAATTTAAGATCACTTTTCATCACTTTAAAAAATTGCCTAACATTCTGGGGCTTGTGCACTATTTTATAGTAATGCCAGGTTGTAACACTACAAACTACAAAATGTGGAAAAGTTCAATAGGGGGTATACTTGAACAAGGCACGGTGCTGTACACAGCAGAATTTAATACATCTTGTGCGAAGGGATGTGCTGTCGGGCTTGTGTTGTTGTTTTCACTCAAATGTATTTAAACACAAGCCATTGGTGTGCTGGTCTTTGGTCATACCTTTAGGTGCACTGGCGTAGGACGTATCTAGTTTGGCATGTTACAGTCCGTCAATTCGAGCCTGACAAACCTGACTGTAAATTACTTGATACTACAGGATTGTAAGGGTGACTTACAGCAGTTCAGGAATATTTTTTAGTATTTTTTTCCTCTTCTTTCTCCTCCCTTTCCTCCATTTAAAAAATCTTGCACAGGGCATCTTTAAGTACCAGTATACTACAAACAATCCTAGAAAAAGTATAATCTGAAACTTATAATGGTAATGAAAATAGAAATTTAAAGTGTACAGCATCTGAATGGTCTAGATATATTTATTTTTAATGAATGATTATGTGCAAGAATACAGAAAAAAATTGGTGCAGCATATTAAACAGACAGCAAAACACAAGTTTGTTTATATTTCTCCACAGGAACAAATGCATATAGATGAATTGGAATGTTAATTAGTACTGATATTTAAAAAATGTTGTACCATTTAAAGTAAATTTTATCTTTAATTGTAGCATGTGATATGGCTGTCTGAGTTAAAATCCAAAATACTTCTGTGTTGATGTGTACTTGTGTTGCAATATAGAGAGGGGGTTTATGGGTAAATGTGGCATGAAGACGTGTTGATGCGGTCACTTGCTTTTCTTAAGGGAGTTAACTGTGCATCATGCATATCTTTGGTGCAGTGCGTCATCCAGCCTTCAGGTGAACGTTGATTGGTTGCCGCAGATGTTTGCATTCAGGTAAAATATTGTGATGAAACATTGACCTGTCTTCTGCAGATTTTATCAAAAGTTTTGAAGTAATATTTTTCGAAATGCAGCTTGAGTGCAATCAATAAAATTTTAAACAGTAAAATGTAAACAGTAAAATATTATTATAATATTAAAATAATAATAATAATTGCGTTATTGTAAAATGGATTTACTTACAGTAAATGACAATCATGATATTGTGGCACGTGTGAATATGAACTCTGAGGCTTCATACTGACTGTAGCGTCATTATAATGGTTCTGCAGTATCTTGCATTTTACTTTTCTTTTTTTCTTCTAATGGACTCCCATTAAAGACACAGTGTAGGTGAGGTAAATAATAGGAACTCGGTAAAAAAATATCTAAAGCATTGCCTTTCCATGATTGATAAAATTGTGCACTTAAACACTAGTCAAATTAATGTGCTTCAATACATTACTGGTTTAATGCTACCTAATACAGACAAGTGACAAGGTTACAGAAATGCTTTTGGTGAGAATTGACTTTATAATTGTTCATGCAAGTTTTCTTTTTTCCCCCCAGCACATTTCAAAACAAAGTAATGCCTGTTTTCTTTTTATTACTACAGTGGAACATAGAAGTCCGATATGTTTTTGCTGTTTTTTTGATGTCCCTTATTTGTAAATTCTGGCTCAGTTTGCAACACTGCCCCTAGTGTACATGCTCATGTTGCGTGCAAGTATTAAGACTGCCACCTGTGTGGGCATCTGCGCATGATGCTCTGACGTGCTTGCAGATATGTGCTAGTAGCAGTATGATTCAGCCCTAAGCACATACTTCGGCAGCCCAGGCACTGCATAGATGCAGCATTCATATGCAAAGCAGTCTATAGTATACACCACTACACGAGACTGCAAGTAATAAGTCATCTAGTGTGTGCAGTACAATTATTCAAAGAATTTGAAAGTCATGTAGTGTCCACATTGCATAACATGCAGTGAAATTCTTTTTTTTTTTTCAGACATGCACATGATGGTTTCCAGACCAGAACAGTGGGTTAAACCAATGGCAGCAGCAGGAGCCAACCAGTATACATTTCATTTGGAGGCCACTACGAATCCAGGAAGCCTCATCAAGGAAATCCGTGAGAGTGGCATGAAGGTTTGGACTTTAGGGTGTTTTCACATATATTTTTCTTTTTAAATGAACTATACTCAGTCCTCTTAAAGTGGACCTGAAAGGGAACTAGCTGCAAATGAGCTAAATGCTTTTGGTGTTCACAGTGGAACAGTGGACTCAAAAGAGGTCTCATTTTAACATTTATTTATTTATTTATTTATTTATTTTAGATCTTACACCATTTCTTGTTCACAACTTCTTTACCTTAGTGTAATAGCTGTATAACACTGAATTATGGATAGTGTCATTCAGAATGGTTGCTTTAGGTCATCATTTGGCTATAGATAAAAAATAGAGAGCAGAGCAGTATTGAAGTGAAATACCAGAAGCATTTGGAAAAAAAAAGAAGCAACACAGATTTTATGCGAAATCTTCAAAACCAAGTCATGTTTCGTGCCATATCCACTTTATTTTCAGTGTTCAGATGGACTCAGTCTGTGTAAAAAATTTTTACATAAGACTTCTGGTTATCAATTTCCGGTTATGTTGGCTGGCTAGCTTGTATTTATCACAGCATCTATTTATCACAGCATCTAACACTTAAAGTCTCATAGTTAACGTTAATAATAATAGATTTGCGGAAAACTGGTGTTAGGGATTGCCATAATAACTGGCACAAACGAAAAGTTTTCATAGAGCAAGTATGTTTTTACCATAAACACCTCCCTGTTACACCAGTTTAATGATACTAATCCAGACACATGTATTAAATGCAATGTGGAAGAGGGGACTTAATTTAATCGTATATGGGATTGTCCTAAGATTAAAACTTCTGGAGAAATGTAATACATATTCTATCATTAATCACTGTCAGAACAATACATTTTTTTCCACTATGCGTCTTTGACGTATTCTCTGAAGAAATTACATTATTCAGTGCAAATTAAAGAATCATCAAGATATGCCTCTTCCAGGCTAAACACAACATCTCTTGCCATTGGAAGAAGGTAGAACCACCAACAGCCTGAGGTTGAAATCTTTTTTTGTTTGTCTATCCATGGAGAAATTAGTCTGACAGACATACCAATACAAAGTCCTGTACTTTGGGCTCTCCCTGGCACCAGGGCTGTTCTTGAGATGCCACCCTATCAGCCCAGCTTGTGACCAACAAATTTGGCAATCAAATTTGGGTGAGGGCCGCAGTTTCTACTGCTGCTTTCACTAGTGGACCGAATACCTTGTCAGATTCCTCCCAGGATAAAGCTGTATGCCTTGCATGGGTTGGTGTCTGGATGACTCGAGTGACCTTTTGGTTGAACCCAGGGTTTCTTCTGATCAACTCCTTTTGTTAGTCATTGACCTACTGACCTTGGAGCATTTCACTAAAGGGAACCTGCTGAGTGATTCTCACTATGCCCAGTACTACTGCACAGTTTGGACCAGATAGCAGTGTCCCTGCTCTGACATGCCATTCCATGAGGAGCTTCTCCTTATGGTAGGTAGTGTGCCAAATCTTGGTGATTGGCATTCTGAATTCTTGCACCTTTTTTTTGTAAAAATTTATAGTCGTAAAGATAATCAGACAAAGCTAATCAGACAGTCTTGCATCGTTTTTTTTTTTTTTTCCTTAGCCAGTGAATTACCAACAGAGTAGCAAATCCCGGAAGTAAACAGTTTGGTTGCTGTTTTAGCCCGGAAATTTGCTCTGCTTGGAAACACAGGCGATCTAGTTTAGACAGCTTGCTACGCAGAGTCATTGAACATTACATTACAGTCGTTAAAGTTACATTTACATTTGGTATATATTTATTTTTATTCATGTCCAAGGTTCTTTTATTGTAAATATAATGTTAAGATTCAGAAACGTGTCATTATGCTGTGTGCTTCTGTTTGGTGTCTGTTCTGAATGCAGGTTACTGGAAGGTGTGGTGCTCTTTAGGAAAGTTTTGTTCATATGATGAACATGCGTTCTTGTGTCATGGACACATTTTCTTCACTGATTTCTTCTGTCTCACTGATTTCAAGTGCACTTGGTCTGTAGTGTACAAAACCAAAGTTTTGTAATAAAGCTTATAAAAACAATCCTTACTGTCACTGTTTGTCACTGTTGTTATATTAATGAGTGAAAAATCATCACCAGTGCAACACAACGTAACCATAATTATAGTTCTTTACCGTTTGTTAATGGATTTACCTTCCTGTGTCAAATCTTTAAATCAGCTCTGGTCACACCATTATGGTATTAACCCTTACAATATACATATTTTATATAGATCTAGAAGGTCAACACACACCTATTAAAATGGAAGGTTTTTGTGATGTAAAAAAAAACAACAAGATTAATCATGTCAGAACTTTTTCCACCCTCATTGTGAAATTACAACATATAAAAAAATTAAGTGAAAAATCAAGTCAGAAATATTTTATGGAAAAATAGGAAAAATTAAAAAAAGGTAGAAATAATCTGCTTGCATAAGTGTGCACACCCTTTTATAATTGGGATGTGGCAGTGTTCAGAATAAATGACAATGACCCAAAGCATACACCCAAATCAACAAAGGAATGGCTTAATCAAAAGAAGATCATTGTTTTTGAATGACCTAGCCAGAACCCAGACCTGATTCCAACTAAAAATCTGTGGGGTGACCTGAAGTGGGCTGTGCACAGGAGATGCCCTCACAATTTGATGAATCTAGAATGTTTTTGCAAGAAAGAGTGGGAAAATATTGCCAAGTCGAGATGTGCCACTCTGATAGACTCTTACCCAAAAAAGACTGAGTGGTGTAATAAAATCAAAAGGTACTTCAACAAAGTATTAGTTTAGGGGTGTGCACACTTATGCAACTACCTTATTAGGTTTCCCCTAAAATGTTTCTCATTAGCTGTGTTTACATGGACACTAATAATCTGATCGTAATTGGACTAGAAGCACAATCAGATTTAAAAAGTCACATGTAAACACGTCAGTCGGAATGAATTGGCCAAAACCGATTAAAATTTCATTCGGATCGTAAGGGGTGGTTTAAACCTTTTCTAATCCGATGGAGAGGACATGTAAACACTTCATCAGATTGAAAATGAAACCGGATAGTTCTGCGCATGTGCAATGACGTACAAATCACGTAATGACGTATGACGCACGGCTGTCAGCGGTATTGGGGCTCTGACCGTAGCCTCACCAGGTGCCATGTACCCCTCCACCATTGAGCATAGTGTCATAAATGACTGTCGTGTCATCCTAAAATTCTCCTTCCACTCCTCGTCTGTGAAGTGGTGCAAGACGAC